>JAWRVZ010000033.1:1710416-2190416 GCA_037043235.1 Rhodeus uyekii
TCCATCTATCTATCTATCTATCTATCTATCTATCTATCTATCTATCTATCTATCTATCTATCCATCCATCCATCCATCCATCCATCCATCCATCCATCTATCTATCTATCTATCTATCTATCTATCTATCTATCTCTCTCTATCTATCTGTTTGTCCCTCTGTCTATCTATCCATCCATCCATCCATCCATCCATCCATCTATCTATCTATCTATCTATCTATCTATCTATCTATCTATCTATCTATCTATCTATCTATCTATCTATCTATCTATCTATCTATCTCTCTATCTATCTATCTATCTATCTATCTATCTATCTATCTCTCTATCTATCTATCTATCTATAAATCGATCGATCGCTTTCCTGTAGCTCAATCAGTAGAGCATTAGAGTTTACAACACCAAGGTCATGGGTTCGATCCCAGGGAAAGCAAGAACTGATTCAATGTGTTTCTTGAATGCAATGTAACTTGCTTTGGATAAAAGCATCTGTCAAATGCATAAATGTAAATATCTGTCTATTTAACATGTAGGTCAGTATTACTGCTTGTATCAAAACAATTAGTTGAAAGCATGAATGTGAATGTGTTTTTCCTCCATGTTTATCAGTCAGGGAAATTCCTGATAAGATGAGTGTCAACCAGGGAAAGAGCAGTTACAATATATTCCTGGGGAGAAAAACAACCTGTTTTCCCTCTTCAAATGATTTGATTTGTTATTCTAACAATGAGCTGTAAAGAATCTAATCTGTGCTCCCATATTTCCCACTATATGTTTCTCTGGATTAAAGCTGGATCAGAGGATTACACAATTAATGCGACCCGAGAACAGCATAAGCCGTCTTTCCCAAATAATATCACATAATCATTTCAGTGCAAACACTCTCATTCAAACGTTTGCTGTTGGTAAGATTTGTTTAATGATTTTTAAAGAAGTCTCTTCTGGCTGTCCTAACCCTAACTGGTCCAAAAATACAGTTAAAATAACTTTTCTGTTTGAATATATATATATATAAAACATAATTTACTCCTGCGATCAGAGCTGTATTATCAGCATCATTACTCCAGGCTTCAGTCTCACATGATCCTTCAACAGTCATTCTGACAGGAGGATTAGATGATCAAGAAACATTTATCATCAATACTGAAAACAATTGTGCTAATCAATTTTTTTTTAACAAATCATGACACATTTTTTGATGAATAGATATACAAGTGGAATCCGGTTATGTCGACGGCCTCAGGTGTTGCAAAAAAGCATCGAGATAACCGTTTATCGAGATCACCTATACCCAATATATCTACGTATTAGATGAAGCGATCGGCATGCTATAAAAAGTTACATGCACTGTATATGTTTACTAACAACAAAAGGCATATGTGCACCAACTAACAGCAGAGATTTACCAGCGTAAAACAGTCATAACATATTCGTGAGGTCATCACGCTGTACTAGATTGCACTTTCTTGTGTTCTGCCTGTCTAATGTGCTTTCTCAACAAATTCGGCTTCGTCCCATCTTTTAACAACCTGGATCTTCAATCCGCAGCGGCGCTGAGCAGAGCACGCATCAGAACAGAAGCAGGGTGTGTGTGTGTGTGTGTGTGTGTGCGTGATCAGCCAGCAGCGGCTTCCCGTACATGCGCGATTCATTTGTCCCTCTTTTGTGCTCGAGATATTAGATTTCGGAGATGTAAAAGAATCGACGTAACCGATGAGAAAATACTAAGACAAATAGGGAGTTTGGCGGTTCCACTTCAAAAAAGTCGACATAATAGGATTGGCCAGTTAACCGTGAGTCGAGATAAGTGAACGCCACTGTATTATATTGACAGGTTTTGATGCTTCAGCATTAATTAAAGTGCTCCATTTGGCAAAGTTTACAGAAAATATAATCCTGATACTATCAAAACTGACATCCAGCAAAACAATTCGCAATGTCTATTTGCTAATTGTCGAAAGGACCAATCAGTTGTCAGACGTCCCATCCGTCAGCCTCAGGTTTGCTCGGATTATTCTTGCTTTGCCCAAACACTGGTGATTAAGCAACAGATTAAACCTCCTCATAAATAATGAAGAGCTGTGTTTTCAACACGCTTCCTGTTCACTCCCTCTAATAGCCACATTAAAAGCTCTTTACAAGTCGGTGGCGAGAGGAAGACAAAAAACGAGCACTTAACGAGTTGGAGAGAGACAGGCCTCGATTCGGCCATGCATTCACATGCTGCAGGCCAGCCGAGAGTGATGCCAGCTGATCAATGAGTCAATGAGGTCCTTAAAGGAAGCCTGTCCTAGACTGCAGCAAAGAGCTAATGATGAAGGCAATAAAAGGCCTGGCTCTCCACCGGCGGCGTAATTAAGGAAGTGGAGGTTAGGAGGTTTCGCTTAACTGATTCACCCTGTGCCATCTTTATGACCTTTGCATCCTCTCGCTGTACGGACGGCATTCCAGATGAAATTCCATAAAGGAAGCGTATGTGTAGCGGCTGGCGGATGAAACAACACGGCGATGGAGATGCAAAAATAGCCTTTAATTCAAGAATTCAAAACCAGAACCAGGAGGATCACTCACATCCACCAACACTTTAACATCAAACCATGAAAGACAAGGAACAGGCAGAAAGTCAGGGCTTAAATACAAGGGCAAACAGAAGCGGTAACGAGATCATTAACGAAACACACCTCAACTAGAAGAACTAACAGCAAACAGAGCATGAAAGCTCAATCAAACAATACAAAGAGTCTCAATATGACTCTGACGATATGGGGAAGCGACAAAAAAAACATTGCCAGTTTAACTAATTATAAAGTAAAACAACAGAAGAAGAAGAAATGATACAAAATTATAATCTAAAAAAAATGTTATGGTAATTACTTTAAACCAGCTTTCATTGGTGTAACTCAAAAATTCAAGTTGATTCAGCTAATAAACTTCAATATAAATCAGTTCATTCTGTTTCCACGCAAAGAATATTTTTAAGTTTAGAGAATATTTTTTAAACTTTGAATGGTGAAAATATGTTAAATTTAAAATGGAACAGGTTTAACCCAATATAATGTTAGATAGTTTAAAACAACATCTATAATATCAGTAACACTTTCTATTTATCCGTGTTGTGCGTCTTCCATGCACTCTAACTGTTGTGTTGTGTATGTTGTGTGTAAGGCATTTATAAATGCAGGCTTCATCTGGTGTTATAATGCATTGTGCTCTTATACCACAAATAGGTAAGTATTGTAATGTATTTTAACTGCTGTTATGATTATTGATTATATGATACAGCATATTATAAAGGCATTATACATGTATTATAATGCATTAAGAATTCCCTTATAATGCAATATAAATACAGGCTTCATACAAAGTGTCACCGAATCATCTCTAACATTATAACTGATCTACAGCATTATCATTGAATGTATAATGTAATTCCACTTATAATCCATGTTTTTTATTTCAGGCATACACTACATAAATGTTTTCAAAACATATATGACATGTGACAGCTAGAGCATCCAACATAACACATTTTAGTCCAGTCAAAAATATTGAAATACAAAATATGCACTAAAAACATAACATGAATGATTCTGACTACACCAAAAAAAGTCAATGTTAAGAGTCATATTAGGTAGAAATACATAAACGTACAGTAACAACTACAGTGTAACCTTTACCATATGATGAGTTGTTAAAATAAGTTACACACACACACACATATATATATATATATATATATAATGTTATATACAGCAATGCAATGGTTTAACTGTGGGTGTGTGTAAGAATTGGGTTATTTGTGAGGTATCTGCTGGGTAATTGTGGAGTACAGGAGATCAGATTCAGCAGACATTGGTGCAGCTTTGCTAAGAAGCACATTAATAAGGAAGTTTTATGTACTTTTTACACATATCTGAATATCTGTTATGTAAGTACTTTAATTCTACAAATATTTGTTTTCTCTAGTTTTTTACACTGTAAGAAAAAAGTTACTGCCCTACATTTTTAAGTACAATCAACTTGGATGTTTAAGTCATTTCAACTTAAATTACGTTAAATTGGCTTAAAATTTAAAAATTGCTTAACTTATTTTGATGAGCTAGAGCAATGTAAAAACATGTGTTGTCATAACGTAGGGATCATATCATTTAGTTGGTTTTGAACACAGAAGTTTAAATCTGTGACATAAAATCTCTATTCTTTAAATGTTACAAAGGTTCAACGGATTGATGTAACCTTATAGATGATCTTTTGCCCCAAATATCAAGACAGAGCATGTTTTCACGAAAGATCAACGAGTGTTCAATAAACTTAAACTATATAATTTTTAACAAAGAAAATATGAAATAGCTTGTTTTTTGTCAAGATTTGTGTCAATACAGAATTTGACTTTCAGAAATAAACTTACACCGAGTAAGTGACAAATACAATATATACATATATAATAAGCTTAAGTTATTAGTATACGTTTATTGAACACACGCTGATCTTTTGTATCATTTATTTGATACTAAACTCAATTCCTAATGTGCAAAAATGATTAACGTCTTTGTTTTCTATTTTCTATAAATGTTTTTTCCTGATAAAAGATAAACGAACAGATTTTTTTTTAAGATAGCAAGGCATAAAATTCAGATTATCTTAATCATAAAGTTTGAGTCCAAAACGAGTCCACAACTTTCCGACAGCAAGGATCGATCCCGATCTGCCATTACCCCCGCTGTGATCCCGGGAAGAGCCCCACCTCTCCAGATTCTTTGGGATGTGAAGTTGAGCGCGCGCATTTCTCGCGCTCGTCTCCAGAGCGCGAGCGCAACGCTGTATATCTGCGTCGATCCTCGCGCCGCGGACTCACAGCGAGCGACCAGCGCACGCGAGCATCGCTTCCCCGCCGCGTCTCCAGCGGGATTCCCCGGAATATCTCCCGGACGCGAGCGACGCGCTCCAGGTAAGCGTCCGCTGTTCCGACGCGCTGTCAAAGTTAGCGGGAATTGTGTCAAATATCTCATAATATCGCGTTTGCCTTTCATTTCACATTCATTCGTTACATAAAACGATCAGCGTCGTTTTATCTCCTGGAATATGATCAAAGCCCATGGCGTTTATCATCCTGTCTGTCAAATATGAGAAATTCATCTCTAAAATGAGCAGAAACACATAATAAACACAAGCAGGTTCGTTGAAGTTTTTGTCTCGCATGTTTGTCTGAAAGTTCAATTTCCTGCCTAATTTCTGCTCGCATTCAGTGTTTCAGATTAATTATTTTTTCATTGTAATTCAATGTAAAATCGCATCCAAATCATTGCAGGTTCAAACTTTTGAACCACTTTGATTTTGCATAAACATTTAATACGACACTTACGCTTTTAATTTCACCAGTAGACAATTATCAATCACAAAATATTATTATATATCTAGTATTATGCTGCTATAATCCTATCAATGCATGTTATTTTGTCCTGCGTTTTATAACTATTTATCTGTTTTTAAAAAAGGAAAATGTATTTTTAAATCTAATGTTTTGCATTATGATCGTGTATTTGTAACTTCAATGAATGGGAAGAACTGACGACTTTTAAACTTTTAATATTTTCCCCAAATTCGTCATTTTTTATGGTAATTTCCCAAGCGATCAGTCAAGCTCTCTCGCGGTTTCACTCACTGCCTCTGAATCAACACACATTCATTTCATCTATTTGTTTGAACGCTTAAATGAATGTCACACACTTCTCCATCAGTTAGCTTTGCATGAGAATAATCTTCCTGACATCCAACAACACCAACAAAACTGATTCCATGATTCCTGATGCTTGTAGAATGAAGCTGATATTTGATGAGCAATTCATTATTTCACTACTCACTGAAAGAGGCTTGTGTGGCCTTGTGCACTGTCTGGACGTCCAGCCCTGTTTACCTGCACTGAGTCTGATTACCTTACAGTAATAATCATATTTCATAGAGTCCATCACTGGAAGTCAGCATACTTAACTATAGAAAGAGTTTCATGCATTTGCTAGTCAATCACGGCCAGATAATCCACATTATAGACTGCATTGATATGAACTGAGCGTTCGGTGTTGCCGGTTTTCTGCCAGACCTCCAGTGTTAAATAAGGATTATAATGTAGGATGGCGCTCAGGCCTGTTTGGACCGCAGTGCACTGTGGGACTCGCTGCTCGTGACAATTATAGGTCAGAGTTGCATTACAGCCAGGAAAGGAGGAGAAAGTGAAGACATTTCATTTGTTTAAAAATACAAGAGTTTGCCTGAGGTATATTTGGTGAGATGATGGATTTGGTGTGTAATGTCCTGTTCCTGTAGCTATTAGGTTCTCTCTCTGTTTTCTCTCCTGTATTGACCCCGGCAGGTCACATAAGTAATTTTTTAAACGCATGATTAATTTCACAGTAGGGTTAACATACATATAGATGAAGTTCAATGCATCAAGCGGACGTGAGCTATGATTTACCAACGCCTGCATGTTTAACTGTTCAGCATCAATAGCTAAACATGTTGATTATCATCATAAAGCATCTAATATGAACCTTTGCAATTTTCAAAAGGTTTATGTTATAATAGCAGGATATGAACTTGAATATGAACACACACACACACACACTATATATATATGTATATATATATATATATATATATATATAACATGTTAATAATTATGTTATCTGAACCACATAAATTATCTAAGTTTATTTGGCAAAAGAAAATATGTTGTGAACAATCATGAAAATATTTTTCACACACACACACACACACACACACACACACACACACACACACACACACACAAATATATAAATGTGTGTGTGCAAAATATTTATAAATATAAAACATATTTTCTTTTATATATAGATATACACATGCATTTGTTGGTTTAACTTAAAAAAGCAAGGAACCTGCCTTAAAATTTTAAGTTCGTTGAAGTTAAAAGCTTGAGGTTGGTTTAATCGACAGAAACTCAAATTATTATGTCATCCGAACCACATAAATCATCTAAGTTGATTTGGCAAAAGAAGAGATGCGATAACAAATAATTTTTGCACTGTATATGAAAATCCCAAACTTTCATGACATTTTAACAGAAGTATAAATGAAAGCATTAAATGAGTCAAATAAAAAGCGTAACGAGAGCTATTCTGCACCATTGGCAATTATTTTGAAGTATATCTATCATATCATATTTTTCTCTTATTCCTGTGCCGGGATGAGAGGTCGTGTGAGGTGCTCTTTGGCTATTGGGAGACAAAAGCCAGCGGGATGGGCGCTAAATGAGGTTTAGGGGCTGCAGATGGGACCCTCTCGACTCGCTTCTCACAACACTTGACCTTTTGTGATAATTCTATTATCGCGGCAAAATGAAAACGTGACAATTAAGCGAAATTATTCACATCAGAGTTGCGCGCAATGCCATCAGCATCCAACATCCGTCCATATTCACAACGCCGACGAATAAAAATCTAATTCTTTGAATCTTTGAGTCTCTCAAGCGAAGAAATTGTATCGAAAAGGGAATATTTCAGAAGAAAAAAATAATAATAATAATAATAATTTTTACATAATAGCAGCCTAATTTTTCATATTCGGATCAATAGCGCACCTGGCTATTATAGAAATGTTATTGATGAGACAGTTTGTCGGACAGCATCAAACGATTATTTTTATTCCAGGTTGTGGTCGATCCAGCGCGCGCAGCCTTATAATGATGAAAAAATGACACGCGACATTTGTCGCCTTTCGTTTGATTTATGAACGCGTGTAAATTGGCTCGCGACAGTTTGGACAGTTTTAGTGCGCGACAATGCAGATGCTGAGAACGAAATGATAGAGCGTTAATAAAAAGCTGCACAAAAGGTTTCAAAAGCAACGTGGATGCTGAAAATCAAGCTAATCGAAACACCTGAAAAACCGACCGCCACTTTAATTAAAGCCGTGCATTTGTTCATTTTTGTTTGCATCTTCCTCTTCCACATTTTCGCTGCAATTAATCGTTAATTGCCATGGGGGGAAAGCACGCGCCTATTTAAATGTTGCATGTTAGTTTACAAGTAACGCAATTCATTTCTGAAGTCATTTCTGGTTTGTCCAAGCAATTATCGCGATTATCCGACACACGGGGGGTCACACGGGTGTGTATGTGTGTGTGTCCCCTCCAAATTCAGAGCTGAAGTGCGGGCGCGCTAGCGAATCACCGGGGGCCCCTGCGGCCCCTGTCTGAGCTTCTCTTTAGCGCTTTTGAGTGGCAGTCAGTGAGACGTCATTGGCTCTTCAGAGGGGCAGAGCCACGCCAATCACTCACACGCGCTCCGCAATAAGAGCCCGAGTGCGAGGCGAGGCGCGCGCTTATTCGCTCGTGCGCTGCTCTCACTGGAGCGCGCGTTCATCCTTCCTGTGCGCATAAAGTTCGCGCTCTCCATCACCGTGTGCGTTTCCGAAAACCAATGTCTAATTTTATATGTGGAATAGGCCGCACGACATGATTTGTGTTGTGTAGTTTGGGCATCTCCGACAGCGCGCGGAGGTAAGACAATATGAACTTTTTATCCTCTTCGAGTCTGTCTGAAAATTACGCGCTTTTAATCAGGTTTAGACATTTCTGACAATAAGTGACTTTTGTTTTCGGCGTAAAAAAGAGGCAGACACACATATTTTGTAGCCTACTTGTGATTATATTTTATTGCAAATTATTATTGTTATTATTATGCTATAATGCTGGGTTATTATATGATATTATGTGACATTGCCAACGCATAAAACGTGTTTTGTTTCCTTGATGAAAGAGTCGGAGGAAAACATTGAGGCCGACAGATGTTCCGCGGGGAAATCGGCACAAAGTCTCTGTAAATTTAGCTGATGTTTTATTTTTGCATTTTATTACGGTGATCAAAATATTTTGTAAGTATTGCACGGCATTAAAAGCACGCTTTTATTTTCAAAATTTAAACACAGAAACAACAAAAATGGTTCATGCTGCATCAAGAAATTTTAATAATTGCTCTGATTTAGTTATATATATATATATACATGATCAGCATCTTCGTCATTTTCTCGAGTTTTTATTTTACGCGCATCATAATATGATCAGAATAATTCTGTAAATTGTTCAATTGTCTTAGAAAAATAATTCCGGTTTGTATTTCATAATTTTGCCACATTTTGCTATACTATGTTATACATAGTAATAACCTTTATCGCTATAATTTGAATAGGTGTGAATTAAAGGGATAATTAATAATTCTGGTTTGTATTTCATAATTTTGCCACATTTTTCTATACTATGTTATACAATGTAATATTCTTTATCGCTATAATTTGAATAGGTGTGAATTAAAGGGATAATTCGTAAAAATTATAAATTGTAAAATCTGTCATCATTTACTCAAACCTGCATGCATTTCTTTCTTCTGCTGAACACAATAGAATATATTTAAGGATGAGAAGCAAAACATCTGATGGGCCCCATTGACTTCCATAGTATGGATATATATATATTCAGCAGAGGAAATAAATTCATGCAGGTTTGGAACAACTTGAGGGTGAGTAAATGATGACAGAGTTTTCATTTTTCAATGAAATATTCCTTTAATTATATAATTATTATTATTTATTAATTATTCATTTGCATCTGGATCTTTTTGTCATCAAATTTTCATTGCTAAATTCAACTATTAAAATGTGTTTACAGACAAACATCTCCAGTCAGTGGTCTCCAAAGAATGGAAAAGAGTCTTCTGCCTGATCCAAACGACATTGTGATGGCCACCCCACCAAGCTCATTTCAGCAGGAGCCCCTCACACCTCCAAGAACCTCCCTGAAGCCCAATCAAGTCGGGCAGGTCATCCTCTACGGGGTGCCAATTGTCTCACTGGTAATTGACCATCAAGAGCGGTTATGCCTGGCTCAGATATCCAACACCCTGTTAAAGAACTACAGCTACAACGAGATCCACAATCGTCGAGTGGCTCTGGGCATCACCTGCGTGCAGTGCACCCCGGTCCAGCTCGAGATCCTTCGGCGGGCGGGCGCCATGCCCATTTCCTCCCGCCGCTGCGGCATGATCACCAAACGGGAGGCAGAGCGACTTTGCAAGTCTTTCCTGGGTGAGAATTCTCCACCCAAGCTGCCAGACAACTTTGCGTTTGACGTGATGCATGAATGTGCTTGGGGCTGCCGGGGAAGTTTCATCCCAGCGCGCTACAACAGCTCCAGGGCCAAATGCATCAAGTGCTCCTACTGTAATATGTACTTCTCCCCCAACAAATTCATCTTCCACTCACACCGCACACCTGAGGCCAAGTACACGCAGCCAGATGCCGCCAACTTCAACTCCTGGCGTCGGCACCTTAAACTGACAGACAAAACGCCGCAGGAGGACCTGATGTTTGCCTGGGAGGATGTAAAAGCCATGTTCAATGGAGGAAGCCGCAAGAGGGCACTTCCGTCCTCGAACTGCTCGTCAATGGGCTCGGTCAAGTCTGTGAACTCGGTTCTGCCACACATGATCTCCCCGGAGTTGGCCCAGAAGAGGGGTCGGTATGAGGACGATGATGATTTGGACAGCAACAGCCTCTCGCCTCGAAAAGCCCCCCGCAGTTACCCAGTCATTCCGGTCCCGAGCAAAGGTTTTGGGATGCTGCAGAAGTTCCCAACAACGTCACTCTTCCCCAGCCCCTACACCTTCCCTGCGTTCGGCCTGTGCCCGCAGAAGAAGGACGACAGCGAGGCAACCAACGGACAGAAAAACAGCGGCCTCTCAGGGCTTCTTTGGCCCGGCCGCAAGGACACTTTTTACCCACCTTTCTGCATGTTCTGGCCCCCGAGGGCAACTGGGGGCATCCCGGTACCCACTTACCTGCAACCCCAACCCAATGCCCTTTCCTCCCTCACAGAAAGCCCGTCTCTCAGACAAGCCTTTTTGGATCTGTCTGAACAGGCCGATGCCAGTTCGGGCTTGGACGCGAACCCCAGGTCCGGGCTGTTTGAGAGCGACTGCCCGCCCGTGACCTCCGATCTGCGACCGGCCCCGGAAGGCTGGCTAAAGCTGCTGGACGCTCCCTCGCTGCAAGCTCGCAAGGCCAGCTACCACTCCGCCTTCCGCCCGGTGGTCAAAGACACGGAAAGCATCGCCAAGCTCCACGGCGGCCTGGAGGACTTTGGGCCGGAGAGGCACCTTTCCCCCGGCACCAGCTGCAGCTACCCGAGCGACAGTGGTGAAAGCGACGAGGAGCAAGAAGTGGATGTGGAGACAAAACAGGATGAGGAACAGGAGGATTTCGGCAGCCGGTCAGCGCAGACGCCGCCACAGCCATGCGGCCTGCACATGCGCGGACTCCCCGACAACAGCACGGTCGATCCGGCCAAAGAGCAAGCCTCCTTACCGAGCATCCCTGCCGAGACCTCAGCAGAGGACAAACCCGGCCTCCCAGTCAGTCCGCCCGCCATCCTCAAAGTCCCCAGCCCCGTTCACGGCTCGCTGGAGGAAAGCGCCGCGCACAGAAATGTAAATATTCCCTCCAGGCACTTTAACTAATTATTTAAATGCGGGCCATTGGCTGGCAGGGTCCATATGCATAACAAGATTGATAGCCTGTGTTCCCTGCAGAAATGAAATATTCAGAGCTCTTTGATCCCTCCTAATAAGCCCAGTCGTGTTTTGTTTAATGGCGACATTATGTTTGCTCCCCTTTGTCACTTCTGCCTATTAGCCCTTTTAATCTTTAACCCTTTGACGCTGCATTGGGATGAGCGACAGAAACTGAAACGGGAACACACACACACACACACACACACACAAACAAACACACACTCACACTGGCGTGGCGTGTTGATTTATCTAAGGAAACCCAGTAGCACCACACAGCCAAACAAACATCAGGATCATATATAAAACACAACAGCGTTGTTATTCTCAAGGCTAATCAATTCTGTGCTTTTGGCTGACTGATATATTTGGTTGCTCTATGTTCAACCTTTGGACTGGTGTTATGAATCAGTTCTAATCAGACACCGCTGCTGTTTTATGGTTACAGGCGCACAAGAGCAGAGACGATGGGCTGCCGGCTTATGCAACCAAAAACAAAACAATCATCTCAGGTGAGAAACAAATGGAAAGTGAATGAAATTATAATGTCATTTTATTCTGTTTTTTATGGAAACATGTTATACTTTATAATTATTACACACACACACACACACTCTCACATACGTTGTGTTATCACATTTTATGGGAACTTTTCATAGACAAAATTATTTGTATACTTTACAGACTGTATATTTTATCTTCTAACCCTATCTTCTAAACCTAGTCTTCACAGAAAACTGTTTGCATTTTTACATTTTGACTAAAAACATCACTTAGTATGATTTATAAACTGTTTTCCTTATGGGGACCAAAAAAAACCCATAATGGAGGGTTTACCAGGACCACACGCACAAGCACGCACGCACGCACACACACACGCACGCACACACACACACGCATGCACGCACACACACACACACACACACACACACAGACATATATTATTCAATTACATAAAATCAACTTGGATGTTTAAGTAATTTCAACTTAAATGACATGAAACTGACTTAAAGAAGTTTATCTTAAAAATGAAAATTGCTTATATATATATATATATATATATATTTAGATAGATAGATAGATAGATAGATATAATAGTCTTAGGCAATTTCTATAATCATTAACAAATTATCTAATGACATTTTCCACCTTAAATTTAGATTCATTTTCGCCCATGCATTCACCTTTTCAAATCTTGATTTTGTTTTCAGACGACAACAAAGAGCAAAGCGTTTTTTTCATCCCAGAGACAGAAACATCGTCGTCGTCGGCACCAGAATACTGGCGGGAGAATCCAAGTAAGAACAACACACGCCACTTTATCTCTTGCTTTACATCCGCCACTTACAGCAAGAGGGCTGCAAAATAATTCGCCCATCCCTACATGGATATTAGGATTAATCTAAATATAAAAAAGATAGGGGATGGAATATACTCTTAAAATGGAGCAGCTCGCTCCACAATGTCATTGGGAAAATGTGTTCTGTAGGGAGCCATAACAGTTCAGGAAGACAATCAGCTCAACGGCAGGAAGGTGACAATCACCATTTGAACAATATCAAACGGAAATAATTGCCTTTTGCTGGGCAAAATCTTCCATTAGAAAGATCATAGCTTATTGCCTTTTATCTGTCAGAAAGACATTAAAAGTGTTTTATGACATCTATGCCAACATTTATATTATCTAGCCGATAATGATCTCCTCATATACCGTATAATATATTTGAAAAAATTACATGAAACAAATTAAATGAAACCACCTTTGCCTGATTGCTAAATGTCTCCGAGGGGCGACTGGGAAACGTGATTAGAACTTCTGATTTTCCAAAGAGTCTAACGGCAGTGTCTTAAAGATAGTTCTGTTTCTTGGGAGGGAAGGGAAAAAAATAATCTAATTTTCCATTTATATAATGCAAACTGCCTTGGCTTTGACTATTCACGGTTAATTGACTGTCAAACGAGGTTGTTATCCTCAGGCACTGTCTGCAAATTTGCTTGTCAAATGAGACAGAGAGAGGAAGAGAGCGAGAACAAGACCGCTTTCCAAATGAGGAGCGCCTTGTTCGGCTTAAGGAGGCAAGACGGGAAATGAGAAGAGAGCGAGAGAGAGAGAGAGTGGAATGAGGGGAAGATTATACTGACGTGTTGGATCACTTCATTTGAGCCATTTGCGACACAGACACAAAAACACAGAGGGCGGACACGTGCCGACTCCTAAGGTTTCCAATCAAAACTGTTTGGAATAATTTCCTGATTCAATAGCGCAGTAACATTACTGAAATCAGCTCTTTTCACCTATTTCAGGATATTGGCCAGTTGCAAGGGCGTTGCTAATGACTTAATTTAGCTGCGCTAATCAGATATTTTGTTGAACGGCCATTTTACAGCAGTCAGAAACATTATTTTCATGGTATATTATGTTTTTACAGTAACTATGTAAAGACGTTTCATATCGTATTGATGACAAATGAAAACCATTTCCTCACCGCAGGAAAACAGCTTTATATCGTGTCAGTCTAATCTCCTGTCATCAGACTGACCTCTACTGGCGGCTGGTGTTACTACACGATGTGTGCCAGTCATGAAGGAACGCTTGCAATATGTCATAAATCTCCAGAATAATACCTATATGTTTTTTTTTCTTGCTCAGCAGACCAAAGTCAAGACACAAACTCTCCCGTATCGCTCAAGAAGGATGTTGAGAACATGGAAAAAGGTGAGATCGCAAAATAAAAAGACTTTAGAATATATACAGCACTGTTTTTTTTTTGTTTTTTTAAATAAGTGAATACTTTTATTAAGAAAAGGTGCATTAAATTGATCAAAAGTGACAGTAAAGACTTTTATAATGTTATTAAGTCAATGTTATTTAAGTTGAACTGGGAAAAATATATATATCATATTAGAATGATTGTTGAGGGATCATTGAAATTCAGCTTTGATCACAGGAATACATTACTTTTTACTATATATTCACATAGAAAACATATATTTTAAATAAAAATAATAATCTACAATATTACTGTTTTTACCGTATTTTTGATCAGTAAATGCAGCCGTGGAGAGACTATTTAAACACATTTTGGTAACTGCTGATCTTGATTTATTGTGCGGTTTATCGTCCTTCAGAGGAACTCCAGAAAGTTCTGCTTGAACAGATAGATTTACGGAGGAGACTGGAGCAGGAGTTTCACGCTCTGAAAGGCAGCTCTCCATTCCCCGTTTTCCGTAAGTCTCCTCGTTTCATCATCACAATTTACTTTCTGAAAAATCTGATCATTTAGTCAGTATAACTCCATAACGATCCACCTTTAAAATAAGCCATTAATATTCAGTTTGTTTAAAAGCACACACTGTATGATTTTGTGTTGTCTCAGAGGAGAGATTTCTGTGCTCGTATATATCGTACAGTGAGAGCGATTCAGAGTCGGTCTTGAGACCAAAGATAGACAAATATATTTTCTCTCTCAGTCTTAGATTGCGTTTGCTGCTACAATCCACATCTACTGATTAGCCAATAAAAACACAACATGAAACGGCGTATTGATCAGCGCAACATGGTGCTAAAACTACAAACTACTCACTTCAAGATTCATTTGTTATACAGGCCTCTTTTCCCTAGCCATGACCGCGTCCATATTCTCTTCTTTTGTTCAGCGCACATAAAACCAAAAGCTGGTGATGTTTTATTCTTCCACACTAACGTAGTCACAGCCTATCGTGATCATCGTACAGACTGAGTTTATCAAATGAGTTTATCAGATCAGATCCGTGTCGCACAGTGTGATTTGTAATGATTTGCAAAATCTCAGACATTAAATAGGTTTCAATATGAAAACAGTTGATTACAATATGCCTTTGTTTTTCATTTTTCATGTTTGGCTATTTTACAGATAACTTTCAGGACCAAATGAAGAGAGAATTGGCTTACAGGGAAGAAATGGTGCAACAGTTACAGATGGTAAGGAGTTTTCTGCTATCATAATCCGCAATTAGGTCACAATTTCCCATTGGATTACTTGACTTGTGAATCATAAGAATATCCCACAAGCAGCCCTGCTGTATAAGTAATCTGCTAAATCTGTTAATAAAGAAATGTAAGATCTCTTGTTGTCAACAGCAGAGTTGCATCTGTGTCTGAACAGATAGATGATGCTGCCACACACACACACACACACACACACACACACACACACACACACACACACACACACACACACACACACACACACACACCATTGTGTGTTCTGTCGTTTCAACACCATCGGTGATCATATCTGAGGAATCACAACGTGACAAAGATGAACTTTAGCAATGCAGAAAAATATAATGACATTTAGAAAATCTCTGCTTCCTTTTGCTGTTGTTTTATCACATACACTCTTAAAAATAAAGGTTCCAAAGGGGATGTTTTTTGCATTAAAGAACCATTTTGGGTTCCATGAAGAACCTTTCGGTGATCGGTTTATAAACTAACCATGTTTTACTTAGTGTAAAGAACATTTTAATAATCCAAAGAACCTTTTCCACTAAACAAAAAATGAGAAATAAAGGTTAAAGGTTCTTCATGGATCCATCAATGCCAATAAATAATCGTAATTTTTAACAGTGTTTTAAATCAATAACGTATAAAGATGCACAATGTGAATCATGAATAGTCATGAATGATTGTATTTTTAAAGAAATATTGCATACTAATGTTTTTTTCTACTAGAATTCATAAAAAAAGAAATGTATACTTTTATTTACAGCAGCTCAATTAATCATTACAAGATTGCAATCTCCATTCAAACATCCTTATTCATAAATGATCAGCTTTTTCTATTACATATTGGACAAATATAATCACAACGAACATTCAGATCAAGAGAGAGCAGTTTTCATGAAACAGCTTTACAAACAGTCCTAAAAAAAAAAAAAAACCTGGCCAACAAACTAAAAGTCCATGATTATGATATAGACAACATTTCAGGTTAGAAGTATATTTTACAGCACTTTAATTCATGAAGAAAGAGAGAGCAGATTAAACAGCTTCACAAACAGTCTTGTTGAAGATATTATATAATAAAGTATCAATTACATCCAGTAGGTAGAGAAAAGTGAGAGTTAAAAATGTTGAATCGTTTATTCAAGATATTCATTCACAAATGCTGATTAATCCAGTACATCAAAACAAGTGAAGTATTTATGAGTCATTCATTCGAGATAATAATTTAAAACAATTAATTCAAATCAATGAAACATTTTTGAATGGACTGCAGCAATTAACATTTTGCCAGACTGTAGATTAAATTACATGTTATTTTGTTTAGTTTGTTTGTTCAGAATCATGGGAGGGTCATGATCTCTGTTTGAAACAAACAAATCATGAATCTCAATCAGAATCTTGTTCTATAGAAACCCTGACCTTGTAGAACCTTTGAGATTGAAATCGAACATGTGTGGCCCATTCAAAAGATTCATGTACCCCCAGATTTAAGTTCTCACACACAAAACATATGCTCTCAATATGCTATCACTCCATTAAAAACTAGATAAAAAAAAACATCTCACTTCCATTTCCTGAGCCAAAGCCTAGTGTGGAGAAACTCAATACTGATTCAGCTTTTTATCTTCAGAAGACATTAAATTGATCAAAAGTGACGGCAGAGACGACTGTCATTTCAAATGAATGCTGTTCTTTTGAACCTTTCATTCATCAAAGTGTAATGAAAAGAATATTATAGTATTATCATACAGTAGGATGTATCACAACATATTAAGCAGCAAAAACTGTTTTCAACATTGATAATAATGAGAATCATTATTAATAATTGAGCAACAGTAGTAATTGATAATAATTGAGCATCAGATCATCATATGAGAATGATTTGTGAAGGATCACGTGACACTGAAAATGCAGCTTTGATCACAGGAATAAATTACACTTTATTCACATATAAAACAGACATGTATTGAAATAATATTTTTTACAAAATTATTTTTTTACTGTATTTTTAATCAATAAATGCAGCCATGCCGAACAGAAGAGGCTTCTGTCAAAACCATTTAAAAATCTTCAAACTTTTGAGGAATCTTCTTTTTTCAGAAAAACATAAATTTATATATATATATATAGCTGACCAGAAATGCTTTAGTATTTAAGAAGTATATTAAGTATTAACTGAATCCATAATGTGTTTATTTGTAGATTCCCTATGCAAACATCATTAGAAAAGAAAAGGTCGGGACGCATCTAAACAAAAGCTAAAAAGTAAGTATCACACTTATTAAATCATATAGTGATTGAATGAGAAAGGAAAGTCAATTGCTGATTTCCCTGCTGAACACAAAAGCATTGATCTGTCACTGCATTTTTGGACGAGTGTGAGATTTTGTACTTGTTGTTGATAAATCTTAATCAATAATGACAATTATTTTTAGGTAAATTCATCAGAAAGCGGCTCTCGACATCTTTTGACACGAAGAGGTGAAATCAAATCATCCTAATCTCAAGCACAGGGAAAGGACTGCTGTCATTGATAAACCACATGAACGACGTCCATCTCTCCTGTGAAACCAAACGGCATCAGTGAACTGATACACGGCACAATTACACGCATCTACCAATGATTTAGAGACATATTTCCTGTACAGTCACTCCACGTTGATTACTTCTGAACTTACGTTGATTTATTCCCCATGCACTGCACTGTTCCCTTCGCTCTATGGGATGTGAATGTACATACGGAGGGAAATCTGTCCTGTGGCTGAAATCTGAAAGTGTGGAAACCTTTCCTGTTTTGCCTGTTTAAATACAACATTGACATAAACACAAGTTTAAACGTGTTATTATTAACTGTTCATGCAAATGTATTTAAATATGTTCTTGTAGTTTCTCTACTATTTATGTGGATAATTAAAGTCTATAAGATGAGAAAGATTGATCATTGTTTTTGACTTTAAAAACATAACTCATTTATTAGAATCACAAACACGTTCACAATACAATTTAGAACGAAATATATATATATAAATAAATATATGTTTATCGGTGTGTTTCCTGACATACATGATTTGTTAAATGTGTAATGATTTAGTTATTATGGGTTTATCAAATATTATCATACAATGCTTTTAATATGTTCGTCGTATTATATGCTGCATATTATAATACTCTTTCATTATTACAAAATTATGCTATAGTATAAATAATATAAAAAAATAAGACGCATATAAAAGTCGGTCATAAAATATAATTATATTTGGCGTAGACAACACATGGCTGAGTTCATAACAGCACACTATTAACTATTCCATAGCTTTATAATAGTAGCTGGTATGTATTAATTAGAGTTATATGTTTGTGAATTCAAACGTTTGTCAATCAAGTCTGGCAGCGGCGCGTTTGTGACGTGTTATGCGCGAGCGACGCACACTGATTACGTCAGCTGTAGTGCCAACATGGCGTTCACACTGTACGCGCTGATTCAAACTGCGATATTATTCACTAACGCGATCGCAGTTCTGCACGAAGAGAGGTTCCTCAGTAAAAGTACGTACTTTTGAATGTTGTCCCTTCTGAAATATGTCGATAGGTGTGTTCTGTCGTTTAAATATGTGTGTGTATTGCACGTCTGGAATTTATGATTCTGAATGTTCATTAACTATAGAAATATGAAGATGTTTACTTAAATTACCCTGGAGTTTTTATAGCCCAGAATGTGGAGAGATGGTATTTCTGTTTAGATTTTCTTTTTAAATAAGCTATTTAATTTTTTTCGAGAAATAGATAATCCCCACACTTCTATATTTGTGTGGTTTCATACTTTATTATTATTTTAAAACATGAAATATTTGAAAATGTATACACTAATGATTGTCCTTAAGGCTGGACATTGACACAAGATTCACGATTCGGTTCAGATGAATCAAATTGATTCTCTTGTGTAGAGTCGATTCAGTTCTGAATATAGAAACAAAGAATATAAAATGTCAAAATATATTTGCAGGAAGAAAATCTCAGTAAGAAAGAAGATAAAGTCATAGACTTTAGAAGACGTTACGCTATAGGGCATTTCAGCAGGAAACACTTTAAATCTAGGAAAATTGAGAAATTTGTCTGGCAAATAATTTTTCTTGTACTTCGAAACAAATAAATGGTCAATAGTTGTTCAACAGCTTAACAAACATTTGAAATTATATTTTAGAAAAAGAGAGCGAACCTAAATCATCTCGAAGGAAATTTCTTATTTAATCTTACCGAATTTGTATACATTGGAAACATTAATAGCAGTTTGGGATCTAATTGGAAAAACATTATGCACAATCTTAAATTGTACTCCTATATTGAGTTTCTCAGGAATTATCCATGCTCTTTTCCCGGGGTTACTGTTAAAACATTATTCCAGTTAAATGTACATGTTGGGGATGTGTACTATATAATATAGTGAACCTCTTGATTATAAAGACCAATTGTAATGCATATATAGTGATTATGTACATTATCGCAGATGACTCATAACTAGCTAATATATTTTTCCAGTTGGTTGGGGAGCAGAGCAAGGAATCGGAGGATTTGGAGATGAACCTGGGATTAAAGCACAACTTCTGAACCTTATTCGATCGGTCAGGACTGTCATGAGAGGTACGTTAGTACTGATGTCTAATTTCCCATTTCCAGTGTCTGACTATCAAGAATCATTAATAAAGAGACTAATTTATCTGTAATTATAATCTTAAAGTCGGCATGAAACAGAAGCTGTGATGGTCTTTTCTTCTCTATTGTGATGTATATCAGAGTGAAACGCTTCTCAAACAAGAACAAATGTAGGCGGGGCTTGATTTAGTCTGTGAGGAATTGATTGGATGGTTGTGGTTTTCTATTGGTGGATCTGATGTGAGTGACAGGTTGTTGCTCCGCCCTCACGCATCATCAGAGGTGGAGAACTCGAGTTGCAAAATTAAGGACTTGAGACTTAATTAAGAAAATGACTTGAGCAGTATCACTCAACAATGGCTTTATTACAACTCTAGTATTTCTATTTTTATAAATAATGTAAATATAAGCTATGAAACCAGTGAAAATACAGATGATAGAAGAAAATCTCCCAAGATTGTTTCCTTTGGATATAAACACTTTGAAATTGACCATATTTATAAGAGGAGACTTTCTGTATTCATAAAAATTGACAAAGCCAGGAAATTAGGGACAACAGTCGTCACAATCTCAAACTTTATTCACCATTTCCAAAAGGAAAGCTAATTAAGCTAACTAAAGGCTCTAAATAATAATTGGCTAAGCGATAAAAATAAGCGATAGTCTGAAGTGTACATAATTTTGAAGAAGTCATTCAAAAACTTAAATTATAAATCACTCATTACAAATCATTAGAAAAGAAAACAATATGTAAATGTAGAAGAGACAAGGCATTTTGTATCTCCCTTCATATGCAGATCCATTTTGGTGTTGCCACTAAAACGCTCAAATCCAAGTCTGAGTCATCTCATAATTACGGTTATGGTATGGCGTGAATGTAGCATAATCTCGCTGCTTTGGTTCAGACGGCGGTGTTTGTTTGCGGTGCTCTCTGACTGACAGGACCGAATGCAGTAATTGGGTGAACATTTCTTGGTCCTGAGACTATCACAGAAGAGAGATTTACATTTTGTAATACTTACACCACGTCTATTATTGATTGCTGTCAGGATGCAAAGGGATTGCCCACCCAACCTTTAACAAGGTTCGGGGAAAAGCCCCTGGAAGTCCATGTAAGGGGTCGAACATTGGCACATAATAAGAGTGTTGATTTCTGTCACTTCCCTGTCGGGGATATTTCATTGAAAATATATAAGCAGTTAAACGCGTGACATTTACCATAACACCAACTTAATGAATTTACCTTCAGCTGTTATTATCTTCAGCATTTTTCTTCTTGCAGTATAATTACTGTAGTAATGAAATATTTGAAAGATTATGTATTTCAATTATTTATTATTACACTATAAATGCATAATTAAGAATGTTAATAATTTCTGAGGGAAAAATAAATAAGGTTGTGGCCATTGACTTCTGTTTGGTGGTGTGACTTGAGCTGAGCCGCTCACTCGCACATCATCGGGGGGGGGGGGGGTCATCGATTAAAGATTATGAGGGCACAGGAATTTTAAAAAGTAATGGTTTGTCAGTGGTTTCATGGTCATTTTATTCATGTTTCTGAGGAGGAAAAAAAGCACTGCTCAAAAAATCACACTTGAAAAAAAATTTGAAAATCTTTATTTCTATACATTATAATTTGTTAACCTTTGAAGTCCTCGGCACCTGACTCACCTGCACTTTCCTCTGCAATTATGGGATAGAAAACAGTCACCAAACTTGGTTTCAATCTAGCTCATTTAAAGTCCCAATTTTACATTTATTTTGTCTCGAGGCTCTTTCATGTCTGTCATCAGTGAAGAGAACGGAGCATCTTTTGCAGACTTGAAATCTGCTGTTTTCTGGCAGATGTTACCGTATCTTTAAGTAAAGTCTTCTGCACGTGTGCCAGACGTCGTTCAGTATTAACGTGTTTTCTCTTCTCGTTCACAGTACCTCTAATAGCAGTGAATTCAGTGTGTATCGTCTTACTGTTACTGTTTGGATGAAGAAAGATGGATTGCGGCGGATCAAGATCTCACGTGGAACACAGTGAATGTGGCAAAGGAAAATGGACTGTTTTTGTATCTGTGGATCTAAACGTTGCTCTCCAATGTATGAAAACTGTATCCTGTATGAATTACTTTAAGTACTCTGCTAGTTTTATGACAAAACTACCAGTAAACACATCTCTTTTCATGCTTTGTAACTCTGTGTACATGCTGTTTTCGTCACACTCAAGGTCTAGTAGTGTCAGTTTCTCACCTGAAATGATTTTCTTTTACTTAAATGTAAGGTTCCTCAAAGCTAATCTTCTAGTGTCTTGGTTTTAGACGGTGTGGGAAGTAAAAGTTGGGTTTAATATATTTAAAGGCATAAGGCTAGAATCTCTAACATTTAATAAAGATGTGTCCTGGAATCGGAGTGAAGACATCAAGCTTTAAGAAACAACACACTTGATCTGAAACCTTTGACCAAATTATGAGCCAGTCTTTTCACATTTATTAGTATTTTCAGATTTTAATAAAATGATGGTCTCTTCATCGTCTCTGTTGGAGACTCTGTGTCATATTTTGTTTCTACAAAGTGCACTACTACTGTAATTTGTCATCCACGACCCGTCAGCATTTATTCATGGAATTGGTTAATGGCTAACTATAACTATATAGATAATAGTTCTCAAAATCGTTCTGAATGTAAAACAATAACAGAATCCACAAGCAAAGTGATGACAACCATAGACATCTATTTATAATTATTATCTTTATGCTTCTTGTTGTTGGTGTGAAAGGGTTATTAATGTGTTTGTTTGAGGAGGTCAGAGTCATCAGTGATGACATCCATATGGAGTCCATTAGCAGGGTCAATATATAATTGTGGGAGATTTTGAGTTTGAAAAATTCTGGGAAAAAATATATTTATTTACAAAATATTATTAGCTTCCCTGATAAATCACCCCTGAAATATTTTGTTTTTAGTCATGGCCAAGCTCAGGCATAATTGATTTCAGATATTTAGCTTTAAAAACAAGAAGTTTACTCATTATTTGGTCAACTATGTTACGGACAAAACCTATAAGGTGTAACTTTAAGTAAATGGTAGGCATTTAAAAAAATCATTACTCTTGGAAGAATATGTGTCTATTTACCTAGATTTTCAATTAAAATACCCAATTAATTAAGAAAATACACATTTTGTTCAATTGAAACCCCAAATTTCAAGTACTGAAGTAACCGGTCTGTGTATTTTGTTTCCAAACTGCTTGATTTATGATTTTTTTCTTGATTAAATTATGCTGAGGTATATATTTGACAGCTACTCAATTTCTAAATATTTACTTGGAGATTAGGGAACCATTAAGATACATATATTTTTTTAAAAACATAATGGTAACTTAATTGACAGCCCAGTATCATAGTTGACAAAAGTAACATAGTTGACTGGACATGACAAAGTAGGATGATGTTTTTAACAAAAACAATCCTAAACTATATCAATTATTAAATGTTAGCTAATCTTTTATTGAATTTAATCAACACCTGTTGAATATTTCATGACATAAAGGAGAGATACAGACGCACATCAGTTAAAAAGATCAATCACAACAACAACAACAAAAGTATCAAAAACAGCACTTACACAAAAATTCCACCATGTAAACATTTTGAAAATCTTGTTTGTGGAATGAAATACAGTAGTGCATTGTATTGAACAAAAAAAATAGTAGTGCACTGCAATAAGTAACAATAATCAAATAGTGTTTTATTCTGTTGGTTAACAGAATAGAATTGGATCAAAATTGTAATGGTGCAAACAGTTGTATCTCAAAAACATTCATATGTCAGAACCCAAGTAAAACATTGGCATACCCTACAACTTCCAGGCACCCATGAAACCGGCGGAGACAGAACACACTCCCCATTTTCTAACTCAAGAACATGGCCAATTATTATGGTTTGTTTTTCAATGACTTTGTCAAGCTCAATCAAGTAAGCTTTGAGTGTGTGTGTGGGTTTGTTTGTGTGCATGTGTGTGTGTGTGTGTGTGTGTCTTTATCTGGGCGTATATCAGAGGTATATAGTCCAGGTGCCAGAAAGTAGAAATCCTGTCCAGCAGCTGTTCCAACCATCACTAAACCAGCTCCTCTACCAGGTAGGTGAAAAACATGGCAGTATTTTTACTTTCTGGCACCTGGACTATACACGTCTGGTGTCTATTTGTGTGTTTGCTCGACCATGTGCTTGTGCCACGTGTTTGTTAGTGTGTTAGTGTGCGCGCATGTCCTTAGCCATGAAGATATGATTTGACAATATCTTCCCACACATCTCTTTTTATTTAAACATGATGTGCTGTCACATGCTTTGGGGCAAGAATCAACCTGAGCACATCCTCTCGCATTGGCCAGTAGTAACGATTGTGTCCCACTCTGTGCATGCACTAAACATGAACGTGTCTCACTCACTTCAACAATGGTTCCAAGGTAAACCTCATCGCCATATCTGATGACACACCACTGACCAACAATGGCATCTCAATCCCACTGTACTTCAAGGTCTGGTTGTTCTTGGTTAAATGCAGGAACAGCAGAGTTGACTTTGAAGTCGAAGGCCTGAGCTTGGTAACACTGACATTGCAGAATCTGCATTGTTGAACACAGGCAGCTCATATCACGGTATGTAAGTTTCCCTGGTGCTTGCGTGATGACCTTGTGAATCCCCATAGTGCATGGTACAGCGGGGAGTCGTTGTGGCATCTGCTGTATGACCTTTTCCACTGTAGCCTCTTCAATGTAGAAGATCTTGACAGCTGTATTGGTGTTTACCAATGCATTGAAAAGATGTTTAGCAGTGGAAATGTCTTCACCTTGGCTCACCAATCTGTCAGCTGTGCTCTTCAGAAGGCCTCCCCCCCCATTGGGGGCACCCTTTCCATGGCTGGCCTCAAAAAAGTTCCAAGTGCCTGCAGTGAAGCCCTGGTTGAACAATTCAGTTGTCAGCATGTAAAAGTTGCCCTTCTGCCTGTATTTTGAGCAGGGACCATCACTGAAAAAGTGGATAATTGACACTGTTGGGCATGTTTCCTTGAGAATGTTAAGTACTGTGGAAAGGTGTACCCACATGGCAGGTGGACCCTTTTTTTGCATGGCAAAATTGTTGTGAAGCACAAGTGGTCTTCCCCACCACCAATGTAGAGGACCCCTGTATGAAGAGTTGCTTGTTGAGAAATCAATGTGTATGAGGTGTTCATTACTCTTTGTTAAAGAGGAGGTCAGTATCGCCATCTGCTGGATAACTTTACTGCCATCCAACCAATGTACTAACAAGCCGACGTAGTGATCATGCCCTGATCACGCTATCACAGCCCGATCACGCTGACGGACAGCCAATAGCACCATAGCATTGGTCCAATGACAGTGTGCAGAACTTTCTAGCTTTGTTTCGCCTTATAGTTGAGAGACGGTTCGTGTGGTGTTGTTCTCCTTATTTCCTGTCAGAGTTGTGTGCGTTAATGACTCAAAGTAAGTGTTTATTCATCATATAAATATATCGCTGTTGCTGCTGATCAAGATTAGTCGCTGAGTTGTTTATATGTCAGATAGAGAAATGCACGAAAGACCCGCGGCTCCGCACAACGGTTGTTGTGGAAACGGTATTACGTTATGTATACTTATACTTATGTTTATGCTGTTGTAGTATATTTCCGCCTAATACTGTTAGTTAGATTAGATGTATGATGAATCAGTCAAATGTACACTTTAATGTATATTGATCTGTATGCATGTAGATTTGGTTCACGAATCTAATAAGTTTGAGGATTCACATTATTTATGTATAATGTGTTAAAGTGCCATGTAGTTTTACATCTGTTATGTTATCTAGTAATTTGCATGTGGTAATTTTATGTTATCCTAGAATCACTTAATTTATGTCATTTATTTCTTCTTTCCTTTGTTTAGACCACACACACATACACAAGCCCATAAGTTACCATCTATGGCAATGTAACCAGTGAACTTGATGGACATTAAAGTCATTCAAATGGGTTCTCTGTCTCCGTGTCTTTACCGACACACCATGGCGATGACCAAGTCTACTTAATAACCAGTCCACCTTCACTACAAAATTTGGTCCTTCGAGCCGGATCCAGGTCATTACCATGGCAACTCCAGAGTCGGCGATGTCAAAGTCTGCTCCTGCCTCATCCCGACGTCCACAAAGAGTAATTCAGAGGCCTGTCTACCTAGATGACTACGTGGTCGACTATGCTGGGAAACCATCAGGACAGGCTGTTAGACCTAAAGAGAAGGTAATCGTGACTTCAACCCCCATCTCCTCCTGCCAGCCATTCGGAACAGCTGGTTCATCAGAGGACTTTATGCTGCAAATAATGGAAATTACTAAGCAGCAGAGTGAGACTGCTAGGCGCCAAACAGAACTTTTGGAGAAAGTCCTGCTACACAGCACTCCTCGAACATCTGCCCACTCCTCACAAGCATCATCCCGGCATCAGACACCTAGAGCCCAGATCCTGAAATCAGTGGAAAAGGGGCAGTTCCAATCCGATGCTAGCCCTGATGCTGTCTACTCCAATCGTCATCCATGGCAACAGCCTGCCAAACCCCAACCTGCTTTCGTTGAGGAGCTTTCGCAAGTATTGAGGAAAACCCAAATCAGAGACACTCATTTCCGGTCACCACCTCCTGTGAGCAGAGAGACTACCCTGTCGTCGCACCAGTACGCCTCACCATGCAGCAGTTCTCCATCAGACCTAACCAGAACCCAGGTGCACAACAGAGAAGGGCCCTGGATGAAAGCATTGCCTCCTCACCCTGAACAGAGACCGAGCCCGACAACCCAGCTTCCTTTCTATCAAGTATCAGCCACAGAGGCCTTTCCAGTACACAGTCAGTTTGCTCCAGAGCCTGAGCCGATGCCAAGAACTGTGTACCCAGTTACAACATCTCAGCTTAGGGCTGAGGCCCTACCCTACACCTCCCATCCCTCATCATACTGGGCTCCAACAGTAGAAGGCCCAACCTTCCCAGACTTTATTAAAGAAGACAGAGCCCAGTACGTGGAACTTAGGATTGCTCTGGACAACCTGCTTCACAAACAATTACCAGAGCATTATAAGTACTCTATCCTTCTTAAACATGTGAAGGTGCCTAATGGTCACAGACTAGTGTTAGCACATGCAGAGTCAGCCATGCCTTACACTAACGCCCTGCAAGCCCTTGACAGAAGGTATGGTCGTCCCTACCAGTTCGTACTGAAGGAAATAGAGACTTTGGAGAGTCTGCCGCCTATCCGTGCCGGTGACGAACGAGCATTCGACGACTTTTCCCTCAGAGTTCAAGCAATAGTCGGCATGCTCAAAGCCCTAAAGGGGGACGGGATTGAAGAACTGCACAGTGGGTCAAATGTGAAACGTCTTCTGAATCGTCTTCCTCGTTCACAACAAACTCAATTCAGGAGGCATCACCTCAAAAGAAACCCAGACAAGACTAAGTTCTCCCTCCTCGAGTTTGCAGATTGGCTGCAGCTAGAAGCTAACTGTATGGAATTTGATCCAACTGATGAGACAGGAGTCACAAAGCGAGATCAAAGGGTAGCATTTCGAGGACAAGGTAAACACACCACCATACTGCATGGCGTGGAACAAAGACAAGACATAGAACCAATAACCAAACCCAAGGCAGTTCATCCCAAAGTACCCACCAAGCCCAAAGCCATCTGTCCATACTGCAGTGCAGAACATTACCTTAGCCAGTGTACCACATTCACAGTATTAACCAAAGAACAAATGGTTGGCTGGATCAAAGACAATAAACGGTGCTGGAAATGTGCACGTTCCCACATGGCCAAGGACTGCGACCTAAAGAGGCCTTGTCACCTTTGCCAAGCCAAACACCTCTCCATACTCCACGACATCAACCAAAGGAAAGGTGAGGTTACCAGTGAGAGCAATAACCTGTACAACTCCACCACAGAAACTCTATATCTAGACCAACCTCGATGTGGTGGGAAAGTGTTTCTGAAAGTCGTGAAGGTTACCCTCCATCACCAGAACAAAGCTTTAGACACATTTGCTGTACTTGATGATGGCTCAGAGCGCACCATTCTGCTTGACACAGCTGCACAACATCTCGGGTTAAAAGGCAGACCAGAGAAACTGAATTTACGGACGGTGCATCAAGACATCAGGACATTGCATGGTACTTCCGTGAATTTCAGCTTGTCCACCCCAAGTAATCCGAGAAAAAAGTTCAACATCCAAGGAGCCTTTAAAGCAGATCGATTCGGATTAGCAGAATACAACTACCCGGTGAAGACCCTGCAGGAAAGGTACAGACACCTCAGAGGGATACCAATACCACCTCTGGTCAAAGCTTGTCCCCTACTTCTTATTGGTTCAGATCATACTGAGCTCATAACCCCAATTGAACCAGTGCGATTGGGCCCACCTGGGGGTCCAGCCGCTGTCAGAACTCATCTCGGCTGGACCTTGCAGGGCCCCTCCAAGCATCTGCAGGATCAACTCCCAGTCTCACAGTGTTTATTCACATCTAGCTGTTGCCCATCTGCAGAACTGTTTCATCAAATTGAAAGGTTATGGCAGATGGACATTCTGCCCTATCGCAGTGAAAAGATGGTGATCAGGTCACAACAAGACCAAGAAGCATTGAACATGCTGGAGACACAGACAGTGCGAGTGAAAGTGGATGGAATTGAACGATACGCCACTCCACTTTTGAGAGTTAAAACCATGCCTCCTTTACATGCTCCAAAGGAGGCTGTGATGGGCCACCTCCGTAACACTGAACGTCGGTTAGCTAAAGACCTGCCATTGGCTAACAAGTATCAAGAAGAGATCCAAAAACTGGAGAAGGCGGGTTATGCCATTAAAATACCACCTCAAAGGGCAGCCCAGTCTACAGAATCATGGTATCTACCCCACCATATTGTGACCCACAATGAGAAACCCAGAGTGGCATTCAACTGCTCGTACACCTTTAATGGGGACAATCTAAACAAGCAGTTATTACCTGGACCTACGCTGGGCCCCTCTCTCCTTGGAGTGTTAATCCGCTTCAGAGAACATCGAGTGGCCATCAGTGGAGACATAAAAGGGATGTTTCACCAGATCCGGTTGCTCCCCAAAGACAAACCCCTTCTAAGGTTCTTGTGGCGGGACCTAAAGCCCGGGAACCCACCGGACGTGTACGAATGGCAGGTCCTTCCATTTGGCACAACCTGTAGCCCCTGCTGTGCGACATTTGCATTGCAGCAACACGTTTTCACCCATTGCCAGCAGGGTGATAAGAGAAGACAATCAGTTGAACGCTGTTTTTATGTTGACAACTGTTTACAGAGCACTCCATCCTCAGTTGAAGCCCGTGAGCTAATCGATGGATTAAGGTCCTTACTGATTTCAGGTGGGTTTGAAATCCGTCAGTGGGCGAGCAATGAGGCCTCAGTGATTAGTCATCTCCCCAAAGAGGCTAGATCAGAAAACACGGAGTTGTGGATTTCCCGCAGTCAATCAGACCCTCAAGAAATGACCCTGGGATTAAACTGGCATTGCGTACCAGACACCCTACATTACCGCCACCGTCCTCTATCCGACCATGAGGTAACAATGAGAAACATATACCGAGTCCTCGCCAGCCAGTACGACCCCTTGGGTTACATAATACCTTTCACAACCAGGGCCAAAATCCTAGTGAGACAATTATGGGAGAAAGAACGAGAATGGGATGACCCCCTTCTTCCTTCTGAGCTGCTGCAGGCCTGGCAAAAATGGGAAGCAGAACTGGAACATCTACCACTAATCACTATACCCCGGTGCTATGTGTCAGCCACACTAGATGTCCCCGAGGCGGAACGAGAACTTCATATCTTCTGCGACGCCTCTGAAGCAGCCTATGGGTCAGTAGCATATCTACGTACTGAACAGCAAGGTCAAGTTGAGCTGGCATTTGTCCATGCCAGATCCAGAGTATCTCCAAAAAGGCAACAGTCAATACCTAGGCTTGAGCTATGCGCCGCCCTCACTGGAGCACAATTAGCCAAACTACTCCATAATGAGCTCTCACTGAAAATCAGGAACACATTCTTGTGGAGTGACTCAACAACAGTACTCACCTGGCTGAAGTCAGAGTCCTGCAGATTCAAAGTTTTTGTAGGAACCAGAGTAACTGAGATACAAGAACTTACCGAAGGTCATTGTTGGCGCTATGTAGATTCAGAAAGGAACGCAGCAGATGACATTACACGTGGCAAAACTTTGCTTGAGTTATCCCAACCCAATCGATGGAGTAAAGGACCTGACTTCCTTTACCTACCACCTGAATCATGGCCAGAAAATCCTCCCATCGGACTGAATGAGGACCCTATTGAGCTTCGTAAAGCAAAGTTTTGTGGCCTCACTTCGACTGATCCTGTAACACCACTGCCAGATGTGACTCAGTTTTCGACCTTTGAGGAACTCCTGGAAGCTACCTCCAGAGCCCTGCATGGGGCGGCGGGAAAAACAGGTGACCCTGGATCCTCGGAGTACCAGCAGGCTGAAACTGACCTGTTACGGAAAGCCCAATTAGACAGTTTTCCAACTGAATACCAGGCTCTTACAACTGGTAAGCCAATCCCTTCATCTAGTCGTTTGAGAGGGAGAGAAGCAATAAGGCGTCATCAACATTCCTGTGTTGAATGCCAAAGGTGGAGAGCCAAACCTAATATACCAAAGATGGCGGAACTTCCTCCCGCCAGAGTCCGCCTACTGAAACCAGCCTTCTTTTCCACAGGGGTAGATTGCTTTGGCCCATTCCAGGTAAAACGAGGGAGGAGTAATGAAAAGAGGTGGGGAATCATTTTTAAGTGCATGACTACCCGCTGTGTCCACTTAGATCTACTGAGTAACATGGATTCAGATTCCTTTCTGCTGGCTCTTAGGCGTATGGTCGCTCGACGTGGAACTCCTTCTGAAATTCTAGCGGATCAAGGCACCAATTTTCGAGGAGGTGATAAAGAGCTACAGACAGCTTTCACTTCCATGAGTCAACATCTCCAAACCCAACTAGCAAAACAGAAGATACAGTTCCGGTACAACCCCCCAAATGCTCCACATTTCGGAGGTATGTGGGAGCGCGAAATTCGCTCAGTTAAAACTGCCCTACGTACCATAGTAGGGTCTCAGATCCTCACAGAGGAAGTCCTCCGAACACTCCTTATAGAGGTTGAGGCTATACTCAATGCGAAACCACTGGGGTATGTCTCTTCCGATGTAGCGGATCCAGACCCGGTCACACCAAACTACCTGTTGATGGGGCGGCCAGATGCATCACTACCACAAGTGATTTACCCAGAATCTGAAATTCTTAGTCGGAAAAGATGGCGGCACTCTCAAGTATTAGCAGATCAGTTTTGGAAAAGTTTTATTAAGAATTACTTGCCCACCCTGCAACCACGTCAAAAATGGATGAGTGACTGCAGTAACCTCACACCTGGGACTGTTGTTATGGTAATAGACCACCAACTTCCTCGTGCTTTGTGGCCTGTTGGCAAGGTAATAACCACATATCCTGGATCCGATGGCCGGGTCCGCTCTGCAAAGATCGAGGTAAAAAACAAGCACTACCATCGACCAGTCTCTCGTCTCATCACACTGCCTGCCATCCCAGATAATAACCCTACAACAGACTAACAAAGAATTTGGGAAGTACATTCGCAATGCAAATGTAGGGGCGGCTGTTAAAGAGGAGGTCAGTATCGCCATCTGCTGGATAACTTTACTGCCATCCAACCAATGTACTAACAAGCCGACGTAGTGATCATGCCCTGATCACGCTATCACAGCCCGATCACGCTGACGGACAGCCAATAGCACCATAGCATTGGTCCAATGACAGTGTGCAGAACTTTCTAGCTTTGTTTCGCCTTATAGTTGAGAGACGGTTCGTGTGGTGTTGTTCTCCTTATTTCCTGTCAGAGTTGTGTGCGTTAATGACTCAAAGTAAGTGTTTATTCATCATATAAATATATCGCTGTTGCTGCTGATCAAGATTAGTCGCTGAGTTGTTTATATGTCAGATAGAGAAATGCACGAAAGACCCGCGGCTCCGCACAACGGTTGTTGTGGAAACGGTATTACGTTATGTATACTTATACTTATGTTTATGCTGTTGTAGTATATTTCCGCCTAATACTGTTAGTTAGATTAGATGTATGATGAATCAGTCAAATGTACACTTTAATGTATATTGATCTGTATGCATGTAGATTTGGTTCACGAATCTAATAAGTTTGAGGATTCACATTATTTATGTATAATGTGTTAAAGTGCCATGTAGTTTTACATCTGTTATGTTATCTAGTAATTTGCATGTGGTAATTTTATGTTATCCTAGAATCACTTAATTTATGTCATTTATTTCTTCTTTCCTTTGTTTAGACCACACACACATACACAAGCCCATAAGTTACCATCTATGGCAATGTAACCAGTGAACTTGATGGACATTAAAGTCATTCAAATGGGTTCTCTGTCTCCGTGTCTTTACCGACACACCATGGCGATGACCAAGTCTACTTAATAACCAGTCCACCTTCACTACACTCTTCATGTTCCTTTTCAGCTCCCTGTAGTAGTTAAACTGGGTCTTGATGTTGAACAAGTGCCTTTTGAACTTTTTGAGCTGTTTCTGGAAAGTTTCAATCACGTCCTCCAAAGAACTCTCCATTTCCCTCTTCACGGTGATATTCACAGGCAACTTTTCTTTGCTGTCACCACTTTTCTTCTCTCTGAGGAAAGTTTCAGTTGTCCACTGCACACAAGAAACTTGGGTTTGACCATCAGAGCCAGACTGAATCTTGAGGTCTTGTAGTTTGCAGTTCTTGCATTCCACATACATGCATGGCTTTTCTGCAGCAGTTAATCGTGGCATTTGCCTGAAAACACGTTTACTTTTATAATATTTATTGCAAAGTATTATATTATAGTTACTGTACAATTAGAATATTAAATGAACTCCTGAAAACTATAAGAACATGTGATGAATGTCAACTATGCTACTCTTGGTCAGCTAAGTTACCTTTGCAGAGTAACATAGGTGACTGGTAACCTAGCTGACATTTTTGTTGTTTTTAGGGATAAAATCAAAATGGTTGCCTGGCACCAGACACCACATGGCATTTTACGGAGAGGTTCTTCTAAATATTATATTTACAACTGAGTAAAATTGAAATTCAAAGTTATTTATGAAGTAATTGTAGTAACATTGTTGACATATGATAAGTATACATTTGCCCCAAGCACTACTTTAGGTGAAATAACTAAAAATGTGGAGGGAGAACATCCGTTGGAGTCTTTCTAGTTTTCTCTTCAGGAGGAAATGTCATCATGTGGAGCAGGTCTTGTGATTTGGAAAACACACTCTTCCTTGAGGGGTGTATTTGCTATGAGTAACTTAGATGATAGTGACTTCTCGGACACGTATTCAATTTGTCAATTTCTACTGAAAATGTGACATATTGCCCAAAAAGACACATTGTTCACAATTACCTCAACTTAATGTATATAATATAATTAAAACCATTTTTGAATAAGTTTATTAAATGTTTTTTTAGGTAATGAGATTGTGGTTGTAATTCATTTCGGACGGTTATTTAGTTGACATTTTAGGGATAGCTAGTAGTTTTTTATAAATAAATGATTATTTCCATAATAATTAACTATGTAATTTGTAAAGACAAGATCATGAAGAACACTGAAGACTTTTAAATTTTTATTTTAATAAGCATGTTTGCGAGATAAATCTCATGGACATGAAAACTCCCTCAATTATATATTGACCCAGCAACACTAGATTACTCCATCAGGATTACTGTACCTTTTTATTAACAGTAGCCCAGGCCACGGATAAAACGCTGAATTACAACCATATGTTCAGAATAGCGATTAAAGCCTAACCCTTTTATAATCTATGCTTAATGGTTATTACCGAAGATGATTTGTCTTTATACTTCTCCAATCCCAGGATTTATCCCATGGCAGAGAAAAATATGGCAGCAAACCTATGTTCCCCATTACCCCAAATAAACGAGGCTCTGTCAGGACGTTAAAAGTAGGACTCGGTTACATGTAAAGTTTTTTTCCTTTGTATTTTTTATTAATTTCCCCCTGGCTTCATTAGTGCCAAGATCATTTGGAGGAATATTAATAGTGAAATGCTATGATATTTCCAATATTATTACAACAGTTATATGAATTAATGTTCTAAATGCTATTTAATCTGCTATTAAAATATCCAGCATATGTTTTTTATTCATTGAGTGAATAATCTGTGTCATAGACAACCCTCTTAAATGATTATGAACTGCCATGGTGGAGAAAAGCCAGTTCTGCTCGTATACATAAAGAAATAATACATCGACACGTTAACAGTTAACAGAAAATAGAATTACAAATCATAATTGCGCGTGGTAGGTGTATTTTCGACAGGCGTTTCTTGGGACAGCGCGGTGAAGGACCCCAGTAGGAAGTGAGTAGTTCATGACAACTTGAACTGGTCAAATGAGTTTCATCCTTTTGTATTTTAAAATACAAGTCGTTTGGAAACGAATATCAATAGCATGTTGTGCTTTTGTAGTCTAGACTCGGTGGTCACGTTATAATCAGCATATTAAAAACCTAAACACGCATTCCTCTGATTACACGTATTACTGAATGATTATAGTAATGTTGAGTGATTTGATCTCCTTTACCTCATCCAAAGCCCGGGGTGTTTGCCAGCTCGTTTTAAATAAATGTAGGGTTTCCAAATCCTAAAGAATGATGTCAAACACCGATGATGAGATGAAGTGTTGAATCTAGAGTTCGTGGTGAATAAGAGCTTTAATCCACACAAACCCCAGCGTTCATCGGCCTTTGTTGTAATTTATCCCAGTTAAAGTACACGGGGTTGTTTTACTTTATAAAAAGCACATGTAATGTCTCTCTCTCTCTGTCTGTGTGTTTGTCTCTCTCTGTCTGTCTGTGTGTGTCTCTCTCTCACACTCCCTCTCTATGTGTATCTCTCTCACACTGTGTGTCTCTCTCTGTCTGCGTGTCTCTCTCTCACACTGTGTGTGTGTCTGTCTCTCTATGTGTCTCTCTCTCACACTCCCTCTCTGCGTGTCTCTCTCTCACACTGTGTGTGTGTGTGTCTCTCTCTGTCTGTCTGTGTGTGTGTCTGTCTCAATCTGTGTGTCTCTCTCATTCTCTCTCTGTGTGTGTGTCTCTCTCTCTGTGTGTGTGTGTGTGTCAGTGCCTGTGAAAGCGGTCCTGGTGGATCTGAGCGGGACTCTACATGTCGAGGACGAGGCACTTCCTGGAGCACAAGAGGCTTTAACCCGGTCAGTGAGAGTCCAAATCATGCGAGACCAATGCGAATCAGCATAAGGATAAAAGTTTAAACGCATAACTGCATTCCCAGTTATATATAATGTTAGGGCTGGGTTTTTACACTGATTCCACAAATCTGTTAGGTTTGTTTAGAAAATAACAGGATATATTACAGATCATTTTGGCATGAAATGGAAGCTGTGATGGTCTTTTCTTCTCTATTGTGATGTGTATCAGAGTAAAACGCTTCTCGAACAGGAACAAATGTAGGCGGGGCTTGATTTAGTCTGTGAGGAATTGATTGGATGGTTGTGGTTTGCTATTGGTGGATCTGATGTGAGTGACAGGTTGTTGCTCCGCCCTCACGCCAGTAAACGCATCATCAGAGAAGAGATGCTGTAAGAGGGAGAGGGGAGTTATTTTAATCAAATAACATTATGCGTCTTTATAACACATTTCACAAGTATTTCCCCAAAAGTCTTGGCGATCATCAAGAAAACAGTCGCTTATTTGCCCTGGAATTTTTCTAACGACCCCCTGGAAAACAAGTCCCATCTGAAATATCGAGGTGTTGCATCTGTTGTTTTCCATAAAACGAATTAAACATGTACAATGTCATTTGTCCAGATTAAGACAGTCTCCAGTTGCTGTAAAATTTGTGACCAACACCACGAAGGAATGCAAGAGGACCCTGTGTGAGCGCTTGCGTCGGCTGAACTTTGACCTCCAGGAGCAGGAGATCTTCACGTCACTCACTGCGGCCCGTAATCTTCTGGAGCAGAGAGCAGTGCGCCCCCTACTGCTGGTGGAAGACAGTGCGCTGGAGGACTTCACAGGTCAGCTTCTGAGGGGCCGTTTGCACAACACCGTTTTCAAATGAAAGCGGAAACCTTGTTATGCTGTTTGGCTGTTCATTTACGCAACAACTGCGGTCTGGGGGCCTGAAAACACGGTGCAAGTGCAAACGCTTAAAATGTTGCCTTCGAAGGACGCATTCCCAGAAAGGAAGATCTCAAAGAACATCCGAATCCAAAGTTAGCTTCACTTCCTGTTTCCTGAGATCCATTCATTTGAATTGATTTTTGAAGAGCATAGGTGTATCGTTCACCTTTGATATCCCACAATCCCGTCTGTTCCATTCGGTGACAGTTGAGTTAAAACATTAAAATGGCATCTTAAAGTTGCATTTGTTGGTCAGTTTGTGTGTAAATGTACATTTTTGACAGTTTTAAATGATTGTTGTAGTAATTAAATATTCGCTTTATCAGTTTTGTGAGCGACCAAACGCTGCCTATAAAGTCACACTCACTGCTCGCTGTGCTTAAGCTATCGGACACAGCCTATCATAGAGAATTAAGGATAGAAACTAGAGACTAGCAACTACGTGACAATGCTTAGGCAACCATGTACACCATAGCATGGTTTTGTGCACATTTTGGCCCAGTCTACTCCTGGTATTGAGATGTGTTTTGATGCTACATACAAGTGGGTCTTTTTTATCTATTCCAGAGTTAGTTGAACACACATCCAGAAAATACAGTCTAATCTCCAACTACTGACCTAAACATTATGAGAAATGCACTAGCCAGATTGAATTTAAACTTTGTCTACTGGAGACCCGAGTTTGGTTTGAAGGCGAAAAACGCAAAGCACAATGTTCTTTCACCATTCCTGGTTTCTGTGTGGCGGTCAGAGCACAAACGAAAGCTGCTGCTCTGTGTTTTTTGCAATGTAAATTGTGCACGTTTATTTAGTCTATTAGATCGAAAGATTAAAAAAAACACATACATTTACCACTCATAGACCCTCCCCTTAAAGAAATCAGGACAAAAGAGACGGATTAAAACACCAGGTGTAAACAGCAATGTGTCTCTCTTATCTACTTGTGATCCGTTTGATCAAAACACATCTTAATACCAGGTGTGAACGGGGCTTTTCTGCAGAAAAAACATGTGTCTAGTCTTGCTCCTGGCGGGCCACTGTCCTGCAGAGTTCAGCTCCAAACCCAATTAAACACCTGAACCAACTAATCAAGCTCTTCCTGGGCTTCCTGGAAACGTCCAGGCCGGTGGGAGCTGAACTCTGCAGGACAGTGGCCCTTCAGGAGCAGGACTGGACACCCCTGCCATCGGACAACCACAGTGAATGATACTAAAAATAACCATTTTGTGTTTGCGTAAGGAAGCTTTTCGCACTATAAATAACATTTTGTGGAATGGAAAGGTTGAAAATAAAGAACCGTTATTTTCAAAAGCACAATATAAAATATGAAGATGGTTTGGATAGATGTCGTACTTGCCTCTGCTGCAGGTCTGGAGACGTCGGATCCTAACGCGGTTGTGATTGGATTAGCGCCTGACCACTTCAACTACCAGACACTCAATAAAGCCTTCCGGTAAATGTACAGGATTTTGTAAGATATTCATCAGAACATTTAAATCCTCCTGTTTAGTGGATGATGTATTGCTGCTAATCCTCACCGACTCCTTTCATCAGACTCGTTTTAGATGGTGCTCCCCTGATTGCCATCCATAAAGCGCGATACTATAAAAGGAAGGACGGGTTGGCTCTGGGACCGGGCCCGTTTGTGACGGCTCTGGAGTATGCCACCGACACCCAGGCGACTGTAGTGGGTAAACCAGAGAAAGCGTTCTTCCTGGAGGCCTTGAGAGACCTGAACTGCTCACCGGAGGAGGCCGTCATGATCGGAGACGTGAGGATGAACATGCCAACCACAAATAATTACACAAATAACTAAAATAATGTACAGGGAAATCTGAATGCACTACATACTAGTTATAGTTAATATACACACTAGAACTTATAGTTAATATTGGGTTAAGTTCTTATTCTCTAGATCAGGCCCACGACGAAGCTATAGCCCTTGTTGAGTGAGCTCTGATGTTGAGAGGGCATTCCCGTCCCTGTTCGCATAAGCCCAAGCAAAAGCGTCACTATCCAGTGAGAAATAGAAGCAAGAACTCGAGAAGTTCCTCGAGCTTCTCAAAGGCGGCGCTGACTGTCATTCGTCAACTAACAATTGCGGAAGTGCCGACCGTTGAGAAATGAAAAGATTTCGGAGGATGGATTTAAGTAAAGAAAAAAACTAAAAAAGGACGAAGTGAAAATATAAATAGAGACAATAAGACAAATTTAATGACATTTCAATGACTTTATAGAGAAATTACAAAATTCCCTGACTTTTCCAGTTTTCCATGACCGCTACGAACCGTCGGTTGGAACCGCATGACTGTGTAATGAGAGGCTGTCATTAGGGTATTTCCTGAAAAAAAGGCTTGCTGCTAAGCGTTAGGACTTTTCCACACAAAACATGCGCTTGGGTGAGGGAAAAATGTTCTCATACACCGATACAATGCTCGTACACCGATTTGCTCGTATACCAAGTCGCTTGTAAACCGAGGTATTACTGAATAATTTTATTTTTGTGCAGTAATTTTTCCAAGTAATGCATAACTGGATTTGTTTGCTTTATAATTTAATATACCCCCAAAAAAACATCTAAACTCTTTGAACAGGACGCCAGAGATGATGTTGGTGGGGCACAGAACGCGGGAATGCTGGGAATTTTAGTAAGAACTGGTAGGCTTAATTCTTAATATGCATTTATGGTTTTATAATACAATGGTTATAGTTATTTTGCTGTATAATAAGCCTCCTTTAATTTTGCAGGTAAATATAGACCTGGTGACGAGGGTAAAATAAACACACCACCTCACCTGACGTGTGACAGCTTTCCAGACGCTGTCAATCATATACTGCAACATCTCTTATCGAAATGATCGAATAACTGATCGAACAACTTATATATATATATATATGTGTGTGTGTGTGTGTGTAGAAAGACAATAAAACAAATAGGCTTAATCTCTATTACGTAAAAGTTGCTGCACTCCATATTCATTAATTATGTCACGACAAATAGAGAGTACAAGTGTTTTTTCCATCTGGCTCATGAGAAATCTTTTTAAATATATGAGAACTATTTATATGTTGAAATGTTTTAAAATGCAATCAGTTGCAGTGTAATGTTAGATGCACAGTAAGACAGAAGTGCAATAAAAGCATTTGTTTGGTTGTGTCAGACAGACTCGTACTCTTTCTCCCAGGCCGAGTATCTATCCATCAGGCATCTGGCTGAGGGTTTGGTGTGAGAGATCACCTCCAGGAAATCTGCTGTGGTCACAGTTTCTAGTTCAATAACCGGCATATTGGACTGACCTGTGAAGATGCATGGAGACTGTGAATTGTGGGCGAAACAGAATTTTGTGATGAAACAGCAGTTTAATGTCGTTCAGAGTGGGATGTGGCATATTTCTTACCTTCAATATGATTTTCAAGGGCGTCAAAGATTTTTCGCACAGGTCTCATAGCGGCTTCCTTACACACTAACCTGATATCTGACCCAGAGTAACCTCCCATCTCCTGAAATACCAGGAAGTAGAAATATCAGTACAGATGCACATCCATCTATCTATTCTTTTGTCTATCTATCCATCAATTGTCTATCCATCTATCTATATATTTATCTGTTTATCTAACCATCTATCAGTCTATCCATCCATCGTCGGTCTATCTGTCTGTCCATCCATCTATCTGTCTATCTACCGTATATTTATCCATCTATCAATTGTCTATCCATCTTTCTATCTATCTGTTTATCAAACCATCTATCGGTCTATCCATCTATCTGTCTATATCTATCTATCCATCTGTTTATCTACCCATGCATCCGTCTATCTATCTATCTGTCCATCTATCTATCTATCTATCTATCTATCTATCTATCTATCTATCTATCTATCTATCTATCTATCTATCTGTCCATCTATCTGTCCATCTGTCTATTCTGTCTCTGACTATTTATTCAACTATCAATTAATCAATCAATCAGTCAGTCCATCCATCTGTCCATCTTTCTAAAACTGCTGACCTTTACCTCTGGCATCTGTGGAGTGGATGCACTGTACCTCAATCACATTAGTGGCTTTTGCACTGCAGGAACCTTTTCATATTTCCTAGAACTAATGGCGTAAGTACTCGCTATTTTGGCGTGTTCGCAACACAGGAACATGGAACGATTTTAGTTCTAAATACTAAATGAGCTCCTTCAGAGTAGGATCGAACTTGGCACAATAGGAACAACCAGTGACACTGGTTGACCGAACGCACACGAAACCATTTTTAAAATAGCTGTGTACACAGATTGTAGCCTAAATAATATTTACTGAACAACAGTGATAGATGGACCTCGCAACCATTACGCTAAAGAGAAAAACCAATGCAACTTTAAGGGGACCAAGCAAAACATGTTTAAGTATTTCTGCTTAGCTAGAAACATTGGGCATCAGCCACATGGCAATCACTAATTATTTTCCAAATACGGTCTACTTTCTTTGTATAGCAGTTCTGTCCTGTAACGTATTAGACAGGACTGTTAAACAGACTGTAAACTAATGAAGCACTCTGTGTTCAAGCTCTGGTGTCATCAGCTGTCAACAGCTGTCATCTGCTGTGCCGTCAAAAAAAACGTTACAACAACCAGAATAACTGAAATCAGTTCCAACTGGCGGTGCGAATGCAACCAGGAAAATGGCCCTAGGGGAACTGGCCTCGTGGCCACAGTTTTCCTGTGTCTTAAACAGTAGAGAGTGGCGCTTGCAACACCAAGGTCATGGGTTTGATTCCCGGGGAAAGTGAAAACTGATTAGAAAGTCAGTGTGTCTTGAATCCAATGCAAGTCGGTTTGGATAAAAGCGTCTGCCAAATGCATGAATGTAAATGTGCTTCCTAGAACTACCCAGAATGAAAGTTTCTCAAGTTTCTCTCACCTGTGCTAGTGAGTCGTAGTCCAGCTCTGTCCGCAGCTCCACCCCTCCTGTGTTACTAACCGGAGGAAGCCAATGACTGATCATGGCTCGTCTGGCAGGGGAAGATGGGAGACCCACCAGTATACGCTTCTCCAGTCTTCTCAGCATGGCATGGTCTAACTCCCTGATGAGAGACTACATTATAAAGAAAGCCATAACAGCAAATTAATACAGTTCCCCAAAATCATTCCTCACCAGGGTAAGTTTGAGGCAGCAAGTACAAACACAAGATCAGTTGATCGTGCAAGTCCATCCATCTGAACTAGCAACTCCGTCTTCATCCTCCTACTGCCCTCATGATCACCTCTTAAAAGAACACAATAAAAATGGTGTCATTTAAGAATTATCAGTTGATTTAGCATGATGGTGTTTATCCATATTGTAAAGTAAATCCAGACAAAAACACTCAATATCGTCCTGGCAACAATACACAACACCCTAGAGTTGGGTAAAAAAAAGTTAAAAGCAAAAGTAACTGGCTCATGCTCACCCATGGCCAAGCCCTCGCTGGCTCATCACGGACTCCAGCTCATCCAGGAAAATGGTGGACGGGGCGTGATATCTTGCCAGCTCAAACAAAACCTGCAGAGAAGCATCACATGAGGCAAATCATTGATCCGCAGAGCACAGCCTTTCCCCTCACATTTCATAAAACGATAAAATAACACAAATCCGAGAAGTCTCTCCTGACCCGAACCAGCTTTTCAGAGTCTCCCCTCCATTTGCTCACAATACTGGATGCGGAGATGTTGAAAAACGTCGTGTTACACTCTGTGGCAACAGCTTTGGCCAGCATCGTCTTTCCCGTGCCTGATGTTCGGGGGGGGGCAGTCATCACATTAAGATTATGCTACATACAAAATGAGTTATAATTTATATTTAGGGACTGAACATTTTCAAACATGTCCTTCTAAAAAGATAAAACAGAAAGGTCACACCTGGTGGTCCATACAGGAGTAAACCCTTCCATGGGGACAGGATTCCCGTGAACAGTTGAGGATACTGAAAGAGAGGAGAGATGTTGTGGGTCTATGCTAGGGCAATGCTAGATGGTTGATAACTTGTTTAGAGTAGCTTGTAATGAATCAACTAGCTACTAGGCTATATGGGTGGTGGCTGAACAATTATTAGGATGTTCTGGGTGATCACATGAATGTTGCTAGATCAGTTCTGAAGAGTTCTGGTTGCCTGTTGTTGGTTTTTGCTGTAGTTCTGCAAGGAATTGTAATCTAGATGGTTGTTGGATCATTGATAGTATAGCTAGTTTCTGCTAGCTGAATGTTATGTTCAAGGTGACTGGTAAGGTGTTCTGAATGGCTATTAGAATATTGCTATGGTGGCTTTGTTGTTGTTGTTATTTTGCTAAAGTGTTCTGGGTTCTTGCTAAAGCGTTCTGGGTTCTTGCTAAAGCGTTCTGGGTTCTTGCTAAAGTGTTCTGGGTTCTTGCTAAAGTGTTCTGGGTTCTTGCTAAAGTGTTCTGGGTTCTTGCTAAAGTGTTCTGGGTTCTTGCTAAAGTGTTCTGGGTTCTTGCTAAAGTGTTCTGGGTTCTTGCTAAAGCGTTCTGGGTTCTTGCTAAAGTGTTCTGGGTTCAAAGCAGTTACTTTGGTTCTCTGCTGGTTACTGGGGCATTGCTAGGTGGTTTCTAAGGTGTTCTGTAAGTGTGTTGCTGTGGTGCTTTATGGAGATGCTATGATGTTCTGAGTGTTGTTAGTGCAGTCCTAAGGGGTTGCTAGGGTGGTTGCTAAGCATGTGCTAGGGTTTTCTGGAAGGTTACTATTGCACTGTAAAAAAGTAACTAACAATGTTGTAATCTAAGGTTGTTAAAGCATTGAAAGGGTGTTCTGGATCATTAGTTAGTTAGTTGATATAATTTTCTGAATGGTTACTAGGGTGTTGCTAAGGTTTTCTGAGTGGCTGGTAGTATCTTACTATGTGGTTGCTAGGACGTTGTTGTTAGGCAGATTGTTAATCTGGGTGTTTGCTAAGCATGTGCTCGGGTGTTCTGGAAGGTTACTAAGCCATTACAATGACATTTCTAAGGATGTTGGTGGTCAAGGTGAATCAAGGTGGTTGTTAGACCAATGAAAGAGTGCTTCTGAATAGTTACATGTATATTTATGCAGTCGGCAGACACTTTTATCTAAATCGACTTGCATTGCATTCAAGATACACATTAACTTTTTAATCAGTTCTTGCTTTCCCTGGGAATCAAACCCATGACCTTGTCGTTGCAAGCACCACACTCTATTGTTTGAGCTACAGGAAAGCTTGTTAGTTGGTTGCTATACTATTCTGGGTGGTTACTAGGGTGTCGCTAGGTGGCTGGTCACTAAGGTATTTTGAGTGGTTGCTAGGCTGTTGTGAGGATGTGGGTTTCACAGATTTAATAAATAACAATGTGAGCACCTCTTCTCTGCAAGCTGCCTTAGCAAACAGCACTAAAAACCGACCAATTCGATTGCATTTCTTTGACTTAAAGTCTACGGGGAATTAGTAATATTGTCATTGACCAATTAATTGTTAGACACACATTCTTTAAGCATGTGATGTAATTGTATATTTCCAGGTAATTCTGTATGACAACAACCTTCTTCACCACATGATTGAGCCAGAGAAGACAAATAACGTTTGCGTTTCCTGTTTGTCAGGAGCGTGTTGTGGATTTGTAGTCATCACCAGAGAGGCCAGAGATGAGCCAGATATGTGAACGGTCAGATTGGATGGTATTCAGGTATAGATTTCATGTCATCTTAAGAAATAACCCTGAGCTCGGCTTTCCTTTAGCCTTTAGTGGAGATGTATTCAGAATCGAAGGCAGGCGGCAGCTTGAGAAATACCAAAGTGTTTAGCAGCCAAGCACCTTAATGGGGTAGACGACAGCTTCTTTGACTAATCGCTTGGCAGCCTCCAGACCTATAATGTCGTCCCAGCGCACGTTGGGGTTGTGTAAATAGATATCCTTTATGGAGAGACAGCAGAGAAAGATGAAATTGAGTGCTTCAATAATACATGTCCCTCCTTGTGTATGTATTTCCACACATATATTGAAAAGCTATCCAATAAAACAGACGGTGTGCTGCTCTCTAGTGTTGAAAATGCACATTCATTAACACAAACAATTCTTCATTAACAGAAATATTGTCATATTTTTTGTTTTTAAAAGTAAAATATAGTATAAATGGGTGAAACATCAAAATCAAATGAATGAAAATTAAGTATTTTGAAATAATCTAAATATTTTGCATTGTGACCTTATATTTATGATCATTAAGTTCACTTGATTACTGTCATGAAAACATGTAATAATGGTTCTGCATTTAGTTTATTTTAATTTAAAGCAACAATACAAATATTTTCACACTCAATTACACATCTAATGCTTCAAGTGCACAAAAAAAAAAATATATATATATATATATATATTGTACTAGAATTTTTTACTCTGAATCTTTGTGAGAGAGTAATTTATACTTATAGTTTTTGAAAAATTATTTTGGCAATGCAGATATATTTTCTGAACTGTATCACAGTAATGAGAATCATCACTGAGATTTTTTTTTATTACAAACAAACTTGAATGTTCAAGTTCAAGTTACCGTCCATATTTGTACCATACAGTATGAACGATTTTGGGGGAATATGCTAAACTGTCCTGAAAACAATCACATTGCAAATTGTTTTTTATGTCATAAGTATAATTAAATAAATAAATAAATATACAAGTAAATGCTTTTATGTTATCTCTCTTTGCACACAAAAACTTTGCGTTTCCCCAAGAAACTTTGTGTTCACTTGCTAAAAATTTAGCGTTTCCCCAAGAAACTTTGCGTTCTCCAAGAAACAGTTAAATGTTTTGCGTTTCCCAAGAAACATTGCGTTCGCTTGCTAAACATTTAGCGTTTCCCCAAGAAACTTTGCGTTCTCCAAGAAACAGTTAAATGTTTTGCGTTTCCCCAAAAAGCTTTGCATACGCTTGCTAAACATTTTGCGTTTTCCCAAGAAACTTTGCGTTCGCTTGCTAAACATTTTGCGTTTTCCCAAGAAACTTTGCATACGCTTGCTAAACATTTTGCGTTTTCCCAAGAAACTTTGCGTTCGCTTGCTAAACGTTTTGCATTTTCCCAAGAAACTTTGCGTTCACTTGCTAAACTTTTTGCATCTCCCTAGGAAACTTTGCGTTCGCTTGCTAAACGTTTTGCATTTTCCTAAGAAACTTTGCATTCCCCAAGAAAAATTGTTAAACGTTTTGCGTTTTCCCAAGAAACTTTGCATTCGCTTGCTAAACATTTAGCGTTTCCCCAAGAAACTTTGCGTTCTCCAAGAAACTTTGTTAAACGTTTTGCGTTTCCCCAAAAAACTCTGCGTTTCCCAAGAAACATTGTTAAACTTTGTGCGTTTTCCCAAAAACGTTGCGTTCGCTTGCTAAACATTTTGCGTTTCCCCAAGAAACTTTGTGAAATGTTTTGTTACCCCAAGAAACTTTGCGTTCTCCAAGAAACTGTTAAACGTTTTGCGTTTCCCCAAAAAACTTTGCGTTCACTTGCTAAACATTTTGCGTTTTCCCAAGAAACTTTGCATTCGCTTGCTAAACATTTAGCGTTTCCCCAAGAAACTTTGCGTTCTCCAAGAAACTTTGTTAAACGTTTTGCGTTTCCCCAAAAAACTCTGCGTTTCCCAAGAAACATTGTTAAACTTTGTGCGTTTTCCCAAAAACGTTGAGTTCGCTTGCTAAACATTTTGCGTTTCCCCAAGAAACTGTGAAATGTTTTGTTACCCCAAGAAACTTTGCGTTTCCCCAAGAAACTTTGCGTTCTCCAAGAAACTGTTAAACGTTTTGCGTTTCCCCAAAAAACTTTGCGTTAGCTTGCTAAACGTTTTGCGTTTTCCTAAGAAACTTTGCGTTCCCCAAGAAAAATTGTTAAATGTTTTGCGTTTCCCCAAAAAACTTTTAGTTCGCTTGCTAAACATTTTGTGTTTTCCCAAGAAACTTTGCATTTCCCAAGAAACAGTTAAATGTTTTGCGTTTCCCCAAAAAACTTTTAGTTCGCTTGCTAAACATTTTGTGTTTTCCCAAGAAACATTGTGAAATGTTTTGTTACCCCAAGAAACTTTGCATTCGCTTGCTAAACATTTTGCGTTTTCACAAGAAACTTTGCATTTCCCAAGAAACAGTTAAATGTTTTGCGTTTTCCCAAGAAACTTTGCATTCGCTTGCTAAACATTTTGCGCTTTCCCAAGAAACTTTGCGTTCTCTTGCTAAACGTTTAGCATTTTCCTAAGAAACTTTGCGTTCCCCAAGAAACATTGTTAAACTTTGTGCGTTTTCCCAAAAACGTTGCGTTCGCTTGCTAAACATTTTGCGTTTCCCCAAGAAACTTTGTGAAATGTTTTGTTACCCCAAGAAACTTTGCGTTCTCCAAGAAACTGTTAAACGTTTTGCGTTTCCCCAAAAAACTTTGCGTTCACTTGCTAAACATTTTGCGTTTTCCCAAGAAACTTTGCATTCGCTTGCTAAACATTTAGCGTTTCCCCAAGAAACTTTGCGTTCTCCAAGAAACTTTGTTAAACGTTTTGCGTTTCCCCAAAAAACTCTGCGTTTCCCAAGAAACATTGTTAAACTTTGTGCGTTTTCCCAAAAACGTTGCGTTCGCTTGCTAAACATTTTGCGTTTCCCCAAGAAACTTTGTGAAATGTTTTGTTACCCCAAGAAACTTTGCGTTCTCCAAGAAACTGTTAAACGTTTTGCGTTTCCCCAAAAAACTTTGCGTTCACTTGCTAAACATTTTGCGTTTTCCCAAGAAACTTTGCGTTAGCTTGCTAAACGTTTTGCGTTTTCCTAAGAAACTTTGCGTTCCCCAAGAAAAATTGTTAAATGTTTTGCGTTTCCCCAAAAAACTTTTAGTTCGCTTGCTAAACATTTTGTGTTTTCCCAAGAAACTTTGCATTTCCCAAGAAACAGTTAAATGTTTTGCGTTTCCCCAAAAAACTTTTAGTTTGCTTGCTAAACATTTTGTGTTTTCCCAAGAAACATTGTGAAATGTTTTGTTACCCCAAGAAACTTTGCATTCGCTTGCTAAACATTTTGCGTTTTCACAAGAAACTTTGCATTTCCCAAAAAACAGTTAAATGTTTTGCGTTTTCCCAAGAAACTTTGCATTCGCTTGCTAAACTTTTTGCGCTTTCCCTAAGAAACTTTGCGTTCTCTTGCTAAACGTTTAGCATTTTCCTAAGAAACTTTGCGTTCCCCAAGAAAAATTGTTAAATGTTTTGCGTTTCCCCAAAAAACTTTGCATTCGCTTGCCAAACATTTTGTGTTTTCCCAAGAAACATTGTGAAATGTTTTGTTACCCCAAGAAACTTTGCGTTCGCTTGCTAAACGTTTAGCTTTTTCCCAAGAAACTTTGTATTCACTTGTTAAATGTTTTGCGTTGCGCATGTTAAGTCTTCTCAATGCTTCTTCCTGTTTCAGAGTTAATGAAGGAAGCTCAATTTTTTCCTACAAACCATAATCCTGCCCTACAGCTGATTTAATTCTATTGGCAATCAGTACTGTGATTGACGTTACCAAAAAAATTTAACAATCAGTTTATACTTCTTATATTTATCTTTTTATGAAGCCTACCTAAGACCTGCCCTTACACCTAAAATCCCTTTCAATCGGAAACCTACATACAACAAATCAGGTTTCCTGGGCGGAACGGAGATGGGGAGTCACAAGGTCACGCACTGGACACGGTGTGGCCTCTGATGTCACACTTGGATGTCCAGCATTCATGAAATGTTTTGCGTTTCCTAGAGAAACTTTGCATTCACTAGCAAAACCTTTGCGCTCCCCGAGAAAGTGTTTTGAGAGAGAAGGTGAAGTTTCTCTGGGGAACGAAACCATTAGAGAGAGAACACAAAAGCATTTTTTCCTCCTCCTCATATTTTTCCTTCATCATGTCCCTTTATGGGCTCTGTAAAAATGACAGACTTCAACAAGTTTCAAACTGCAATACAAGAGAAATTATTTCATAAGCATGAACTTACTCTGCTAATAACAGCTGCAAGTTCCCTCATATCACTGTTCATCCCAGTGAAGGCACTTATGGGCTTCAGCAAACGCTCCTGTTAGTCAAATATAACAAACATTAGATCTCACCAGAAACGGGATGTTGTTTCAAAGGGATAAAAGCTGTTCCGGAACTATGACTTGTGCCAATCAACTGATTATCTCAATTACTCCCAACAGAACTTAAGTTGTGTTCAACCTGGATTGTGGAAGATTCCTTTAACTGAATAAAAAATACAGCTGACCTACCGAGAAATCTGTGTCATTAGCAGCACCTTTAACTGCATCTTGAATCAAATTCCTGTAATCAACCTGATGACCCTGATATAAGTGTGAGAAAATGATGGCAGAATTTTCATTTTTCTGGCAAATGTTTGAATAAATGTTTCACGGGTTCTCTAAAGTTTGTTAAAGAAAAGAATTACCTTTCTCAAGGGTGTTCCCTCTTCTGCTCCATTCCTGATGATGGCAGACACATTCAGACCAAATCCCGATGAATCCACAGGGGTCAGGCTGTTTCCTTCCTGCACCGATCAAGCAAAACTATTCTTTTACATTCAGAGAGGATCGAATATTTTCTGCAAACATAATTATTTTGCATCAGATGTACATAAAAGCTTGTTTCTGCCAATGAGGGAACAAAAGGTAATTGTTGCTTTTAATCCTGAGTTTTTGTTTTAGATATAAACTCGTATTTCTGAATTTCTTTCTGGAAACTGAGAGTTTATATCCCTTTATTCCTTATATTGTGAGAAGTCAGAACTGTGTGATATTAATCCTGACGATTCTGCATGTTTATATTCAAACTGTATAACTTGTAATTGCAAGTTTATACTGTATCTCACAATTCTGACTACCGTATTTCTCTCAATTGTCAGTTTATAACATACAATTTTACATTTTTGTTTTTATCTTAGAACTTTGACTTTTCAATTTGGATTTTTTTTTTACTTCACATAAATTGTGAGATATAAACCAGACATTAAATTTTTTTTTCTTGTAAATCCGAGTTTAAACATCACAGTTCTGAGAAAAAGTCTGAAGTACAAGTACACTTTATTTTTAATATTTACTTAATTTATTTTTAATTTCACTTTAGTAGATATTTTAAAAAGTATTACTTTAAATATATAAAAAGTATATTAGCATCATCCTTTTACCTATTTTCACAATTGTACTTTAGTATATTTTCGAAAAATATATCTTAGAAAAATATACTTAAAGTAAACGTGCTGTTTGTTTTTGCACTTTACTTAAAATATATATATTTTAGGTTTATTTTTACCTTCTGAAAATGATTATCGTAAGAATGGATTGAAAGTTTGCTTTCATAATACATCATTCGATATCCGGAAGTTGTAATATATTTAAAGTTATTTTTCTTTATTTAATTAAAAAAATGTTAAATGAAATTTTAGTCATTTTTAAGTTGACTTCTTCATATTTTGAATTCACTTCATTACTTGCACATGCATTAATTTCAGAAAGAATAAGGATGTTTTCGAAGACACTCATAATTAATTTGTAATGTACGGTACTTGTAACACAAATAAAGTGCACTTTGATATCACTAATCAAGCATGTAAATAGTCCCCTCACATGTATATACTTAAAGTAAACTAAAATTTACTTACCGGTACTACAAAATGAGTTGTTCCAAAATAGCACACTTCAAATTAACTAATCATTAACAATTTATTTTTCAACAGGGAAATTCTGACACTTTTCCCTTGCAACTTTTTTTTGAGAAACTAAATAAATTGTGAGATAACTGTGTGTCGGTAACAAGCTTCCGTAGAGGATGTGTGGAGACTCACCTGGGATTTACTGAGGGCTTTTCCTGTCAGTTTAGACTCAGACCTTTTAACAGTATTTGAGGACGGCGGCCGCTGGATGGAGTCGATTCTGGGGAGAGTCTGACTGCATGACGATGATGAAGATGATATCCTGTCACATATGAAAACACGGTGAATAAACACAGTCTTTGAATGTCCGTCCTTGTGGTAAAAGTACTGAACAATACCTTCTTTTACCACAACCCTTGACAAGCCGACTCTCTCCTACAAACACAGAAGCAACGCTGAATAATGACTTTCATTATTGGTAATAACACATTTATTATTGCACACGCAAACGCACAACAGAAGGATAACTATTGGCAAACTCTCACCTTGTTCTGGCAGTTTCTTTGTTAGTTTGGGATATTTCTGAAACTTTATGAAATAATAGCTCTCATATTCCAGGAGAACCGTGTCCAGGTCGACATTATCACACACCTCGAAGCGGCATAAACCCAAACTGCTTTCTTTCTCTAAGGCCTTGGCTGAATCCATGTACCTGTGAGAAACCCAGTCAGGTCTTTCTTTTCTCTCATTTCACAGTCAAGTGAAGAAACCTTGAATAAAGGAGAATCTCACCCCTCCTCTAGTAAATGATGATATATCAAAACCAGCAAATTTCTCCTGCGTGTCTCGGTTCTCAGCTCATCCTGAGAAGAACATCAATTCAGGAAATTAAAGGGCTTTTCTGTGTCTCTAATGGTAGAGAGCGGTGCTTGCAACGCCAAAGTCATGGGTTCGATTCCCAGGGAAAGCAAGAACTGATTAGAATGTCAATGTGTTTCTTGAATGCTAAATACATTAATGTAAAATGGCATCCATAATACAATAACCTCTGTACTTGAATTGATACATTTATGATGCAATATTTCAGTTTAGGGTTAAACGAGGTGAATTCAGGTTGATTGGGACACTTTTCCCCAGTCATCTCAATACAAAAAAAGTGTCCCAATCAACCTATTTTTCCATAAATTACACTTTAGAGTCTGTTTTTATCCGTAAGATGGCGCCAAATCCCAAGCAGAGCTACACGTTGCTATAGCAACACAGGACCCCACAACGGCTGTAAACACATATTTCAATGCTAACTAACCCTGTCACTAAATGTGGGATGAAAGGATCTTTTATATTACAATTGATTTGATTCGTACCTGCATTTATTTGTGTTTATATACTCGTTGCTTTGTACGCATTTATACGAATGTGTTAGCGCATTTCTCTGACAGCTCAACATGTTTTTCGCCCGGCATGTGAAATCACGGATTAATAAACACTCACCGCCTCTCTGACCCGATTAACCGTCCTCATGGATTGATAAGAGAGATCCATCGTGACATGAACACACACGTCTCTCTGTGTCTTTCTCTCTGTGTGTACCGGGTCACACACAAGCGCTCATTCATTGCAGGCTCGTGTCGTGTGTGTGACCCGGTACACACCTACAGAGAGACACACAGACAAACACACACACGTGGTGTTTACGGGCCCTCCATAGGTGTAATGATTTTTAAAGGGTCAAAACGGTATATTCTCAACACTAACCCGACCCTTAAACTTACCCATCACACAAAACCTCCTGCAGTTTTACACTTTCAAAAAAATAAAATAATAATAATCATATAGCATCTTTATAAATCTATTTGGTTTAAGAGGACTCCTGTTCTCATAAGCCATGTTTGTAACACCCACGTCATTATACACACTTATGTTCTCATAAACCATATACAAGAACACACACACACAATTTAATATAAAGTGCGTTGCGAAAGTATTTGTACCCCTTCAATGTCTTGTTATGGTGCTGCTTTATGATAAAGTACTCTAATTTTTCATAAATATACACTGCACATACCATAGTGGCAACGTAAATTTATAAAAAATAAAAAGAAACAATAATTAAATAAATAAATAATTATAAATTGAACAATTCACACTCTTTTCTGGGACATTGAAGTGGAGCTCAGGAGAATTCCAGTTGCACCTGCAGATGTTACTGCACAATCTGGACTTCAGCTTCGCCTCAGTGAAGACACAATGAAGCACATACTGTATTCTCTCAGACTGAGAAACATTCTCAGGTCCAGCAGTCATGTCTGGATGTTTACCAGGAGCAGGGACTAGAGGAATCGTCAGGGCAGAAGGAAAGCTCAAAATAAAGTGCAGGGGAATTACAGTTAAGACCCGAGGACCAGATATGTTGAATGAAGACCAGGAGTTAGAAGTGCAGTCAATAGAAGAAATGTTAGTGAAGTTTAGTGTGCAGTTTCATCAGCAGAAGCTTCAGGTCTCACAAGGAGTTCGTAGGCCGCCCCACTTACAATAACATTGTTACAGCAATTATACTCTAACAGAGGGTGCTAACTACATCAATGATGACGGTTAAATGATTCTGATTGGCTAAGAAAGAAAGAAAGAAAGAAAGAAACAAAACTAGTAATTTTCCACACAAGAGCAGACAGTCTGAAGCATATCTTCGTTGATCACGTGGTTGACTGGTTAGTGACGTGGCTTGTCGAGAACAACGAGTCATTCCGCCTCCTTATGGTGTCAGTTAATCACTTCAACAATACACACCATATTAACACACACAGATACACAGCTTCTCCAAGGCTGAACTCGGCTCAGACTCCATCAACCCAAAACATTCTGATAACATGTTCTATCTGGTGAGAAGTGCTGACAATATTCATCCTTACTCTATGGAAAACTACAGAAAAGTAAAGAAAGGATTTAACTAATAAAAATACCTAACTTTATTATAAATCTCTCGTTACAAATCATTCAAATAAGAAAAAGGAAAAGAACATAAGAAAATAAGACAGAAAAGAATATAGGTACAAATAAGAAAAAGAATTCTGTTTTGGATATATATATATATATACATACATACATATACACACACACACACACACACACACACACACAAGCAGCAATGGATTTCCAAATCGTCCCTACAAAAGAAACCAAGTCCAGGGCTTTCAGTTCCTCGGACTGGGCAGAAGGTTCACAATGACCCCAAGCACACAGACACCAAGACAACACAAGAGTGGTTTATGCACAACCGGTCCAAACCAGGGTTTCTGGAGTGGGAGGGATAACGAGGACTAACAAGGACGCTAAACACCGCAGCCTCAAACCTGGATGTCCTTGAGTGTCCCAACCAGAGTCCGAGCCCAAACAAACATCTCTGGAGAAACCTAAAAATATCTGTCCAACAACATCCCATCCAACCTGACAAGAGCTTGAAAGGATCTGAGGAGAATGGTAGAAAATGCACATGCGCAAAGAACGTTACATCATACCAAAAAATACTATAAAAGTGCTTAGAGTACTGAGTTAAGGGTGTGAATACTTATGCAATGCACTCTTCCCCCCCCCCCCCCCCCCCCCCCCCCCACTTGTGACCATTTTCACAGCCTCTGCTTTTAAACAGAAGCAGCATGCATTCTTTTCAATCAACATTTGAGCTTCATAAAGACAAAACTCACCATTTTGAGGAAAATAATCAGATTTTTATCAAACACCATCCTGATGTGATTCGAAACGATGATGAAAAACACACATGGAGTGCATCAACATCCCAAAGCTTCACGGTCCTAAAGTCAACATTTCCTTCTGTAACATTAGGCAGTATGGATTGATACGTTGTTTAATGTTGATAATCACGTTATTTTACATATGCATATGATCACAGACGCTTCTTCTTCACTCGTGTTTTGATCAGGAGATTCTGCACCCTTTCAGATGATGTGTAATACTGTACAAGACAGACAATCCGTCAATGGCAGGAAGTTAAAGTTGTCACAAATGTTTTTTTGCTTTAAGGGGATTTATGTGGGAAATTATTATTATTTTAATTAGTTTAACATATGGCAGCAAAATAAACCATTAAAAAAGGGTATGAATACTTTCGCAAGGCACTGTAAACATCAATTTCCCATCAAATGACTAGTTTCAGTTCATTATTTGTACTGTACAGAAACTAAATATGCTTTAATGAAATATGGCTGCTTTTAATTTTGTTCACATTCCCTATTTGACATCCAAAACATTAAATGAATAAAACAACGGACTTATTCAACAATATTAACTGATTTTATTGTGGTGCGACTGCAGGCTGAACATAAAGATATCGGTTTTAAACTGTAAATGTATCTTATGAAAAATAAAGCAGCAATTAATATTCACAGTATATTAAAAGGTGCAAAGACTGTGATTTTGAAATACAGAAAACTATCATTTGATTTTTATTCATACCTCGTTATAACCGTTTCTGGACAGTATTGAGCTGCTAAAACATCTTGCCATGTTCACACACAGACATTGGACCACACACACACACACACAAACATTTTAGAAAAGACGTTTGATGAAGTCTTTATACAGCATGGAAAGTAAAACTTTCTTAGTTGGAAAATAATTACATTAAGTGCTTTCGTTCCATACGTCCAATTGAACAAGGTTGGTTCTGATCTGACGTAGTGATGGAAGGGACGGTGCGGTTTTTAGAGGACGCCGGCATCAGTCAGGAAAGTGCTGGCCTCCAGGATCATTCCCTTCACGTAAACACGTACCGTGTAAAACAGCGTCAGAAAGTCCTGAGTGCTGAAGACGGTGTCGGCCAAAGCGAATCCCAGCGTGGAGGGAATGAATCCGCGGCCGTACTCCACCATCCACGTCCCTGCGCTCCACTGCACCGAGGTCGCCTCTCCCGCCGCGTGCACTATAGTGTCACCTGCCACACAAAACACACGCAGCGTTACGGTCAGATCAGCTCAGAGCCAGAGCGCAGGACGGACGGCTGCATACCTGGATAGTAAGTGTCGCTTTTAGTCGTTCCTTCTTTCCATTGCCTGAACGTTCCAGAAATGATCGTGTCTGATATTTCTGCCCAGTAACGACCTGAAGGAGAAACAAATATGAAAGGTGAGGGAACAACGCAAGAAATTCTAACGTGGCACAACATCTGCGGGCAGTGTGGCATTTACTGTAGGAACTATGATAGTAACATAATATTTTAAATATTATTAGCTAATTTAATTTCAATATAGTTTTATTTCAGTTTTAGTCATTTGAGTACTTCAACTTTTTAATACCTTTTCATTTTATTTCAATTAACAGATAAGATGAAAAGTTCTTAGTTAGGAAAAACTAGTTTTTGATAACTATTAATCATCTTTTAGGCCTGTTAAGATTTTGTGACATTTTTCATTCAAACTTATTGATGTTTTTTATTTTTTGCAAGTCACATTATTATTGATGGTGGTTCATATTAGATTATCAATACAGGAAGTTTCTTTGGAAGCTTATCTACAGTGTGTGTGTACATACATCCAAACATATATAAAAAAGAAGGTAATTGTGTCCATCTCATTCAGACTTGCGTCATTAATTTTATAAATAAAGTTTATATCTCAATTCTGAGGAAAAAGTCAATTCCCTTTAATTTTTTTATTTCATGGTGGGAAACAAAGTTCCATAGTTTTTAACAGTATTACCAGCGCATCCGTTAACGGGCGTCCGGGCGTAATTTACGTCCGAAAATCGCCAGCGTACGCCGAAATTTTAAGTTCAGGAAGTCCGCGGGATGTCCTGTTTAATGGTTTTACGCCAGATCACAGAGCGCTCGACGTACATGTGCATTGCAAAGTGACCAAATGCATTGTAAATCCCCACATGCGCCGTAGGCGTGTATGCTAAGCGACTCCATTGATAAGGACACAGCAGGTCACTTAATCTCTTTCGCCATACAACTCCTGTCAAGATGTACACTAGTGATGTAACTATGGTAATCCCCGCGAACTACTGAAACTCCGCCTACTGCGGGGATCGCGAAAGCCAACAGCGAGAGCTATGGCCATAAACTAATTGATAACTATACACAAACGTGCGGGGATCGCGAAACTGTGAGAGGGACAACATAAAATTATTGTGCTTTACGACGTAGTAGTACTGTAACAGGGACTTCCAAAAATAATACCTGGGACTTCCAAAAACTAACATCTGGAAGTCTGGACTTCCAAAAAAAAATCTTAGTGGAAGCGCTGTATTACAGAAACAAATTGCTATGAAACTATATCATAATACATAACAGTATTTTTTTTGTTTTACAATAATGAGTTTGTTTTGCAGGGAAACAGTTTAATAAAAATGTCACAACGCAAAAAAACATATGTGAAGATCGGTTTTGGAGAAAGAAACTTAAAAGTAATGGATTGCAATATTGCATTAAAAAGTAACATATGGACGGATATGAAATACAGACCTAAGAGAATAATAGCCTTTAAAATCCATGCGGTGTGAAAATTTTTTTGCCCCCTCCCTGACTTATTTATTTGCATGTTTGTCACACTTAAATGTTTCATATCAAACTAATTTAAATATGTTGGTAAAAGAGAACAAGTAAACAGTTCAGTTTACTGAAGTTTAGTTACTTGAAAAATCGTAATTGATGACGTAACTGAGGTTACTCGTAACGCGTTTCCCCAACGCTGGTGGAATTACCTGAATGTCCGCCCGTGTCCACTGCCGTCCCGAAGAGCAGCACGTACTCTGTGAGAGAAGCGTGCAGGAGACACATGGAGCCCATCCACCCACCGGCGTTCACAAACACCCACTGCAGGTCCTCATCAGGCAGGATGTGCCCCGGATACCTCTTCCGCAGCTCCACGACGACCTTAGAGAAGGCTTGGTCGTGATCCTGGCCTGCGGCACAAACACAGGCAACTTTACACGTCCATTCTCATTTTAAAAATCTATCAGGGAAGTTGAAGTCACCATGTAATCAAAACGGATAATTATTTTTGTCTTTCTTTTTTTTATGGAATATTCCTATGGCTGCCCCCGATTAAAGATATTTCTAGTTGACTAGTAGTTTTTTTTGTTGACTAATTGCACATTTACATTAACACGCTCAAGCACAGCCATAAAACATCCCGCAAATCACAGGCAAAAGTAATGATTATGAACATGTTGGAGAAATAACAAGGATGCATTTTAATGTTTAATAATAAACTAGTGTTTTCTGAGTCAGAGTCGCTGCAAAGATGAAGTTGATGATGCGGACTCATCTCACACCGAAGCCTTTAGAGAGAAATACACCTTTCATACGCAGAGAGCATTTCCTTTCGATTTGAAGCGGTTCCTTTAAAAGTAGACATTTCAAGCTTTCTGTATTTCACAAGTCTGAGAAGTAGCCGAAACGCTGAGTTTCGCTTCATTTCTGTGACGCGTTCCAGTGAGACGACAGAAAGGTCATCCTGTTTGTTTTCTTTATTTTACAAAAGTACGTTTTCTTGTTTTTGTGAGTGTCCACAAATAAATGTATACCCTCATTTCCAAAATGAGTATTTTTAGTTGAAAAAAAAAAGCAGGTGATGGCGCCTACATGCGGATACTTTACCATTCACAAACACTTGGATAAGCGCCGAACAGTAACGCACAGTAGGTTAATGTTAGAGCGAGTGGCCATGGAAAGGTTCTGCTACTTGCACGTTTCAAATGATAGCCATATTTGACGTCAATATGATAGAAACCAAGAACCCAGCATTAATGATTTATGCATGATTTTGCCACTCAACCAACTTACTAATGATATCTTGTTCAATTAACATTCAGACGATTATTAAGGGCAGCACAAAATATCACAGTATTTATTATAAAATTATTAACTGTGCACATAATCATAATTTTTAATTCCAGTATCTTCGTAATCTTTACTCAAAATAATTTCCCCTCTCCCTCTTACAGCATCTCTTCTCTGATGATGCGTTTACTGGCGTGAGGGCAGAGCAACAACCTGTCACTCACATCAGATCCACCAATAACAAACCACAACCATCCAATCAATTCCTCACAGACAAAATCAAGCCCCGCCCTACATTTGTTCCTGTTCGAGAAGCCGTTTCACCCTGATATACATCACAATAGAGAGGAAAAAAACATCACAGCTTCTGTTTTCATTGACTTTTTAAAAAAGTGTCAGGTAAATAACACACACATTGCATTAGAAAAGACAGCACTGTTTAAATTAAGCTATTGTGCTTGAAATAATATATTAGTCAGTGCAACACAATGCTGCTTAAAATGTTTTGCTCTTGGTAATATATATTAAGTGAACAACTATAAACAGGCTATACATGCATTACATATTGTTATGGTGAACAGTCAATGCAGTATCCTAGCAACAGCGGTAGGTTGATCTCACTCACCTGCGTATTGTTTGGCTAACTTGGCCACATCTTCTTTTGTAAAGACATATTGTTTATGTGCCATCCAGTATCTTATAAACTGAACCGTCAACACCAGAACACCGAGAGCCACCACCATCTTCAGAACAACTCTTATTAAAGACATTGCGACTCCAACACAAAACACTACCGCCAGAGATCACGGAACACATGCAACACACTTCATTCACACACACACACACACACACACACAGCATGGCACACATTAGAGGCGACGGGCGATGACGCGATCTGGCGTCACGGCCAATCAGCTGCCACTAACCGCTCGCTCTAATCCAATCAAATCGCACAGAACTCGAGAAGGAAGAAGGCGGCGTGAAAGTGCGTCGTTATTATCAATAATGACACTACAGTACGCAAAGCACACCGGCAGCCTTTATTGATGCCGTGAGACATATCGAATAAACGAAAGCAGGTATGCATGTCGTATTATGTACGTCATCGAGAAGTCTTTAAACGAGGGAATACCGATCAGTTTATTAATCTTTAAAAGCGTTAGGCTGCGCTTTTCGTGCGCAGTTTTGTGCACTTCAGGACACTTAGAGGACGATCACATGAAAACTTGAAACTCTTAACAAGATACAAAGAAATAATCCATGTGTAAAACCCACATCTGGTGATCGGATCGAGTTCGTGTCCACCGGAGAGTTTGACTTGTGAGATGGACAGTGTCAGCAAACCCATGTTTGATCCTAAAGGTAAGGAATGCTTTTACATTTTGTCACACATGCATATTTATTTTATGACCTTTGCATGATCCAAAGACAGATTTAGATGTAATGCACTGCAAATACCACGTTTTGTTTAATTTCTTTTGGATTCACTGAACATAGTCCTCTTGCTAGATTAGTCACGTGATAGCTGGCTGTGGAGCTGATCACATGACTTAGTCTGAATCAATTTATAGAATCGATTCGTTCGGACAGTTCGTTCCAGTGAGTTGTTTGGAACTGATTCACCAGTTGGCCATACCTTACGAAGAATTTTGCGAATCATTTTGAAATAAAAAAACATTTTTATTTAAATACGTCTGCTTATCAAAGTGTTTTAAACTCCGTGATATAGATTGCGTCAATGTGTGACGTCTATGCCTTATTTTCACTGTCAAATTTTCATCTCAAAGTACTGTAATACAAACACTTTGTGAAGTAGTTTCAGCGAATCGGTTAAAAAGATGGTTTTAAATGGCAAAGTCTTGCCTATTACATTAAAAGTCAAACCAAACACAAAAACAGCTGTATGTAATGCACATGTAAACATAATTCAGTAGGTGAAAATACATAGTTGTATTTTCTAGTATAATCAACTGAAGTTTACATTTACATTTCTGCATTTGGCAAACACTTTTATCCAAAGTGACTATCATTGCATTCAAGAAATACATTGACATTCTTAACAGTTCTTGCTTCCCCGGGGAATCGAACCCACGACCTTTGGCATTGCAAGTGCCACGCTCTACTGTTAAAGCAACAGGAAGTCATGTTCTGAGTGGGGTTGACAGTAACTCAGATTATTTCTGCGTCCTGATGTTTGTTTCAGAGCACCAGCATTTGAGGTACAATCCTCTGCGGGACTCATGGGTTCTGGTCTCGGCCCATCGGATGAAGCGTCCGTGGAAAGGACAGGTGGAGAAACCACCAGAAGACAACATCCCACAACACGACCCCAACAACCCTCTCTGTCCCGGCAGTGTGAGAGCTAATGGAGAGGTCAGCAACTCAACGCTTTAGTTTCATCTGCTGATAGGGATTTTATGACCTTACACCTTTTATTTCTTATTGCAAAGCTCTCTTAAAAAAACACATACATATATGAAGGCTATCAGTGAGCCTTATTTGTGTTTTACATGTTTTTCAATGGCCACGTTTTCTGTATTTCTTGCTTTTGGATTGAATATTGCTGATGTTTCCCTAAAACGCATTGCATGAAGGGAGATAAACCTATTTTCATAGGCAGCTTATCTTCTTTGTGCAGCTCCTGACATACAGTATAAACAACAAGTACAATACAAGTTATAGTGTAAATAATAAACCAAAAAAACATCTTGTTTTTGTCATCTGCATATGGAAATGACATGCATCTGCCGGCCATTACATTTACTTTATAAACCAAAAGAGCCCCGTCATAGCAATCCATAACGTTTGATTCACCAATCGGTTTTCTTTCCTAATTAAAGTTGTTTGAAAGTTATCAGAGTTCTGTTGCTGCAATAAAATTCCCTCACAGATTAAATTCAACAGTTTTGAACCAGGTTGAATGTTCCTGTAATACAGAAGGAAGAGTTTTATATATATTCTCTGTTTTGCGCTGCATAACTGCAGTGCTATTTCCAATTACTGTACATGTATTATATCCATGAGCTACCGGATTGTGGGAAAACAGTCCTTTTACAGTAGTTTCAAAGTTCCTGAGCGTATAGTTATAAGCTCTCGACAGCTCTGGCTCTGCTTTTTTTTATGAGCACAGATGAAACCATCTTCTCTGTGGAAAGTGATGTGTCTGCAGTCATTATACAGCGTTCTCCAACTAAGCAGAAAAAAACTATAATCCTTTCCTTGACTGTACATTTCTGTCGGCTCGAGTGAGTTATACGGCAATTAATATTCAGTTTTTTTAGCGCTGTCTTATGCTTGACGTATGTTCTTGGCTGACTCTCATTCCTGAATATTATTATTTAATGCTAATTAATATAAAGAATGTTGCTGCCCGGCTAATTTACATTCGGACAAGATGTTGAACTCGCACTCTTGAACTCCTTGGCTCTCTTTGATGCCGTTTCTTCTTCAACCTGAGGAAAACTGAGAGAAAGAGAGCGCTCTGGGATGTGATTAAACCCAGACTCCGCTGGTCATGTGATGTTTTCCTCTGCTTTGTTTCAGGTGAATCCTGTGTATGACAGCACGTTCATGTTTGACAATGATTTCCCTGCTCTCCAGCCTGACGCTCCAGACCCCGGTACGATCTGCTGTCACTTTCACTTCCACAACACTCTATTACACTACTTTCTGATATTTATCTATTAGTTTTTACTGGATATTATTTGGATCTACTAACGTAAATGTAAGAGAATTTTGTTTGGACCTTTTACATAGTTAAAGTAAGTTAGTACCATGTTTTACATTAATTGTTTTACATTTTAAAGATTGAATACAGTAAGATTCTTTTAAGAAATTATTACTTCTATTTAGCTAGAATGCATTAAATTGTTTGAAGGTGACATTTGAACTCTTTCATGGTTTAAACAAAAATATGAAGCAGCACAACTGTTTTCAACATTGATAATAATGGTTAATGTTTCTTGTCCATCAAGTTATATTAGACTGATTTGTGAAGGATCATGCGACTGATAACTTTGAGTAATGATGCTGAAAATACAGCTTTAATTTAAGAAATAAATTACACTTTAAAATATATTCACATAGAAAAAAGCATATTATTATAATCACTATTAAATATAATAATCACATATTATTTTAAATGTTAATAATACTTCACAATATTACTGTTTTTACTGTGTTTTTGATCAAATAAATGCAACCTTGATGAGTAGAAGATATGAGTAAATGAGTATATGAGTAAAAAAAAAAAAATATATATATATAATATTAAATGTGCACACCACAACCATTTAAACAGCTGTGGATATAAAAGTTGTTATCATATGAGACAGTCACTCTGTTTTGGTATCACTACAGTACTTTCAGCCGTTATAGTAAAAACGATTAAAGTTCCTGCAAAGTTTAATTGTTAAACCTTTACTGTGCAGTTATAGGTTGATTTACAGTGTGTTAACAGTGTGTTATTACTGGTTTCAGGTTCAGATCATCACCCTCTTTTCCAAAGCAAAGCAGCCAGAGGCATTTGGTGAGAACAGTTTCTTTCTTCTCCTTAAGAGCGAACTAATTATTATTGCTCGCGAAGTTAAACATTACTATTAACAACTGCCTCTATTATGCTGTTTTAAAGTCTCTTACATTTACATTTATTCATTTGGCATTCTCCTACAAAGGGTTTACATGCATTCGATGTCAAAAAACACTTTAAATGTTCTTGTAACGTAAGGACGTCAGTGTCTGAAAACGTCTTGATATACAATTCAGTCTTTTTCAGTTATTTTCTGAGCGTCTCAGTCTCTTGCGATTGCTCTGCTCTGATTGGTCAGATGGCTCAGTCTCTTGCGATTGCTCTGCTCTGATTGGTCAGATGGCTCAGTCTCTTGCGATTGCTCTGCTCTGATTGGTCAGATGGCTCAGTCTCTTGCGATTGCTCTGATTGGTCAGATGGCTCAGCCTCTTGCGATTGCTCTGCTCTGATTGGTCAGATGGCTCAGCCTCTTGTGATTGCTCTGCTCTGATTGGTCAGATGGCTCAGTCTCTTGCGATTGCTCTGCTCTGATTGGTCAGATGGCTCAGTCTCTTGCGATTGCTCTGCTCTGATTGGTCAGATGGCTCAGCCTCTTGCGATTGCTCTGCTCTGATTGGTCAGATGGCTCAGCCTCTTGCGATTGCTCTGCTCTGATTGGTCAGATGGCTCAGTCTCTTGTGATTGGCCGACCGTTTACAGGGCGTGTTGGAAGCCAAACTTCATTTGCATATCTGAATTTCAGCTCCGGATCTTCCTCAGCTCTTGATACACAGTGATGCTAATAGTAATAATGGTGTTGGTTTTACTGTATCAATTTTGAGCGCGTGTCCTCAACCTTTGGAAGTTCATGCAAAGTGGTTTTGCTTTTGCAGCACAGAAAACTTCCTCTTGACATGTTGACAACATCAAACCAAATTCTTCTAGTCTCAGCTACAACTACAGTGTTTGAGGATCAAAGTACACATTGTTCGTGGGCAGCCAATGAGGACCATTGCATTATGTAAATAAAAAACCTACGTAAGTTTGTGCTGGAAGTTTTGGTTCAGAATTGGTTCTTTCTTTTTGGAGACAATAACTCCATTTATTATGTACTTTGATCTTTTAAACAGCTATTTCACAAACTGCATGAAAGGTAATTGTAACGCAGTTAAATGTTAAGGGAGGAAGGAGGCGGGAACCGGCAGACATTTAACAGACTTTAATGATAAATAAAACATAAACTCAAAATGAAAGTAAGCCCCTCGCGGTCGACTGCCGCCCACACAAAACACAACATAAACTCCAGGCCTGGTCCTCTCTCGTCTTCACTGTCGTTGCTCCTCCTTTTAAGTCTCCGCTCCTCCGTGAGACGAGACACCGGTGGCTTCGCAGGTGACGCTCATTCTCAATCACGCCACCGGCTCTTGTGACGCTCTCACGGTCCCTCGACCCCGCCCTGCTCGCCACAGTAATATCCAAAAAAATCATAATATGAACACTTTAAGACTAAATATTCAGCTTAGCTCATCCTGCACTGTTTGTGGTACAGACTTGATTGATATTTTAAATAGTGTGGCTTGTTGAGGAAAATGTGCAGTTGATTTTCTAAATGAGCAGATTTATGATAAAGGGGTTTGAGGCGGTCCACCGAAAGATTCTTTGAAAAATAGCATTGATCCTAAAAAAAGAAAGAAAAGAACATCCTGCTGAAGATGTTTTAATAAATCACATCAGTGGATAAAATAATTGCTTTAATTTTATAAGTAATGCAAACGGATTGGAAATAAAGTTTATATAAATATAAAGTAATATAATAATAATAAATAATAGTTATTTTTAAATAAACGTGACTAAAATAAAATGACATTTATTATTGAAATTTTAATCTAAAAATGTATTTGTTAAATATATTAGATAATAAATATATATATGTATATTTATAAAGTAAAAGTACAGTAAGAAATTATGTATTACTTTAATAGTTTTATTTCAAAATAACCTGGTAATCATGAAATTAATCGCAAATATTTTATACTGTTCACAGCCACAGACGTATAAACATATCTTTATTTTTCACAATATAAATGGATCTTTTATAATGGAAAATGTAGATGCTTTTATTTTTATAGGAATTTTCTTTAATTCTTTCTTTATTTTCACATTTGGGGGTCTGTAACCTAAACAAACAAACAAGTTAGATCAAAATAGTTTTTTTTTTTGCCGTTTCTTATAACAGGTTTGTTTTCAGAGCACATTAGCACAGATTGCCGCAGATCTGAGTGGCACTGGGGGATCTTTTGTTAGTACAGTGCATTATCTCAGTTATTGTGCCTTGTGGTCCCTGTGAAGCAGTGCTGATAAACTATTTCCCTGTTTAATCGTGTTGTGTGTAGAAATTGATTGTGCTTCCAGAACAGGAACACCTCAGGAGAATTAGCTAAGAGGAAAGAACTCGGTGATCAGATCAAGGCTTAATCAGCGTCTTGCTTGTGTTGGTGTTAGCTTGTGATGTGGATTGTTATAAAATCACCTTTGTTCACATTCTATCTTTGGTTTTGTGCTTTTGGTTTATCTTTAATATGAGTTATGTATGATCGAGTTATTAGAGATCTGTAACGTAGTTTGGACACTTAAAGGAGCTGTATGTAGAATTCAGAAACCCTTGTTATTAGTGACACCGGTGGCCATTACGTGAACTGCAGTCAGCATCGTGCGTTTACTCGTACTCATACAAATGTAACGTATATATTTCAGTAAATGAAACCAGTGACTAAACGGTCAGAAGAAACTCCACATTGATTCTCTTAGAAGGATGAAAGTAATCTGTTTGAAATTTAAACTGTTATTAAATTATAAATGTATATATATAGAAAGAGATCAACGAACGCTCCTTTTACAATCACTGGAGCTGTCAACCAAACTCTCTTTTTAACTGACATTTAATTTTTCTTTAATTGACATACTTTTAATTATCTCTTATTTACATTGTGTGCCAACGGTTAGTTATGATGAAAGCATTCGTTGGTAATCGCAGAAATCGAGTTACAGTGATGACATCTCTGCATTCATGCGCTCAACACGTCTGTGATCCATACGTTTTTGAGAGACTTCCACAAGCAATACTTTTCATATGCAAAGCTGTCAGCCAATCACAGCAGGGCGTTTACACTGGAAAGTTGTTCACACATTAGTGATTATTAAATTACCATTCTTACAATTTGCCTCTTTAACAAAATGTTAGGGAAAGTGCATTTCAAGTGCACTATACTTTGGATAAAAGTGTCCCCTAAATCACTGATTATGCAATAAACTTGTCCAAGTTTTGTTTTTGAATCAGTTTATTTAGATAATATAAAACATGCTTTTTATGCATAATACATGCTGGATTTGATTTATACTATTCTTAGGATTGGCTATCTTTTTGGCTGTAATGTAAATTGATTAAATCAGCAGCTTGTGCTTGCATCAAATTGCTCCACAGAATAGTTTTATCTCATAATGGCCATTTCATATTGTTAACACTAGGTGGTGTTGTCATCAAAGAAGTGAAGGAGGTACATGCGTCTGTTTGTAAAAAGTCATTCCGGCCTTTTATTTGTACACACAGTGATTGTCACTCGGAGATATTTTATGAGAGAGACACCATTGGCTTGTCTAGTACCCTGATTTCTATTATCCCTAGTGCTTTCCGTTTTATCTCCTCCAAGCTGGTCCATTTTTTGCACAATTTTTTAGGGCAGAAGAGAACTTCACAGACGGCTGTTCTGCAGCGACACCTGTGTGTGCAAGCATCCAATTAGTGGCGTAGCAGAAGAGGCCACAAACACACAGACCCTGCCAACTGACGCTCAACTCTAATGCACTGGGATCTGACATTGTTTTCAAAGTAGTAAGAATAGCGCTCGAGGCACAAACAAGTCAAGGACGCTTAATAGAGAGAACCGGCTGCCCCACATAAAGCCTGAAAGAGGAGACTTTGGAAAGTTTGCAGCCACAGCTGTTGAGTTTCAGTCAGGGCTGAGCATAGACAGATGCATGCGGTGAATTTTGAAGTATGATTGTACTGTATGTTTTATGATGAATGGACCAAGACTCCAGTGCAACCAGTGAAATCACATGCGACATGGAGAAATCACTTTGGATCAATTTAGATTTTTTTCATCACATGAAAGTGATTGGAAGGATGGATGATTGGATAGATAGACTGACAGGTGCAGACGAGAGAGAGAGAGAGAGAGAGAGGGGGGGGGGCAAACACACAGGCAGATACAGAGAGAGATAAACTGGGAAAGAGAGTGTGATAGAGAGAAAGATAAACAGAGAGATAGATAAATGGAGAGAGAGAGAAAGAGAAAGATAAATAGATAAACTGAGATAGATAGATAGATAAACAGAGAGAGCGAGAGATATAAACAAATAGAGAGAGAGAGAGAGAGAGAGAGCGCTAGATAAACTGAGATAGATGGATAGATATTGATTGAGATAGATAGATAGATAACTGAGAGAGATAGATAGATAGATAGATAGATAGATAGATAGATAGATGAGAGACGTAGATAGATAAACTTAGGTAAACAGAGAGAGATAGATAGATAGATAAACAGAGAGAGAGAGAGATAAACAGAGATAGATAAATGGAGAGAGAGAGAGAGAGAAAGAGAGAGATAAATAGATGAACTGAGATAGATAGATAGATAGATAAACAAAGAGAGATATATAAACAAATAGAGAGAGAGAGAGAGAGAGAGAGAGAGAGAGCGCTAGATAAACTGAGATAGATAAATAGATAGATATTGGTTGAGATAGAGAGATATATAGATAGATAGATAGATGAGAGACGTAGATAGATAAACTTAGGTAAACAGAGAGAGAGAGATATAAACAAATAGAGAGAGAGAGAGAGAGCGCTAGATAAACTGAGCTAGATAGAAAGATGAGAGGTGTAGATAGATAAACTTAGGTAGGTAAACAGAGAGAGAGAGATAAATAGATGAACTGAGATAAATAGATAGATAGATAGATAGATAGATAGATACTGAGAGAGAGAGGTAGATGGACAGACAGATCTAAGCGTAATGTTTTTAGGGTCAGTTTTATCTACATGTGTTGTTTTCTGTGTGTTTTCAGTAAGGTCATGTGTTTCCACCCGCGGTCTGACATCACCCTCCCCCTCATGCAGCCTGCAGAGATCCGCACAGTGATTGACAAGTGGGCGGATGTGGTTGTGGAGCTGGGCACTGTGTACACATGGCTGCAGGTCAGTACAGCTCGTCCTCGCACCTCTATTTCTCTGCACCTGTTACTTTGCATTCACAAGCAAAACACTGTGTTTTGCACCAGTATGCAGCCTTAAGGCACACAACTCATTTTCAAAAATAAGACACCATCTTTTTCTCACTGTGTTTCTCTCTGGGGGCGGCGGGGTGTAGCAACTTAATGAAACATTTGCACCATTTGTTGCCAGAAGAAACTTTCCCTGTAGGAGTGATGGAGTCCCTGGGATGTGATTGCAAAAGAGTGTGTGTTTAAAGGAGTCCGAGGCAGTGACGCCGCTCGATTGGGTTCTGTCCCAGTCTTCCTCATCAGCACTAATTGGATCAATTGGGAGATGCTCTTCAGTCAGGGCGTCTCAGCGCCGATCAATGGCGGGCGGTGTGGAGCGCTCCTCTGGCCTCTCTGGACACATTAATGCTCCTGCGAGGGAATAATGGAGCACTTCAAAGACTTCCAGGGATATGAATGCAGTGAATTAAGGTGTTTGTGCCAAAAGATAGTTAACTTATGAGCGTGAGAGAGTTCCTTTGCCTCACTTGCTTTTTGACAGACTATAGATTCAGTTCAACTAAGGAATTCTGCTTAATGGCACAGAACCCGAAACACACTTTATCATTTTATGTTTTTCTCTGAAGCCCACTTGTAATGCTGGTTATATTTCTTGCATCAAAGTTGGCCATAATTTAGTTTTACTACTATTTGCAGCAGTTTTGCTGCCTCTACAGATAAATGGATCTGTTGTGACTGGCTAACCTTCATATAAGGATTTTGTCCACTAAATGTTGTACAATATGTGCCGTATCATCCTTTTCTACATCTTACTACTTTCTATAGTAAACGAGCAGATTTGTTCATGTCCACTGTCCCATGTTCACCTGCTCATGAATGGAACACAAAATATTGTGTGACAGCTGAGATTTTGGATAACCTGAAGTTTTATTGGATAGTTCTTATTGCCATTTATAGTTATTCAACATTCCTTCTCCATGTAACAGAAAAGTGTGTCCTGTATTGGGGGAAAAAACAAAAATTGCACTTTAGACATTGACTATAAGTAACTTTACAACTACATGTCAACTAACTATCCAACATACTACAGTGGTACCTCGAGATACGAAATTAATCCGTTCCGAGGCGGCCTTCGTATAATGAGTTTTTCGTATCTTGGAACACATTTTACATGTAAAATGGCTAATCCGTTCCAAGCCCTCCAAAAACACCCCATTAAATTTCATAATAAAGCTAAATTGACCAATAAACAATGAAATAACGTAAAATGTCGAAGCTTACCTTTCGAGTGAGGCTATCTCCGAAAGTGGCGGCAGAGGAGGAGGAGGACAAACGGCAGATAATGTACGTACACTTAACTTTGCGAAAACACATAAAAAATGTAAAGTTTCGGGTGCGGAGTGGCTGAGCTAAAGCACGCCAGCACGTACGTATAGAAGATGCATGATGGGAGGGATGCTGTCCAATTAGAGAGAAGGATCTCAAGGCTTGGCTAGCATCAGGAACCAATGGGAGAGCAGGAGGATGGTGGCGAGTCTACTATAACTAAGATGGCGGCGTGCGGCGCGAGTTTCAAAATTGTTATGGGGAGAATCTTGGACTTTCAGAAACCTTTCGTATCTTGAAAACTTTTCGTATGTAGAGCAGTAAAAATTTTCGTCTTTGCTTTCGTAACTTGGATTTTTTGTAAGTTGAGCCTTTCGTATCTTGAGGTACTACTGTATGTTGTTGCAAAGTTTCTTATAGCCAGTAGAATGTGTGAAGTCAACTATCAAAATAAAGTATTACCACAATTAACTGTATTGCATCAGAAATTACTACTATTCCTGCTGTTTTCCTACAAGCAGATAAATAATGAGTGGAGGCCATTCTGCGACTATCTCAGTCAATAACAAATAATACACAAAGAATGGAGAGGAGAGATAAAGTGTAAAGTTGTCACTGGAGCAGTAAAGGTCTAAAGGTCCAATTTGTGCTCATTTTATTCTGACGGTGTAAAGTCCACTAGACCGTAGAGCAGTTCTGCTCCTGAAGGAACCGTCCAGCAGAGTTCAGATCCAACCCCAATAAAACACTAGAAACTGAGACGCTCTTATTATTGGAAGATATGAGTGTCTGTCGCTCTACCATTTGTACCATGTGTGAAACCAATAACTAAAATAAACTAATAATTAAACCAATAACTTAACAGCATTAACGTTATTGAATTTAATTTAGAGTTGTGCAACAGTCAGTCACTTTTTACGGATACCATAGAAATGAATGAGAAATGCCGCAAACTGAATAATACCTGTCGCGCAATTCATGCATACTTAAAGTCTTGACATGAGAAATCAAATTTTCCTTGGTCTTTGTATCATTAAAACATTCTGCATGTTTCGCAGCTTAAGTCTTGCTCATTATAAACAAAACATTTATTTAATCAAGCCCCAAAAACGGCTCGTTTGGATATTGTGAGATTTGTGACGTCATACAGGCAAATACATTTGCATATCTCTGCTTCCAGAGCAAGAGATCGACAAATAGTTTTACATCATCACACCCACTGGCGTTAAGTCACTTTTCCTCTGCGTGAGTGTTGCGTCATGTCAAAAACACAGAACCCATTATAATCACTGACGCTGTATGTGCTGGATAGAGTATACAGATGTGTGTTTAGTTTATTCCACAAGCAGTCTCACGACAACAGAACAAGGGGAAGTGTAAAGCAACGTTCAATTTGACTCATTTCACAGCTCATTTACCCATTTCTGTAGAGACTATTGAGGAAAAAAAGTATGGTTTATTTCTAATGGCCTCATGGATCATGTCTGAGTATTATATGTTTGTTTGGAGCATTTGACGGTAGATGGTTTTGCAAACGAGGCACAGGAGAGTTCACAGATAAACACTTGATGACATTTATTGGATCAGAGAGCAGCTACATCACAAACCACAAGTAAACGATTTCATAATGTTTTGTCTGTAAAACGACATAAATGTATATGAAGAACATTTTCAAAACACTTGCAATAGAGAGTGTGCGTAGATATAATTTCTTATTCAATGACGTTAGCCAATCATGACAATGTTTAAAGGGTTAGTTCACCCAAAAATGAAAGTTGTACCATAATTTATTCATCCATTTCATCCGATTTACTCATACTTTATTTACTCATAAACTATAACCACTGGGATCCAGTGACGGCCCTATGTGAGTCTAGTTCCGGCAGACGAGTGACCTCTGACCCGACGCATGACTTATTGACGAATACAGAAGTGCAGAGAATAGCGCTAAACAAAACAATTAATTAGAAGAATTAAGAACGAATTTTTAAAGAGAAATGTCGAAGGCGCTCTGATTTGTTGCCCACCTGAACTTCTGCATCCGACCTCTTGCCAGGTCAGAGGTCACACTTTGGCCAGAACTAGACTCCCGTACGGCCATTACTGGAAGCCAGTGATTATAGTTCATAAAGTTATAAATATGGATTTTTTTTCTTTAAAAAACACATCCCTTTGCTTCTTAAGGCCTTTATTAACCCTCTGGAGTCGTATGGATTGCGTTTTTGATGGATGGATGTGCTTTTTTGGGCTTCAAAATCTTAATCTCCCATTATAAACCTTGGAAGAGCCAGGATATTATTGAATATAACTCTGATTGTGTTTTACTGAGAGAAAAAAGTCATATACACCTAGGATAGCTTGACGGTGAATAAATCATGGGATAAAATTTAATTGTTTTGGGTGATCGAACACTTTAAAAAGCTCAGAATTAGGTTTGAACATAGTATATATAATATACGTTTCCATATACACATGTCTGGGTTTTTGGTGTATACAGCTTTATTAACATTATAAGTGAATCTCATGGAACATAATAATATAATAAAACAATTTTTTTTAGGTTGAAACAAATGATAAATTATATATTGGGTATATATATTGGGATATATATTGGGTACAGCATAGTTCACTCGAATCAGAGAAACATCCACTGGGCCTACATCCCCCCCCCCCCCCCCCCCACACAAGAGACTATCGGTTACCGACTCCTCCGGATAACACCAGTGGTTATCTCCTCTCTGCTAAACACATCAGAGTATGTGTTTTGCCTCCTCTTTGTGATTTACACAGTCTGAAGAGAGGTGACTTCAGCCGAGTCAATATTTATCAAGTGGAGTAGTCAAGGACAGATCCTGCTCAAATCTTTTATATCACCCTTGAGGGAGGTGCCAGGAAGTCTTAAAACTCCCTTCGACAGGATGTTTCCTTTTAAAAAGCAACATGTGCTCTGATCTCTTCGTGTCTTAATAAAAGAGTGCATGTTTTGTCTGCACCTGTCTGTCGGCAGCATGTTTTGGGTTGTTTCTGTACGCTTGTATAACGTTTGCCGTGGCTTGTTATGTCTGGCTTCTTTGACAGGACAAAATGTCTCTTTCTCTTGTGTTTCAGATCTTTGAGAATAAAGGAGCCACGATGGGCTGCTCAAACCCCCATCCTCACTGTCAGGTACTCGTCACCTTGTTACTTCATTGATGTCCCTTTTTCTACCCCTCCTCCTCCCAATTAGCGTTTGCCCCTGTCGACTTTCTGAGGTTGAGAGCCCAAAAATGCTATTGAGACATATCCGTTGAAGTCTGCGACCTTTTTTTAGACTGGAATAGGTCTTTATCTGTCACCTCAGTGGAGAGACTGCTGATGAGACGGACTAATGCAAGCATGAGCTTAAAAAGCCTGTAGACTCCAATTAGGAAACTACTGAGATGTTCCAGGAAAAGACGTCACCCAAATCCATCTTCTCACAAGAGAATTACTGTCGCCTCTAGGTCTTCGAGTCAAGCGGGCTTGTCTTCTGTTTTTATTTTTAAAGGAGGTTATTGGGATGGCAGCGGGGTGGAAAGTGTCACTGCTTTTATCGCTTTGATGGTGTTCAGGGTATGTGTTTTATTGACAGCATCATGCTTCTGCTCTGATTCAGAACAGCGAGGAGCTTCTGTTTCCTCTCTTTTCCCTTTTTCAGGCTGTCTATCTTACCCTTGTTTCTTCTGAGCACAGGAAGCCTGTCACTGTCGTGCCGTGACAGCACAGCAAGCCAAACTCGCTGGTTTGGCCGCACACTGAGCTCCCTCTCACTGAATTCATTAAGTGTTGCTGTACGGCTCCACTAGGGGGCAGTAGAGGATTTTGAGATGGTTTGACACAAACATCCTTTTAAAATAAGCTGCCACTAACCATTCATGTTTTCCCTACAATACTCTTTTTGTAATACACCACACCTGATGAATGTAGGTTTAATAATCACGCCGTAGATTTATAGTTTACTACCTTTCTTTTTGTTTCTCAGCCTCGTCAAATCTGATCTCTAGTGCTGCATGGTGAAGTAACTTGTTAGGCTGTGATTGATGTCATTTAGTTGGCTGGGGAAAGTAAACCTAATCAGAAGTTGCAAGAAATGTTTCTTTTATTTGTAATGCAGCAGCTAAAATAAATGCAAATGTAAATGCCCCCAACTGACTCCAACTTATGTTATCGTTAACGGAAACCGGATGAAAGGTTCCCATTAATTAGCTAAAATAAAAATGGTAACAGTTTACAATAAGGTCTCATTTGTTAATATTAGTTAATATATCAACTAACAATGAACAATACGTTTGTTACTGTATTTGTTCATCTTTGTGAATGTTCGTTAAATCCAGATGTTCATTGTTTGTTCATGTTAGTTCACATTGCTAAAGTTAACAAATACAACTTTTGATCTTAATAATGCTTTTGTAAATGTTGAAATGAACATTTACCAAGATTAATAAATGCTGTTCATTCGTAACTAAAGTGGTGAACTAATGAAACCTGACTGTAAAGTGTTACCCTAAAAATAAAATGTAATTAATTCATTAATGGCCATGAATTGATTGTACTTGTAGTTTTGATACATATTATATTAAATGTTATATACATATTTTTAAATGTCTGTTTAGCATTATTTATTTTAGTTTTAGTTTTGTTATTTTTTGCTACTTCAACATTCAAGCAATGTTGCCCTGGCAACTAACTGATATAAAAAAAAAGTTTACGTTTTTCGTCTAATAGAAATATTAAAACTTCTTAGTGATTTTATTTCAGTCAAGGATGCAGTTTTTTAATAGTATTAGTTAACAATAATAACAGTGGATAGATTTAAATTATTCATAAATATAATATATATAATTAATATAGCATATATAAATATTTGTAGCAATACAGATGTGTTGAGTGCATGAACTTTGACAAAATACTAACACTATATTAAAGCTAAAATAGACTGAAAACACAGAAAATAATATTTTTATTATAACAAAGTGAATCAAAAATGTGAATAACTCGATTAAAAGTCAAAATTGTAGTTGCCTCTGCATATTAATCTGGGATAGGACAAAATATTAGACCATTTTTGTACTAAACGTTAACAGACCAGCACATTAGACTAGTTTCCTTGGCAACAGCTCATCCATGCATCATACTGTCAGTATGACATCGCCCCAGTATGTGCTGGATGTGACATCAATCACCGACCTCTAATATAAATCAACCTCCCCGCTCACACGGCTCAGCGCGGCGAACGCAGCCGGATAGCATCAGCCGTAAGCCGCTCTTAAGTTCCTCATATGATTTTATCAATGGACGCAGCTAAATATGAGTAAATAAATCCTCCGGCCTGTGCGTGTGTGGCCCTCCGAGGAGAGACCGGAGCTCTGTGTGGCTTAGGTCTATGTTAGCCGGCAGGAGTTGAGCTTTACCCAGCATGCCCTGGGAGAGATGGATAAGCCGCATGTATCCGGCTGCCCACCTTCTCCAGGATGAGAGCATTTGCGGAGAGTTAGAGAGCGAGAGCTTGCAATACAGCAGGCCGCCTGTGTTGATCTGTGTCTTTTTCTCTGTGTCTGTCCCACGCTTTCTCATATCATCCGTAACCACCCACCCCTGAGCAAACACAAAACATCAGCTCAGAAAACAGACTCTGCGCCGCTCTCTCGTGAAGCCATTATGGCGTCGCGGTCTTTGTGAAATTTAAAACGCTTCCTCCCAGCGTCTTTTCACACTTTTTGCCAAATTTATGAATTTTGGCTAATATGTGAAGGGTTAAATTATTATTTTTTATTTATTATTTATAATTTTTTTCTTTTTTCTTTTTCCTACTGATTTATTTTATATTTTATTCTATTTATTATTATTATTATTATTCCTTTTACTTATTGTATGACATTTATTGTGGACGGAAAGTTCATTGTGCTGGGAAACATGCTTTCTTTCTGTGCATATGGCAATAAACACTTTTAAATTTGAATTTGAAATGAACTTGGACACTTTAAAGCAAACTAAACTGACATATTATAAATGGTAATAAGAACAATTATAATCTTTGCTTTACATTAACACCTGGATTTCAGCAGTGTCACTTCTATATTCAAAGGTCTAGGTTCAAATATATATTAATGTAATATTATAATTACAATATATAATATGTATATGTTTCTAATGAAATAATAAACTAAGTTCAGTGTAGTTTTATCAAAAATATAGATTTTTTTGGTACATATCGAAACTGAAATATCTGAAACGCTTCCAATACTCAGTTTCTGCTGAACAGACACACGTTACCAGCTGATCTTTCTCATCTCTCCCACAGTGAGTTTATGTGCCATCATAAAGCCGGCTCTCAGTATTAAATCGAGTCACTTTTCGCTGCTTATTGCGCTTAAACAGTTAAATAAACTGCCAAATTATGAGACAATATTAAAATATCTATATGGCAGTTTTTCTCCATGATATTGACGTGAAAATGCTGAGAGGATAGGAAATTTGGGAACCACAAGTCCCAGTGGCTGGTGAGCAAGTTAATAATGTCAAGCCCTGATTATTATTGATAACACATGAGGTCCTGTTCTTGTTCGTTTCAGGAGTTTTTCTTAACCAGTCTAAATGGAAAGTGCATTAATTATGTGCAGTATAATTATCCTGATCATTATAATAATCATTTAATCATATTCAAGTGGGTCTGGTTCCACAAAACAAAACAAAAACATAATGATGGTAAATGGACCTAAACAGAAAAAAGTCCTGAAGCAACTTTTAAGGTCAGGGGGAGTTTAAATTCACTGTTTGGTCCTCTTAAAGCATGTGGTTTGGTTTGCGATAACACTCTTAATCCTGTAAACCAAATTGATGCGTCACGGCGTGACCTCTTAGCTAGCTTTTAGCTTTTGTGTCCTCAAAGTCTAGTGTGACATTGGCATTAGTCATATATCACCTCTAAAGACCCTTTAAAACCAGTTCCAGCTCGGACGTTTAGCTTACTTTTACTCCCTTAGGTAAATTATAATTAAATATACAATAAATGTTTGACTAAGGCTGCATTTATTTGACCAAAAATATAATAAAAAGAGTAATAATTTTATTCGATTTTTTTTTTCATTTTTATTGTGAATGTTTGAAAATAATGTAATAATTTTATTATTAATTGTTCATATTAAATTATTATTATTGTTTAAATTATTAATTTATTATTATATATTAAAATTATTATTTATTATTATTATTTATTAATTATTAATATAATTTAAAACCAATATTATTTATGATTTTATCTGTGATTAAAGCTGTATTTTCAGCATCATTAGTCTAGTCTTCAGTGTCACATGATTCTTCACATAGACTAATATGAACATTTCTGATTATTATCAATGTTGAAAATAGATAAATATAAAGTTTGAAGAACTGCATTTATTTGAAATAGAAATCCTTTACTAAAGTCTTTACTCTCATTTTTCTTTTATCAATTTAATTAATCCTTGCTGAATAAAAGTGTACATCTTATAATTAATTAAAAAAAATCTTAATGACCAAAAAACCCACAAATTCTAGTATAAATATAGAATTTCATGCTTATAAATAAATTACAGTTCACTTGGGCAACAAACCATGTACTGTAAGTAGAAATAATCCCTTTTCAAGGGTTGATTGTTTAAAGAGGACTGACACCCTAAAGTGTTTTGTTCCATTTAACATTAAGTATCATTATTTGAATTAGAAGATAATTTAAGTTTAAAACAGATACATTTAAGTGAAAAAAGAGACATTTAGCAAATCTTAATGATACTCGATAAACTAGAAAGGTTTAGCAATATATATCACTAATACTAATACAACATTTCCCTAAATTTGATAGCTGGTTCCCTTTAATAAATGTAATAAGAAATGCAAATCTGACAGCAAACGTGAGTGATCTCATGGTTGACTGATTAAATTCACTGCTAGGAAAATCCACTGGGGTCTTTGTGTTGGTTTTCGTGAATTGCATGTAGATCCTCTCAAGAAGAGTATTTTCACAGAGCATTTGAAATCCAAAGCACAATTCACACATCACAATTCACAATCATGGTTAGACGTTAAAGAATAAATGAAAAATCTGAAAGTTTGTGTAAAAGAGTTAACAATCTGTTTTTTCGATCCTACACCAATTCCTAAGCCAACTCCAGTGATGCCACCTCTGGTTTATCCCTGCATAAACACGCGTTGTGTTTAATGCCGTCTTATCTATGAATTTGCATGCACAGGTAGATCGATAGCAGAGAAATGGCAAGGAGCGAGATTGCCGGTCAGTAGTGAGGTGTGATTGACGTTCTCTTGGATCTCGGGCTGATGCTTTTTTCGAAACAGCAAGTCAATCCGCCGCTCTCCATGGGCTCCGACACAAGCAGGAAATAAATAGCATAAGCGTGCATCAGGAAACGTCAATCATCTGAGCCATCTGTTAAGAACAGACATGTACAAACTCCGGAGAACTGTAGCATTCAGAAATACGGCCTGCGGGTCAGGCCTGAGAAGTCAGAGCACACGCTTCTTTTTAATATCTCTGATGTTGTCACCGCTCGCATATTTACTGACTGCGAGACGTGTTTATTTTTGCTTTGCTGTTCTAGAGAGCGATGGACCGCTGTCTGGCGTTTTATTTCACAGAGGTTCATAAATGTGGCCTCTAGGGCTCCGGGACGGGTGTGTGAAGACTGCGCGATTAGTTCCCCCCCCCTCCTCCAACGCTCCGTCCATCCCTCGTTCCCGACCCCTTCTTTATCACTTCTGACATTCAAATCAGCAGCCGGAATACTGAGGAGCCAGATTTAAAGCCAAGCCAGATTTGCCCAATATTATCTCTAAAACGAGAGAGAGCGAGATGGGCTTTATGATTTCACATGACGCATAGGACTTTATTTCATTTTAGATATTTAATTGGAATGCTTGGGAAAATGGACTCGAGTGTTTTTCTCTTTCGCTGTCTGCCGGGACTTAATGTTTAATGCATAAGCGCACCAACCTCATTTTCAATAGCTCTCTGAGCAAAGTGCTTACCTGTGTGAACTTTTCTAGCCTCAAAGGTTGCACGGACCTCGGAGGGAATAGCGCTGTCATTAAGTGCGCATAACTAAAGGCCTTCATGTGAACGGCATGAAAGCAATTATGAAAATGGCGATACCTAGAGGCTTTTTTTAAGTACTCGTCACCTCGGGCTGGAGAACCTGTTGACTTGCTGTACTCAAACAGCCCACTTAAGATGCGCTCACACTCACAGGGTTTCACAACCACAAAAATGACCGGAAGGCTTTTATCTTCAGTGGGTCTTGTTCATGAAGCATGAGAGAAAATGCTCTGTAAATAATTGGTAAAGCACGTTTTTTTTAATGCTTAAAAAAGTCATATTATGACAGCTTAGAAACTGAACTTGTTCAAAGTCTAGTGTGACCGCAGCATTAGTCATACATCACTCATCCCTTACGCTTAAACACTCCAGTTCACGTTTAGGTTCACTTATAATGTGTCGTAAACACAAACCAGGTTCATTTGATTTTGTTGCATTTGCATAATTCGATTTTTGTTTTGTTTTTTTGCTATTATAAAGTACAGATAACGTAAAATCGACAGTAAAAAGACAATACAAAGATAATGTCTATTCTACCGTTCAAATTATTTATTTTTGTTCAGCAAAAGTGAGCAGAATCAAAGTTTATGTAAATTAGTTTATGTAAAATGACTAAATATAAAATAACAAAAGTATGCTTTTATGTTTAATCCAGTTCGATTTTTGTAAAACTTGCAATTCCATTTCCAAAATATAGCTGCAAGCAGCAATGACCGGGGTTCAAACGTCTCAAGACCATCTGAGCTGTCAAGACGGTTTGTGGTCAGTCTGACTTGTTCTCCTAATGTGCACAGTTCTGTGAAGTTTCTACTTTGTGTAAACAATGTATAGACATCTTTCAAAGATGTTCAGAATGAGAAGATCAAATGATATTGACATTGTGAACTGAACATATGAACAGTTATGTCGGTCTATGTCAATCTGACTTGTTCTCCACATAAACAGAGCTTTATGAAGTTTCTAGTTTGTGTAAATGATATATAGACATGTTACAAATTTTTTCAGTATGGGAAGATCTATCAAATGATAGTAATGTGGATATGTTTAACACTACACGTCATATCATTTGAACTGTTATGACCTTTTTTGTCAATCTGACTAGTTTACCTAATGAGCACAGTTCTGTGAAGTTTCTACTCTGTGTGAATAGACATCTTTCAAAGATGTTCAGACTGAGAAGATTAAATGATATTAATATTGTGAACTGAACATCTGAACTGTTCTGTCGGTTTATGTCAGTCTATGTCAATCTGACTTGTTCTCCACATAAAAAGATTTTCTAGCCTGATGGTGCCTCTTGTGGACAAAAGTAGTATTACAGCTTTTCTAAGATTTTAAAATGTAGATCGTTTGTAATTTATTGTGAGCCCTATGAGCATCAGAATTACATGAGACCTGACACATTTCTTCAAAATGACTTGTTCTTAACATGTTCACAGATCTGTGACGTTTCTCTTGTGGACAAAACTAGTATTACAGCTTTTCTAAGATTTTAAAATGTAGATCGTTTATAATTTATTGTGAGCCGTACGAGCATCAGAAATACATGAAACCTCACAAGTTTCTTCATAATGTCTTGTTTTTAACATTTACACAGTTTTGTGAAGTTTCTTGTTTTTGGACAAGATATATAGACATTTTAATCACAATAGGCCAAATCAGAAATATATGAAAATTTTTATCTGCTGAACGGTTTAACTAATCGAAAATCCTTTGACAACTTTTTGCCTTGAGTGTCCCTAGATGATGCGTGTGAATTGTCAAGCCAGTGAGATTGACGGCCTATGACGAGTTCGAAAAATTTGAAATTTCAAAAATCTCCAATATTTCGCAAACAATTTGATTGACAGCACTGGTTCTTGAGGCAAAGTTGTTCATTATGAGGAGATCTATCAGATTATATCAATATTTTGTGGATGCGTGAAACACCACGTGAGTAGAGACGCAAAAAACTCGTTAGCGCCAACTAGTGTCCGATGTTCTTCAAAATTCTGACAGACCACTAGGGCCATGAGTCAAACACCCCCATCGAGTTTCGTTCCGATCGACCTTCGTTAAGCTAGTCTAATTGATGCTCAAAGTTCATTGGCCGATGACGGTCATGTTTTTTGAGATACACCAATGTCCTCGTAGACCATCATGGACCCTCGGAAAAGTTCTCCTAATGTGCACAGTACTGTGAAGTTTATGCTTTGTGCAAACAATGTATAGACATCTTACAAAAATGTTCCGTATTAGAAGATCAAATGATATTAATATTGTGAACTGAACATCTGAACTGTTATGTTGGTTTATGTCATTCTATGTCAATCTGACTTGTTCTCCACATAAACACAGCTTTAAGAAGTGTCTAGTTTGTTTAAACGATATAGACATGTTACACATTTTTTCAGTATGGGAATATCTATCAAATGATATTAATATTACGTGCATGTGTTTAACACCGTATGTCATGTCTTCAGAACTGTTATGTCAGTCTATGTCAATCTGACTTGTTCTCCACATAAAAAGATTTTCTAGTCTGACGGTGCCTCTTGTGGACAAAAGTAGTATTACAGCTTTTCTAAGATTTTAAAATATAGATCGTTTATTATTTATTGTGAGCCCTATGAGCATCAGAAATACATGAGACCTGACGTATTTCTTCAAAATGACTTGTTCTTAACATGTTCACAGTTCTGTGACGTTTCTCTTGTGGACAAAAATAGTATTACAGCTTTTCTAAGATTTTAAAATATAGAGTGTTTATAATTTATTGTGAGCCCTATGAGCATCAGAAATACATGAAACCCAACACATTTCTTCAAAATGACTTGTTCTTAACATTTACACAGTTTTGTGAAGTTTCTTGATTGTGGACAAGATATATAGGCTTTTTATTCACAATAGGCCAAACCTGAAATATATGAAAAATTATATCTGCTGAACGGTTTAGCTAATCGAAATTCTTTGAATAACTTTTTGCCTTGAGTGTCCCTAGATGATGCGTGTGAATTTTCAAGCCAATCGTATTGACCGCCTATGACGAGTTCGAAAAAGTTGAAATTTCAAAAATCTCCAATATTTCATAAACAATTTGATTGACAGCAGTGGTTCTTGAGGCAAAGTTGTTCAGTATGAGGAGCTCTATCATATAATATCAATATTCTGTGGATGCGTGAAACACCACGTTAGTAGAGACGCAAAAAACTCGTTAGCGCCAACTAGTGTCCGATTTTTTTCAAAATTCTGACAGACCACTAGGGCCATGAGTCAAACACACCCATCGAGTTTCGTTCCGATCGACCTTCGTTAAGCTGGTCTAATTGATGCTCAAAGTTCATTGATCGATGACGGCCAAGCTTTTTGAGATACACCAATGTCCTCATACACCATCATGGACCCTTGGACAAAGACCGTGCATGACAAGTTTCAGGTCAATCAGACTAACATGTGACCCAGTACAGGTAATTTAGAGTTTTTTTCGCAATATAGCGCCACCAAGTGGTCAACCGTCGCAGTTTTTTTGTTGTGACCACAAAATGACCTTATACATGACTATGTGAAGTTTGGTGAGATTATCTCTTTGCGCTCCAGAGTTATTACGATTTTAGCAAAAGTGCCTTTGCCTTATGCAAACGTTTTAACGTGTTGTTGCGATCCTGAATCACCGATCAAAATTCTTTGAATAACTTTTGGTCATGAGAGTCTCTAGATGATATGTGTGAAGTTTCGCGTTATTTGGACAAACGGCCTATGAGGAGTTCAAAAAATTTTTTTTTCAGAAAAATCAAAATGGCGGAAAATTTTTATAGGCGGAAATGAAATCGGAGATATACATTTTTTAAGTCTTGAGCCAAGGATTCCAGGGATATAAGACACTTGAGTGTACGACAAACGGTTTATGAGTTATGAACATGTACGCGTTTGTAGTCGCTGTAGCGCCACCTATTGCCCGATTTGCGTCATATTTTGATACGTTCTCCCCAAATTGAGACCTACCATCTGACCAACTTTCAAGTCTCTAGACCTTACGGTTTGGTCTGCACGAGACGCATTACGGCAGAAGAATAATAATAATAATAAAAATCCTAACAATTACAATAGGTTTTCAACGCTTCGCGTTTGAACCCCTAATTTCTATGTTAGTGAAATGTGTTTACATAGACTTTTTTTTCTTTTTCTTTTAGGTATTTACAGTTTTTATTTGCCCTTAAATGCATGAATGTTTCTACAGTCATTATTTCTTTTTCTGGTCTTTTGTAACCCCAATTTATATCTAACATGGATGGATGGATCTCTGCCTGTTGCGACGATTTTGTACTTTTTTGAGCTTGGAAGTGTTCATTTTGGCCAGATGTTTTATACCATCATCACTGTCCTCGTCAGAGCTCATTTCCCAGTACATTCAGAATCTGGATCATATTCACAATCTCAAACATATTCTCAAAACTTTTCAAAACTCAATTTTCAACATTTTAAAAATCTATATTTTGATCGTTGACAGCTTCTTCACCAGATCCACCATCAAGTGACCGTGACACTAATGTTTGATTGCATTCAGTACTTGCTCTGCAGTAAATCGCTGAGCCAATTCAAGTTTTGCCAATGATACATCCCATTCTTTTGTTTTCTGCCTACGGTAACCATGAGTGAAATCATCATTTCATCATTGTGAATCACACATTGCCATTAAATACAGTTGAATTGCACTTATTGAGACATCAGACGTCCAACGTATAGTTGCCGGGAAAAATATACTTGAACTGTTACATACCTCGGGTTGCTAGTGTCCCTATTTCCTAAAAGATCATAATTTGGAATTAAATATATTTGCTGTTTATTTATGATACAACAAAAGATCTGTTTCATAGACTCATCTGTCTACACACTATAAGGTTTTGTGTTGTAGATTCAGCAGGGAATATTGTTGGCATATTCCAATGATTTACACAAGCATAATTTTACCAACATTTGCTCTGCTTATGTTTCATGAATGAGGCTTGATGTTACACGGTTTTGCACTAAGCAAATCTTAATTGCCTAATTATTGGTGAACAGCAGGTGTGCTTCTGCTCCACAGTTTCCCACAATGTCAGTGAACACGATTTGGAAAAACATCTTTGAAAACCATCCAACAGTGATTCATATTCTGTAAACACTGAATCCTTCAGTCTTATTCAACCCTCCTCAATTCATCTGCTTTTAATGCCGACACTGACCACTTCTGAGCTCCCCTGTAGAAATCACCCTAAATATGATGAGGTGATTGGAGATGTGACCCACGGGTAATGATTCATTTTCTTTTCAAAATCCATCATTTTCAGAAATGCAAGCAAGCTTAGACAATTTGGCCCACCATCTCAAAAAGCAGAATAAACAAGGACAAACAAAGTGCTGCTCGGTTCCAGATGTTTGTTAGAAACGGGTCTCATTGCCGAAGCCTTTAAAAAGAACAACCGTGATTTTTCTCAAGTGTTATTTAATTTTCACTGCGTTATAAAAGTTATCTGCAGGGGGGAAAACACATAATCCTAGTCATTTTCATTCTTTCATCTGATGATTTCAACACTTTTGGCCGCAAGTGTATCTGTCTTGTTTTAACTAGCATGTTTTGAGACTTTATGACTGATTTCTCTGATCTGATATTTAAAATCCACATGGATTGACCATTACTGCTCTTACTGTGAGTGAGTCATGCATACATGTTATTTTACAGAATATATACACACACACACACATACACACACACATATTTATTTCTTGGTAGTTGGGCTGTCTTAAAATTGTGAAGTGCTTATCAACTAAAGAGAAACTTTAAGGGCTTCCTGCTGTTTTCTGTAAAAATAAAAGTTAGATGGTTTGAAAACTTTTTTTAACGTTTGATAATGAAGAAACAAAGACAACCATATATATTAGTATTGTTATTTTATAGTAATAGTGCTGATATTTCATATGTTTTTATTTAGTATTTCTTCTTATTTATTATTAATAATAATATTATATTGTATTTTAAAGTTCTAATATAAAATAAAATATTATTATTGTACATTTTCCTAATCCGTTTGCATTGAAATATTATATTATATATATATATATATATATATATATATATATATATATATATATATATATATATATATATATATATATATATATATATATATATATATATATATATATATATATATATATATATATATATATATATATATTATATATAATATATAATATATATTATAACAGTAATATTTCTTAACTTTTTAGTATTTTTTCTAATTTAATAATAATAATAATATAATATTGTCATAGTTTTAATGTGAATTAATACTGTTATTATTATGTCTAGATTTTATTAAATGCTTTAGTATTAAATTCTTATATTTATATATTTTTAATTTAGTAATAATAATAAAATATATTATTTTTGTAGTAGTAATGTAAAATAAAATGTCTTATTTTTCTTGTACTCTGTTTATAATAATTTAATAAGTATAACAGTTTTACAATATAATAATGATAATAACAACAAAAATATACAAAACGCTACAAAACAAGCACAACATTTTTTGACAATCACATTTAGATTTTTCTTTTTCTGAGCAGCCTCACTTGCCTTACTTGCTGGGTTTGAACTTTGTGAACTAATAACCCATCCATCAAAGAACAGTTGTCAGAAATGTGTCAGTAGTTGTACACCAGTTGTAATAGTGCTACAGAAGTCCTGGGATGAGTGTATTCAGTCATTCGTGTCTTTCGATGTGAGGGTTCAATCCAAATCTCGTTGAAGCCGAGAGGTCAGAGCAGTCTCACGTGTGCGTTTGGAGCCGTGGAGCTTGACTCGTAGAGCCCAATCAATGGTTCGCCAGAAAACTGAGGTCAAAGCATCTCTCCGAGGTGCATATTAGATTGTACGGGAAGTGTGTTTTAAAAAAGAGTGTGGAAATACTTCTATTTGCAATCAGTAACCCTGGAGAACTTGGTTCCCGGTTCTCACAGAGAGCCTAATTTATCATTTAGCAAGAGAGCTCATTTTCACAGTTGCTTTTTAAAATTATTTTTGGCAGCAGGCAAACAGAAATTTGTCTCCTGATTATAACAACTGCTCCCTCGTGGATTATGATGGATTATGGAAACGTACACAAGAGTTAGAATTAGCTTCTCATTGATTGACTGCAAGCTTTAAACTTCTCCAGTAATGTCACATTAGTCAACGATGACCGCGCAGGGGATATCTCAAAATCTTCAAATTCATTCTGGCATTTGTAGGCCACATATCACAACAGACTCGCTTTCATGTAGCTCGTGAGTCACTGTGAAAAACAAAACTTGTTTCCGACTGTTTCGCCCTGTTTTGTTTACGATGTTGTCATCTCCTTGACAACAGTTGGAGAGTTTGCACTGGTGAAACGCTTCTCGCCTTTTGAACGTTAATAGACGCATCAATTGGAAAACTTTACCCATTGGTGTTGAAAATAGACTTTTTTTTTTATTAGACCTCTAAATGTGAAGTATATGCAGTTGGAAGCATTTCTAAACGTTTAAGTGTAACCACAGCAATCAAATGTAATGAACTTTTTATTGGGTATAACTTGATGAGCGATCATGTAATGCTGGTATTGGCAGGTGTATTGGCAGCTAAAGGAGATGATGTCGTTCCTAGTGGAGGTTTCGATTAAACATGCAAAGGCAGTATGAGATCGTGACCTTGACATTTCACAAGCTCAAGTGCCTTTTCTCTTTCAGTCTCTTTTACAAGATAATTGCCGTGTTGCAGGAAGCAGCATTGCTTCATCGTGATGCGAGAGAAACGGTTTTCCAGGATGCCAGACAAAGAGAGAAACTCTCTCAGAGGCTTTGTACACACACACGGCACTCAGACAAGACACGTGATTGGTTCCCGGCGCGAGATCGACCAATGAGAGCACGAGTGGATGTATCCCGTGAGCTGATTGGCCGATTCTTCTTCGTGGCTTTTTACCTATCGCGGGGAGTTCCAGTCCACATTAACCGCCATAAACATTAACCGCCATAAATGAGGGATCACTGTACATGGTAACAGATTACAATAAGGTTACATTGGGAAGATTACTTATTTTAGATTACAATACTTTAACAGTGTTTGTTATTGTTAATTTTAATTACGAATACGTTTTTGGCAAATAAAGTTAAATATAGATTGGGATGTAAAGTTAAATCAAATAGAAGTAAATTACTTATGCATATAATTAATATAGTTGTTGCACTATGATCGAACATGAATTAACAATGAAGAGTTGAATATTTATAAATTTAAATTGAATATAGATCAAATGTTGTGTCAATGTTCGTTTGCATTCCTAATGCATTAACTAATGAATGCAACTTTATAAAATTACACAACTGATCAAAAGTTTGTTATAATTACGATTTTTAATGTTCGTGAGAAGAGTCTCTAATATCCGCAAAGGCCGTTTTTATTTACATTATCCGCATAGTGAAATATTAAATTTGACACATTTTACATACCGATTACATGGCCAAAAAAAGTCACTGTTTGGATTTAAATGGGCAATTCTTAAGCAACCATGTATGAAAACACATCAGGTCCGTATTCCAGGATGACAATGTGAAGATTCGTCAGGCTCAAGCGGTAAAGAATGGTTGGGAGGGAATATGAAGAATCATTTTCACACATGAATCGGCTCCAGACCTTAAAACTTTTGAAAGTCTTTGGGATGTGCTGGAGGAAACTTTACAGAGAGCTGGAACGCATGCACCTCTTGATTTATGGAAATAAAGGTTGTGTTATTATTAATGTTATTTCCATCTTGAACTGCATACATGTTTTGGTGAAGTTTTACCTTCTTTACCAAATCCTCCCCAAAAGACAGAGTGTTTCAGGAGGTTATTTCTCCATAGTCTACACATTCAAACGAAAAAAAGTATAGGAGAACCTTCACAAGCTTCCTTAGCTTAGCTGTTTTAGCATGCACAAATACATACCTGGCTGTATCTGTGGTTGATGACTTACATCTCTAAAAGGCTAAAGTTGGGAGAAATGTTATCACCAACTTCTCTAGAAGATGAAAAGTACACTTTGATCTGTTTCTGTGCTTCACTACTGTGTTAAATACAGGCCTTCTTTGCGGCTCTAGTTTTTATACCTGGAAGGGATTTTTTGTGATAAACTGGGACATTCATGATATGCTTTGAATTGCAAACATTTCAGTGGTTAATTCATGGTAAAGACCCTTCTGAAGACACGTGTGGCACTGGATTAAATTGGTATTTGAGCTCCCAAAAACGCTAAATCACTATGCAGACAATCAAACAATGTCTGGCGAGTGAGTAATGACCAAGTTTTCTTTCCTCAGGAAGATTAAGGCGCTCTGGTGGCGAGGAAACGTATCGGAAAAGCTGAATCTCTTTTAGCCACCTTTTTTGTTGAGGAAGCATTGGATATGTTGTCAGAACTGTCTCTGGGCAGCCTTCGGTGGCTGGAAAGATTAATGTTTTAAAGTGTATTTTCCAATTGCCATTCCTAAATCATCTCAACAAGGCTGAAGATGGGAGAAATGTTATTGTCAAGTACCAACTCCACTAGTTGTGAAGTATAATTGGATCGGTTTCCAAGCACTCTGTGCTTCGCTGGCCACATGCTTCACTATCAATTTGCATACGTTAAATACAGGCCTGCGGTTCTAGTTACTTTTTATAGCTGGAAGGTAGTTTTATTTTATTAGGGGAGGGCTGAAATGGGTTTTTTTCAGCCGTTCTGAAGGTTTTATCTGTGGCTACAGAGTCTGATTAGCCAGACTTCCCACACAGGTTCACATCTTTGTGCTATTCCTGTTTCTGTCTTCAGGTTTGGGCCAGCAATTTTCTTCCCAATGAGCCGGCTCTGGCAGAGCGCTGTCAGAGAGACTTCATGCAGAAGCACGGAGAGCCGATGCTGGTGCAGTACGCTCGAATGGAGGCGCAGGCAAAGGTAATACACCCACATAAGACACAGTTCATAGCATTCAACAGCCTGTCAGCATAAAAAACCCATAGATAAAGGCTCTAACAACCACTATGTGAGAGCGCGTTTGACAACCGTGCTGAGGAGAAAAAAACAACAAAAAAACATCATGCTGAAGGTAGATCGCTGTTCTTGGCTGACCATTGAGTTGGTCACAATGGTTTTATTGGGGTTTTGAGCTGGTAGACTTGCACATGAGTGCCTGGATGGACCTCTTTGAGACCGTTTGTGTTGCTCCATCTGACCTGTAGAGGTCAACACGAAGATGTCAACACTTAGAAAGAAGTTCAAGGGACTCATTTTCACAACATCAATAAATGCATTGGTGCAAGACAAAAATCCTGATATATTCAGGGATGGATTTGTCCTATTTATGGATTTTTTTTGAGGATTCACATTCGATGTTACCTTGAAACTGACGTATGGGATCTCACTTAGGGGGTTAATCAGCTTCGGTAGTAAGAAAACGGGTCAATGAACCTTTTAAGTTGATGAGTTCTAATCATGTTGATCATTATCATCATGTGTACAATGTCTGTTAGTAACTTTATGATGTTGTCTTGTTATCTTCAACATTAGATAGTGTATTTCTAATGGATAAGTGGAATAAATGTAAACTAGATAGAGGAAGTTTATGATATAAACTTCAGTTGGCTTGAGAAAGCCTATCCTGAAAGTTAAATTTATTTGTAAAAGCTTAAAAAGTTGTTTAACTTTACAGATAGATAGATGGAAAGAATTAGATCTTGAGCATATATACACTTGTTAGTTATTGCCTTGCGTTGTTTCTAGGCAGTTACTAAGGTGTCGTTATGTTCTTTGATCATAATTTAATCTTTAATCAATTGATGATAAATTTTGCTAGCAAGATTTAATGTTAATTATCTTGTTGCTAGCAAGATTTAGAATGAATTCCGAAGTCAATAGCAACATTTAACATAAATAAGCATGTTGCTGGCAAGAATTCGGTGAATTAGCATATTGGTAGCAAGATTTATTGTTAATTAACAAGTTGCTATCAAGATTTAGCATGATCTAGCATGTCACTAGTGAGAATTTGCGTGATCTAGCATGTTGCTAGCAAGATTTAACGTTAATTAACAAGACGCTATTGACATTTAGTGTGAACTAACATCTCGCTAGTGAGATTTGTTAATTCGTAGGTCGCTTGTGAGATTTAACATGAGTTAACGTCACTGACGAGAATGAATGTTATTTAACAAGTCACTAGTGAGATTTAATGTTTTAAAGAACACAAGAGTCAGTTGACGCAGAGACTGGAGGTTATTGATGATTCAGCTGAACAGTGAGTGGTCTGAAATATCAAAGAATAATAATGAATATTAAATATAAATCTAAAATAAACAACATTTACATTGGTAATAAACATGAGTAAATTATTAATTGATTACAGAAGTGTTGCAATACTTGGTTAGTGCACAAAATGGCATCTAGGGAACATACATGGAGTTTTTTCATCATGAGGGATCATCGGTGATGTAACGAAATACCAAAAAATAAATAACAATGCTTTTTGATCCCCAAAGTGTTGAAAATTGCAATTAGTTTATAAAAATGTTTACGGTTTAATTACATCCTTGGCTTTTAACGGTCAGTTTTCACTAATGTGAATAATACTTTGTTTTATTTCTATTTTAAAGATGTAATTAAGCATTATTAATATAGTCTTACCACTTTCTAAACAGACTGCAGTTCCACTGCATATATATGGAGCCCTTTATACATTTATTTACTATATAAATGTGTGTATAGATAGATATGTATGTGTATATATATATATATATATATATATATATATATATATATGTATATATATGTATATGTGTGTGTGTGTGTGTGTATAAAGCCTTTCTTCATGTGAAATAAAATACCTTAAATATTAGTATTTCTTAAATCATTCCTGCACAATTACAATGGGGATAGTAATGCTGTTTTTTCTAATCTCAAGCAGTTTTCAGATTGAATCGATCTGCCATGTCAGACTTCAGTTCAACACGGCAATTATAGCAGATAAAGGAATCAAGGCAATGTAATATTTACTCAGGCATAAGTTATAAATAAACTGACGCGAGTGCGCGAGGACTTGAAGCCTTAGTTTGAAGCCTTAAGGCGGGCTCAGTAATCTAAGCCCTCTGATTGGTGAATTTTAGTTCAATGTAAAGTCTATGGAACTTTTTATGATTTTAATCTTCAATTTTATCAAAAATCATAAGTCTGATCAGTCTGAAATGATATAGCAACTCAAGTCAGAACAGGTCTGAAGTCTGAGCAGAGTTTAGTGGTTGTAGCTTTAAAGCTGTACGAGGAGATTCTTTTAGAATTTTAGGTAAGAAGAAAAATAATAATAAAAAAAATAATAATAAGTTTAGATACAATATCACTAAGTTGGCTTTCTCAAGCCAACTTAATTAAAGTCGGCATGAAACGGAAGTAGTGATAGTCTTTTCTTCCCTATTGTGATGCATGTCAGAGTGAAACAGCTTCTCAAACAAGAACAAATGTAGGAATTGATTGGATGGTTGAGGTTTGGGTGAGTGACAGGTTGTTGCTCCGCCCTCAAGCCAGTAAACGCATCATCAAAGAAGCTGGAGGAGAATAAACTCTGATTATTATTAACTCTGAGTTATTCTGATTAAAGATTATGAGGACATGTTATGTTAACCTTGCCTTGTCATTATCTGGTCTTTTAAGATTCTGCAGTAATCCTCACTGCATGTTTATGCTTATTAGTTGCACCGCATTACCTTGATTTTCCAGGCACATGTTTTTATTTTTTTATTTTACATATAATTATTCATATTTATTTAGAACTGTTTTAACTTCTTCACTTATAAATATAAAGTTATGCATAAAAAAACTATACTTGGCAAGGTTTCCTTCCTTTAATAAAGATTGTATTAACTAATTTTCTCAATCATGATTTCAGTACCAATTTTTTGCCATTTAAATATCTGTCCCTCCCATTTTAATTAATAAATTAAAAGGTGATTAAAAAGTGAATGTATGAATTGCATTATTTATGCATGTTTTGAATAAATGAATAAATTCTTGCCAAAATAATTAACAATTACTTTCCCCTTGTATTTTGTCTAAAATGATCATGCTTTTAGCTTGTGTAATGTAGTATTCTCAGCTTCGTTTAATACATTTAAACCGGTTCCGCTGAAATTCCTCCGAATTCTACATTAATCAATGTGGAAAAGGTCCACAGATTGTGTCTAGGCCTGTGCATCACTGTCTACCATAACAAGTCGTACTTTCTTGTGTGCTTGCCTGCGTTCTCTCTTGTTTGCAACGCCCCATTGTAAATCGTTATGTAAACCGCCGTGCTTTACAAGGGGGCGTCGGAGGCATTAGCATACACGGCTGGATCTCCAGTACGCTGGTTGTTTCTGTTTCACCTGGGCTCTGATCATTATGTTGCACGGGGCAGGATGCTGATGGCATGCCGAATCAGCAGGGAAGCGCTGAGCGCTCATGGCCGATTCCGCTGCTCTCGCACTTCAGCGCATTCTGCTAGCCAAGCATGGAACGCAACGAGAAAAAGCTTTCATTAGCATAATGAGGCAAACACAACTTTGAACTTGGTTAAATCACAGGTAGTCAAGAAAAAGAGGTGAAAGATGATAAATGCATTTACAGTGAGAGAAGAGGATGGTTTAGTTGTTTTGTTACTTTTTGTAAATTAGCTTTTTAAGCGTTATATAGTCCAGGACAGTTTGTGATGTTATATTTCAACTTAATAAATACAACTTTAATGTATGCAAACAGAATAAATTATTAATTCATGTCAGGTTTTGAGTAAACATTATTTAGTTCAGGGCAGTTGCTTGTATTACATTCCACATTAATTATTTTAACTATAATTAATTACTTTCATTTACTAAATACTTTTTTTTTTGTGTGTGTGTAAATTATTTTTTTTTAAACATTATGTAATCCAGTTTATTATTAGGAATTATTATTATCCACTTAATTATTATTTTTTACCTTTCAATTCAGTCTTGGTTGCACTTTATTTTATTTTATTTTATATAGTTACCTAAGAAAGTACTGGGTGATATACAGCGGGGAAAATAAGTATTGAACTTATTGAATACTTTTTACCCGCGTCTTTTGACATTATTAAACATAACTTAATTTACGAACATCTATGGTTTGATTTCTTTGCATGTGTTGATTGAATGGGTTGTTACCAACATCTGTTGAACATTTCATGTCAACAGCACCTTTAGAAATATATTTATTGAGAAAAACGATGACTCGTTCAATACTTATTTTCCCCGCTGTATGGTTACTACTTAGTAACTAGTTATTATTATTAGTTATTAGTGTGTACATGCGGAACAAGACTGTAAAGTGCAACCTTTTATGTATTTACCTATTAACTGTATTGTATTTACCTTCTACTTCAGAATCTATAGTCAGTGGACAGTAATTGGTATTCTGCCAGATATATTTCCTAATGCTCAACTCCATCAGCCAAGCGTCCTGCGTTCCCTTATTCCGGACCACGTTCACCTTGCTTTCACCTGTAAATGCCGGAGACGCTTCTTTATAGGCTGTAGAAGTCCCTCGGCTCAAGCCCTGCTGAAGATTATGAGGACTGTGATGGAATTATAATAACACCAATTGTGAACTCCGTATTAGTAGTCTTATTATGTGAACCTCACAAAAACATGTCCTCCTCACATTCAACCATTTAAATCTAAAAAACAAAATAATAAAATGTATTGTATAAAGACAACCAGGCCTTTTTTAAGACCTTGTCGATTTTTGGCATCGTAATTTTAATTATTGTAATTACAATTAAACTATCATTACTTTAATGCGTCCAAGCGTTTTGTGAGAATAGTCACAATGGCAAAAAATTCCAGATCACACACAATTAAGTGATAATACCATGGTAGTTTGAGATTATAGTATTGCATGGTTACCATAAACACTACTCATTCAAAAGTTTGAGCTCAATGCGATTTATTAGTATTTTTATTACATTTATTAAATTTATACTTATATTCAGCAAGGAGACTTTAAAATTGCATTTATAATGTCACAAAAGATTTCAAATAAGTGCTCTTGGTTTGGAGTTAATTATCAAGGACTCTTGGGGAAACATAATCAAGGTTTCCACAGAAATATTACAGAGCACAAATTTTTCAACATTGATGATAATCATAAATATTTGTGATGGATCATGTGACACTGAAGACATTGTGGAATAATGCTGAAAATACAGCTTTGATCACTGGAATAAATTATAATTTAACACATATTCAGTTAGAAAGTGGTTATTTTAAATTGTAAAATTATTTCATAATATTACAGTTTTTTTCATATTTTTGATTGAATAAATGTAGTCTTGGTGAAGTCATTGTCACTTTTCAGGATTTCAGGAGATAATGTGAACAAAACCACATTGAATCTGACGATTCCGGACAATGGAACTAAGGAAACACTGGGCTTAAATACACGATGAGCGTAATCAATGTCAAACGGAACAGATGTGGGAGCTAATTAGCAACCTGGGAAATTAAATAGGGAACACACACAGGCAGACCAGAAAACAGATAAGAAAACAGAAAAAAGAGAACACAACATAACACACAAAACTTTAAAAACTCTTTACTATGATGACATTCTAAGCTACTTCAGAGAATAAAATGGCATGACCATGGTACATTTCCAAAAACCCATAGTATTTTGTATTCTGATATATTTATTACATTCCAACGAGCCAATTCCCCATGAATGCGTCCATTGTCGCTGAATTCAGAGCCTCCATTGTGTTCCGTCCTTATCATTAACCGCTATTCCATTGTATTCTAATATGCTGGAAATATTCCATTTTGGTTTGGTTGGCTGCCTATTCTAGGTGACAAATCTTTTGTTGTCACGAGTGCATCGGAGGAAATGGTGATGACTCATCTCGTTCGCACCACAGGGCTTCCCTCGCCGACCTGGGATTTCCTATTATCACGGAACAGTTCTGGCTGACAAGACCTCCATTTAATGTCTCATGTCTAGGCGGTGGGGGGTCAGGAAAAATGTGCTGGCCAGCTGGAGGCAAAATTCACCATGCTGTTCCTGTGCTTTAGCCTGATGTCCTGTGAATCGCTAATGCTCTCTAGCTCTTCTTTTCATGGCTTATGTGTCGTTCTGAAATTAGAACTTTTGCCAAACGTAAATATGATTCAGGCATTGTGAACAGAGCCTAATGAGAATTTCAATTACAGTAAACAGAATAATGTGTTACAATTTGAGCTCTGGGTGATTTATACTCCTGGCTATATAATAAGCTGTAAATTGAAGGCTAACGACAATCTGTCTGTGATGCATGCATACAAAACAAGACAAATTACATTAGATTCTCACAGTAATCTGATGGGTGTGTGAGGTGTATTTTTCAGTCTTGTGCAGCCAGACTTTTGACTATTGGCACAACGTCTCCTTCAAATTCTAGTTTGTTATGGACAAGAACCACTGAACAGGCCACCTGACTGACATGTAATGTAACCAACGTTCATTTTTAAATTGATATTTACAACTGGTTCAATTGGAAGTTAGCATATGATGTGCTCATGAATTTAGTTTTCTTAGTTTAAAAAAGTATTAACTTCGACAATATCAAGAACATGTTATTTTAGCTAAAGTCTTTTGCCCCTAGTGTTTGTCGGGTTGAAGGTCCCACTCGCCACCTCATACATTTATAAGACTGTCAGGTTTGGGGGAAGGGATGAGGCGAGAACTCAATTGCAAGGGAGAAAGGCTTTTTTATTAATAATGAAAATAAAACAATATACAAACGAATCTACCCTGAGGGGGAAAACAATACTAGACTAAGCTTGACTGGACTAGACTAGACTCGACTTGACGACAGCAACAAGTGACAACGAAGTAGCACAGGACAGTAAACACAGGGAGAATACATAGGGAACAAGCAGGCCAGGTAATAAGGGAGGACAGGTGGGGCAAATCAACCAATAATGAGGAGGTGGGTTATAGACATGAAAGCACAAGGCACAAGAAACAGACGTGACAAGCCATGTGCTCAGACAAAAACATGACAAGAACACGCAGCCAATGAGACTCATAAGCCGCGTGTCCACGCAAAACAAGACAACATGAAAGCACACAGCCAGTGAAAACACAAGCTGCACGCAATACAGCATAAAACATGACATTAAAGCATGCGGCCGATGTAAACACGAACTGCGTGCTACAACAACTGACGCGGACAAGAGTGCGCAGCCCGAGTGAACTCAAACCCGCACGCAATCACAGAGAATGATAAAGCGCATGAGCATGAGGGAACAATTGTCTTGTGCGCTCACAACAGAAGATGAACACACATTATGAATCCAAATCCTGACACAAAACCAAAACCGAACAATAACGAAGTGCTGGAAACCGAACACCATGCCCCGCACACAAGACACGTCACAGACAGGAGAGCGTGCGACTCGAGCACACTCAAAGATGCACTCTCACATGAAGACACAACAATACAGTGATTTCAGGACTCTGCCACAAAATATGAGAAAACTAGACTGAAGTTACAGAACCCTGACAACGACAGACCAATTTTATGATTTATTTTTACACAAAATCTTTTCCTCCATCAGTGTTCACTGAAAATATATATATATATATATATATATATATATATATTTTTTAAAAGCACAGTTTTCTCAAGGTGTGCCTTAAGCCCCGTTGTTCCCTATTATTTCATTTGTCTCACATTAAAACTTTCAACTCTTTGATAGTCAAAGATTTGCATGATGATATAAAAAATTCTAAAGTTAAAAACATAGTATATTTTTGAATATTGTGTTAGTCAACGGTAGTGACTTGAGTAATTCTTCCTCAGAAGTGCTTATTGTGGAAGCAGTTATTTGAAGCTTTGAGGCTGTATAATGCTTAAGAAATGTACGTTGGCCACTCTCAATCTTTACGATTGTGACCTTATGCCTTCAGTTTGACTTTCTTCGTGGTTGTCCACATGCACTTGATATCTGTAGACCTTTGGAAGGTATTTGGCTCTTCCACAGCTTTGACTAGTTCAAAGTTCCCTCACAATCTCAATAATTTATTTATAAGTAATAAGACCAGACTCCTGAATAGCCTATTTTTCACACTTGGCTTTCTTTCTTTTTTCTGACGTCCCATGGATTATTGAATCCCAGCCATTTTCTTTTGATCTTACCTCAAGTCATGACCGCAACTCTGTGAACTCTAGCTACACTGCCATACCATACCAGGATAAAGACGCCCAACAGACAGCTCATCTCTGGAAGGCTGGAATTAGGCTACATTTTCAATTCCAGCTCTTGGCAAACCCACAAGCCTGAAAGAAGAAGAAGAACCCTGCTAGGCAAGGACAGTTTCCATTTAAATTAGGGTGTTTCTGTTGCTAACAGAAAGCAAGTGTTCAAACTTTTTTTTTTTTGACAGGGCATGGGGAGCAGGCAGGGCTGAAAGACAGGAGCATGCTGGGACATTTTGCTGTCTATTGTGTCTCTATCAGTGTGGGAACTGCAATGATCTGTCACTAATCATTAAAGAAGGGTGGCTGAAACACTGGTTTTAAAGGGTTTCTTTTGATCTTATTGAGTTTTAAGTGTTCTATATAAACATACTAAAGCTTTCCAAAAGTTCCTTCACAGTCAAATGGAAACTATGCTGCAAAAGTAGCTTATTTTCTTAACTTCTGGCCATTTATGACATCACAGTTGTCCTTTTCTGATTGTGTGTAGAACCTTCCAATTTGCAGATTCTTCAGAAAGATCTCAACTTAAGAGATGATTCACAGAAGTTTGTTTTTAAAAGTTAGCAAGTTTCAAAAACTTATTTTGCAGTTCAGAAAGAACATTCATGGAAACTAAGCTGCAAATATAACTTGGGGTGTGTTCACACTTGTTGTTTGGCATGTTTGGTTGGATAAAAACAAACCCTGGTGGGATTTGCTCTGTTAGTGCAGTTCATTTGAGTAAGTGTGAACGTTGCCATCCGAACTCTGGTGCCACCAGACAAGCAAACAGAAAGCCCTAAAAGATGGGTCTTGGTCCGCTTCCAAACCAACTGTAGTACTTTTCGAAAAAATATATAAATGCAATACAGAACGTGCAAATATGAATTAGTAAAATATGAATGCAATACAGCAAATTATGTCAAAAAATGTTACCCAAAATGTTTGTTTTTTTCATCATAATCACAATTCAGGATCAAAGCCAATTTAGTTTTTGTTGTTTTGCATCTTTAGGTTTGACGTACGAACCAGGACCAAATACATAATTATTTTTGATCTAGACCAAAAGAACCAAGAGAACTGAACTAAACTTTTATAAATTCTGTCTATTTATGACATCACAATTGTGCCGTTCTTGACGGAATAGAACCTGCCACTTTGCAGAAGCTTCTGAAAGATCCCAATGTTAGGAACGAGCCACATAAGTTTTATTGTTAATATTCTTCTGGAAACTTCTCTCTACTCATTTGACTGGAAAATTATTCCCCTTTAACATCTAAAATCTTGATACAACTTCTGTTCTTTAGGTGGTTTTGAAATCCATTACTGCCTTCTTTTGAATGTAAGACCTGGATTGATTCTCTGAGGATGTGCACATCTCTTGAAGATCAGATGGAGAATTCCATCACGATTACACATGAAACGATAGGAGATAACTTTAAAGGCATGGCATTTTAAAATGATTTATTGGAGTTCGGCTTATTTTCTACAATAAGATTGCTAGATTTCATCATCAAAATGGTTTGCAGAAATGAATAAAGATTAGCAAAGGCCAGAAAATCATTTGCATCCACAAGGTAATTTAGGAATCCTAAAATCCCCTAGTCCTCTGCAAATGAATGAGATGGTCTACATGAGGAAAGAGAGAGCAAAATTAGTGTTTCAATTTGGACACATCTCAAGTCTGTGTGACGTTACATGAGCTTTGTATCCTGAATGATGAAATAAACTTGAAATATAACCTGGCATTTTTGTATTGACAGTCTAAAAATATATCTGATTTTATTGGGTTTCAAACGTCATGTTTATATTGAGTTGGTTAAAATTGGATTTTATTGAAAACCCTAAAGATATTGGGGTTGGATACGCAATTTTTTGCAGTGGCTTTGTGAATTTGACCATGGAATGATTGTTAATGCTTGGCAGGGGTGGTTTGAGTGTCTCAGAAAGTGCCAATCACCTGGGAATTTCATGCACAACAGTCTCTAGTGTTTACAGAGAGTGGTGGCAGCTCTGTGAGCACACTGGCTTGTTATTGAGAATGGTCAGCGGAGAATGGCCAGACTGGTTAAAAATGACAGGAAGGTGACAGTAACTGAAATAACTTTTTGCTTTTCTGAAGATTTCATTTTCATCACATTCTCATCTGAATGGGCAACGTCAAACCTTGAGATGGATGAGCTGGAGAACAGTTATCCTGTTTGTTAAAAACAGACCTCAAGCTCATGAAATCTGGGAAGAAGAACATTGGAAAAACATTACCTGGTGTGATGAGACTAGATTTAAGGCAACATTCTTCAAGAAAGGTTCAACGTAACCTTTTCTAGGAGCAATGATGTGTCTTATGTAGGGTTGGGGAAGCGCAAGCCAGTTCCTATCCAGAACTGAATTAATTTCTTGAATGTACGTTGTTCAGCCAATGTGGAGAAACACTGTACTACTAAACTGAATCACACTGAACCTACAGAGCAAAACAGACTTATTCCTGAACAAATGATACACACAACGCATACAGTTTACAACATATTGTGAGACTAAAAAGTCTTAAAGTCAGTGTAATTTCTGACTGGTTGTTTGTATGACAGTGTGTAGTTAAATTTGCACTTTATGAAATTTCTCAGCAGTGTTGGGAGTAACGCACAACAAGTATCACGAGTTACGTAATAACATTACTTTTTCACATAACTACTTTTTCATTTAAATAAGTAATGCTTCTTAATTAAGTAATCTTTTCTGTAGCTCAATCAGTAGAGCATTGGTTTTTGCAACGCCAAGGTCATGGGTTCGATCCCAGGGAAAGCAAGAACTGATTAGAATATCAATGTGTATCTTCAATGCAATGCAAGTCGCTTTGGATAAAAGCGTCTGCCAAATGCAGAAACATAATGCAGATTGCTTTGTTTTCCCATTGACTGACTGACAGCTCTTCTGTCGCCGTGTTCAGAGAAAGTGCAGAGGCGATGTGTGCGCTGTGTCAACATGATGCTTATTGTAGTTCTAGACTAAATGTCAGCATGCATTTACTCATCTCACTTGCACAAAAAACATTCAGTACTACTTAAAATGAGTGAACAGTGAAATGCAAACCTGGAGTAAAGAAATATGTTAAAGGGGTCATGATCTGCATTATTTTATGTTTCCTGGGGTGCGCTTATAATGCGAGTATGATTTTCTTTTTTTCATCAACAATTGTCATAATTTAGAAATAAACGGCATTTAGCGTCTGATTTGAGTGCTCTGTTCGAAGGGGCGTGTCTGTGTGAGACTCCAGTGGAAACGTCCTGCTGTGATTGGCTGACAGCTTTGCATATGAAATAATTATTACATGTTGAACTCTCTTGAAAACTTTTAGCACGTTTTTACTATTACAGCTGTCGGGATTAACTAATCATGAAAAGTGTTGATTGTAGCATGATATTTAGATCACAGACGTGTTGAGCTCATGAATGAAACTCAAGTTCTGCAAACAAACGAATGCTTTCATCATAATTAACAGTGCAAACACAATGTAAACAAGAGATTCGTTGATTATAAAAGAAATTTTGGTTTTCGAGTCCAGAACTCGGTCACTAATACATTTGCATTATTTGATTGGCAGCTCCAGTGATTATAAGCGTTCCTTGATTACTTTCTGTTTATAATTTAATCACAATGTAAGTGACAGATTATTTTCATCATACCAAGAGAAACAGTGTGAAATTGACCGTTTAGTCACTGGTTTGATTTACTGACACAAACGATTTTGAGGCAAAGCGTGTCTGACTGTTGGATCCAATATAGAAGGCATAGTGTAACGGACTTGAATCGGTCTTCATCCAAAAACCACACGAACACTTGACTACAGATGGGTTTTTTTACTGTAATGAGAAGAAATGAAATAGTAGAACAATCAGTAGCTTCTCTCTCTCTGATATTTACTCAGAGCTCGACGAGAGAGAGCCATACAGTGCGCATCCTCCAGTCTCGCAGATAGACTGAGACTGTCACATATTTAACCAAAAAACAACCAGAAAATAAAATAGAAACATTAATAACAAAAACATAAATATAACATTTCTTACTCTATAAAATGTACATTAACAATTATTAATATAATACAACAGTGCATAAAGAATACACAGTATAAATATATATATATATATATATATATATACATAACACATAGCACATAACATCACTGACATGAATGTTAATTATAGTGTTTACTATATTGTTACGACAATATTAACTATATATAACCTTGTTATTACAAATCACAAATCAATTTAGAATGAAATTGTATAACGCACCATACCGTATGTATGTATAACAACGTGTAGGCCGCACCACGTGCGTCACATTCTACACGTGCAACACATTCTCGCTCTAATAACGCGCTACATATCAACAATTCAAAATAATCACTCGATTTTAAACAAAACCATATTAACATACCTGTAATGAGAAGAAATGAAATAGTAGAACAATCAGTAGCTTCTCTCTCTCTGATATTTACTCTGCACATACAATGAAACTCAATTAGCGCCATAATACACTCCACAAAAATTAAATAACATACAAAATAATACATTTTAAATATGACTAACAAAAGTAAAAATGACAATCAATTAATTATATTAATCTTTCGCTAAACATGTATTAAAACAACCGTCACTATACCAGAGCTCGACGAGAGAGAGCCATACAGTGCGCATCCTCCAGTCTCGCAGATAGACTGAGACTATTGGGTGACGCGCATATGGAAAACTCTGTGATTATTCCGCCAATATTCCTCCTCAACAATGTTCAAATAAAATAGTCCCACAAACAACACACTTGTCCACTATAAACAAAATAGAAAAACAACAAAATTTCGTGAAGTTCAATAATTCACACTAATTACAAAAATAAGAAATTAAAACAATTACTTTAAACAAAATAAAACTAATTTACACAATTATTGTAGAAAAAATTAGAACAAATAAATTAGTTTTTTTTTATCTTTTTTCACACCGGCTACATTCTCCCCCCTGAACTCCACAAATTTTGTCCATTACAGGGATAGGATACACTTAATCAGACCAACTATTATCCAGAATATTGTGCAACAAAATATGTTTCCCACTAGCAGGGAAAGTAGCTATAGCAGGTTGATCAGGCCTATTATAGTCACTCGCAAAAGGTGCCTTAAACACTCTTCAACAGATGAACTCATCTCTTGTCTGGAACAAATACATGCAGTAGTGTATTAACTCAAAGATGTTCAATTCTACAATTTAAACTAGAAACCAAAAATCCTCTCTTGTACAATACATTTTTATCTCAATAAAGATCTTACAACTTCACCAACCGGATTCAAAATTTTTATGGATTGAGTCATACTCTCGATCAATCTGTTAACTGGTTTCACTGTTCTACCTGCTCTGGTTCGAACTCTAGTTTCCTCTTTTCCAGGCGGTGGCTCAACAACTTTAGTAGGTGAAGCACAATGGTCTTCACTGAGAACTGTATCAAAAAGCGAACTACAGGAACCAAAATCAGGTCTTCCATCTGGACCACTTACGTTGCTGTTCTCCTTGACAGAGCCATCAATTGACAACAATTGTTCATGTTCCAACGACCCAGGGACTACATCCAGTGAATCAATACTATCAGATCTGCAAGATAATCCATGCTGAGAACCATCAGAAGCTATAGTATCTTCCACCCAACTCGCAACTCGCTCAGACGAAGAACACAACTCAGATGTAGGTTCACCAGCAATCATGGACACATCCCTACTGCTGATGACTGATTCACCATCATCCCCACATAAATCTGGTTCTTCCAACCCAAGTGGCAGGAAGTTCGCTTGTAACAGCAAATTGCGATGAACAGTTTTCTCCAAACCCGTTTTGGTGTTACGTATACGGTAAATATGGCACTGGGGGTTCACTGCCATCACTTTATATGGTGTGGACTCCCATTTGTCTGCCAATTTCCTTTTTCCCCGTTCAGTTTTGTTGGCCAGCAGAACCTGATCACCCAACTCAATGCTACAACCCTTCGTTCTTTTGTTATACAACTCAGTTTGACGTTGTTGACTGGCATCAACATTCCCCTGAGCAACAGTCAGAGCTTCTTTCAAGTTGTCTCTCAGCCTTTTCACATACTTGTCGTAATCAACAACATCGCAGTCTCTCTCGACATTTGCAAACATCACATCAACTGGCAACTTTGGGATTCTGCCAAACATTAAGTAGAATGGGGCGTAACCAGTGGACTCATGGGCAGTACAATTATATGCAAAAGTCAGTGTCTGTAGCAACTGTGACCACTTTTCTTTGGACCTTGGCGGCAGTGCTCGGATCATGTTGCCCAATGTTCTATTGAAACGTTCAACGCTGCCATTCCCCATGGGATGGTAAGCAGTTGTTCTGGACTTTTTTACTCCAGCGACCTGTAACAATTCTCGGATCAGCTGGCTCTCAAAGTTTGCTCCTTGATCCGAGTGAATCCTATCAGGGAACCCATACACACAAAAATACCGGTCCCACAACTGTTGCGCTACCTGCTTTGCGGACTGGTTACGACACGGGAACGCGTGAGACATTCGGGAAAAGTGATCAGTTACGACCAACACATCTACATTATGACCTTTTGAGCTTTCTGCGGTCCAAAAATCGATGCATACTAACTCCATTGGACTAGACGTTTTCACACTCTCTAACGGGGCCCTACCTTCAGGTTCGGGTGTTTTGCTGACGACGCAGCGCTTACAACATTTGACGTACCCACGAACATCACGCTCCAACCCGACCCAAAAGAATCTTTGTCTTGCCAGATACAGAGTTCTACTTTGACCCTGGTGCCCTGCTTCATCATGAACGCCTGTCATCACCTGTGTGACCAAAGAGGATGGAACTACATACTGTAAGCGTTTCTTTCCAGTCACGTTATCTTTGCTGGCACGATACAGGACACCATCTAGTATCTTCAACCTGTCCCACTGCTTTAATACTCTGAGCACCTTATATGTCTCACCAGCACGCTCACGACGCGTGGCTCTCTTGCCCCTCTGGATGTAAAAGAGGACCCTAGACAAACAAGGATCATTCTGTTGCCGGTCTCGAAGTTCTTCTAACGAGAAAACAGGTAGTGGGCATTGCCCAGCAGGCGACAACTGTTGTGTGTCTTGAGTGATACAAGAGATCGCTCTTGCTTCAACTCCTACTTCCCAGTCACTGTGACCCTCTAACACCGCAGAGACCTCAGCGCTGGACAGTAGACAATTGCTTGTTGCTTCCACACTCTGGATGCAAGCACTAAGTCTAAACGCATCCTGCACTGTGTCTTTCTCAAACTGCTCTGCTTCCTCAAGTAAAGAACCATAAGGCTCATTCAGGAGTCTCTGACTGACCCGGTTCTGAATAAAGGGTTGACGACTCAAAGCATCGGCCACTACATTCTTACTACCTGGTATGTATTTGATGCTAAACCGGTAGGGTGCCAATTTGGAAACCCATCTCTGCTCACACGCGTCGAGTTTAGGCTTCGTGAGGATGTAAGTTAACGGATTGTTGTCCGTCCATACAACGAACTCATGGCCTTTCAGCCAGTGGCTGAATTTGTCACAAACGGACCACTTTAACGCCAAAAACTCCAAACGGTGAGCGGGATATTTGGTCTGAGCACGTGAAAGGGATTTGCTAGCAAAAGCAATCGGCCGAGCTCTAGTCTCACCCTCTGAAACCTGAGACAACACAGCGCCCAACCCATCCATAGACGCATCAGTGGACAAAACAAACGGACGGCTAAAATCAGGATGTGATAATACCACCGAATTCATCAGAGCAGCTTTTAGCTGCTGGAAGGCACTACTGTGCTCCTCCTTCCAGTCACCAGGACTCAACTTCCTGAATGTTGCAGCACCCTTTCTCGAAGGCTTTTTGCCCCTTGTTGCAGCTGTCAAAGTAAACAGAGGTTTTGCGATGGTGGAGCAATTTTGGATAAACCTCTGATAATACAACACCATTCCTAGAAACGATTTAATCTTTCTTTGGGAGGGGGTCACCCTATCATCCATCATCAAATCACACTCCATCACCGCTTCAATAGCGCTGACCTTGTCTGGGTCAGTCGCTACTCCTGAACTATCAATGATGTGGCCCAAGAACCGCACACTCCGCTGGAGGAAATGGCACTTTTTAGGAGCCAACTTTAACCCGTGCTCTCTAAGCTTACTGAATACTGTCTCAAGTCTCTTGATGGCCTCACTCTCGTCTGGGGCGTACACAAGTAAGTCATCCAAATAGCAAAGCAACGTCAGGAAATTTTGATCGCCAAAGATGTTTGTCATTAAACGCATGAAACTGGCGGGACTATTGCACAACCCTTGCGGCAAACGGTTAAACTCATAAAGACCCATAGGTGTTGTGAAAGCCGTGAACTTTTTGTCATCCTCTGCCATTGCGATGTTATAAAAGCCAGAGGTAAGATCCATCACACTAAATATTGCGTTCCCACCCAGGGCCGCCAAGCAGTCTGCTTGATGAGGCAACGGGTGCGCATCCTTGATGGTCCTGGCATTAAGCCAGCGGTAATCGACACAAACGCGAAGATCACCACTTTTCTTCCATACCAGGACCAGCGGAGATGCCCACTCACTACAAGACTTACGGATAATCTCTTGCTCTTCCATTTCTGAGAGCACTTTTCTCAGTGTCTGGTACTGAGCCGGAGGAACACGTCGGTACGGGAGTCTGAATGGTCTGGCGTCCGACAGGTGGATCCTGTGGATGAACTCTTTGGCCTTACCACAATCTAGCTTGTGTTTAGAAAACACATCTTGATATTTCTGGACCAACTGCAAAATCTGGCTTTTCCAATACGGAGTTACTTCGCAAGAATCAATATCAAGATCCCCAAGACCAAGCTTCTGCAATGTGCTGCGAAAATCAGAGATAGGACTATCTGCATCTACACTACAGGAGACAGACTGACTCTGCACACTCAAGGTCTCTCCATCACCATGCTCAGATAGCGCACCCAGATCTTCAACAGCCAAAACAGGAGATACTTCTGCTATTTTAGCATTGCGCCTCAAAGTGATAGGCTCACTGGACGGGTTGATCACCTTAACCGGCACCCACCTGTCACCAGGCAATGTGGCTATAACACGCCCAACAAGAACACCTTTCTGATGGGGTTGCGCTTTTGATGGTTCGATTAGCACAGTGCTACCCACAGAAATAGTGGAACTTGTCGGGAGCCTACCCCACACAAGGTGCTCGCGTTGCGGTAAAAGTGTGACTGCTTGAGTGAGCTTAACAGTACCGACGACAGTTGGAATACTACTACCCTCCCATCTATTATGTCCAGACAGCATGCTCAAAAACTGTTGAATTTCTGGTTCTCTTGTAGAATTTGGCTGGTTCATGACACGCCAATAACTTTGCGACTGCTTGAGTTGACTGAGAACGAACTTGATTACATTGGTACCAATGATTAACTGATCTTTCTGTCCGGGTACAACCAAGGTAGGCACAATTACCGAATGTCCATACACACATATCTTTAGCTGGTGAATACACTTGGGCTTGACCCGAACACCTCCACAACCGACAAGCAAAACGTCGGCATGAGGCTGCTCAGACTCAAGTGTCCCGCATGCATCCAGCAGCCTTTGCTCAGTTTCTTCATTAATGGTACATGCCATAGAACCAGTGTCTAACAAGCCTTGGCAAGTGACCGTATCATTCACCAACACATCTGTATAAAACAAGCTGTCAGCTCTTTCCAATTTCGCAATGTTCTGGAAAATGACACTGCCACCTGATTCGGCCTGACAATGGCTACTATAGATGACCATAGGATCATCTTCACTGGTGAGGGGCTGACTTAAGACACCCACATGGTCCCCTCCTTGATGTGAGTGAACTAGTTTCCCTGATCGTCACCAGTCTGGGCCACAACTTGGCCAGCAGCCTTGTGACACTCCCTGCGTTGATGCCCAATTTCTAAGCAAGCAAGGCATCTTTTCTCTCTCATACAGTGAGAGCGGGTCGAGTGAGCTCTGTCTCCACAGACTCCACATGAAGAGGATCGATACCACTGTGACGTTCTAGGCCTTGACTCTGAAGCAGGTACGGTAGTACGCTCAAGCACCCTTTCTAACATTTTCAGCACACGCTCTAATGTACCCAGGTCTGTGGCTTCGCTTGTTTTAGAATGCTGAACGGCGGCACATGATGCGGAGTTAATGCCCATACCTTCATTCTCTCCCACTACTCGAGCACTAGCAGGGTTTTCAGCAACAACGGCCTGATTCACCGCAACCCTAGGAACAGACTGAACTGGCTTCCGAGGTCTATAGTCTCTCTCATACTCATCAATGGCCTCCTGGACCTCCCCAGCTGACCATTTGCTCATGGGCTTGGACCTAAAGACACTGGAAAGATCGGGATTAGGACAGTTCCTGATAAACATCAATGCAATCTCCGAACTCATATTTTCCATCTTTCCACCAGATCTTTGTAGACGAGCATCTGCTAGCTCAGCTGCCTCATTTAACCTGACCCAGTAGTCAACAGGGCGCTCATTAGGTTTTGGCTGTGTTGCATAGAAATCGGCTAACGGTTGGCACGAGCCAGGGCTTTCACTAAAATAACGCCGCAGAACCTCATATACTTCTTCACGACAGAATACTGTGGCTGGGCTACTTTTCAGTTTGACCTTGACAATACTCTTTGCTCTGCCACAAAGATGACTCAAAATCTCCTCTACACTGACGGCTTTGTCGCAACCCTTTTTGGACAAATATACCTCCATCTGTTCAATCCACTCAAGGATAGTGCACTTATCGCTACCATCCCCTCTAAACATTTGAGGTTCCTTTACTTCAGCTTTGACTACGAGATTCACTTTTGACAGATCAAGGCTCTGGGACAAAGGCAGCGTCACAGAAGGCTGCTGTTCAGTCAATGGAGTAAGACTAGGCAATGCTGATGTCTGACTGGTTAACAACCGTGTGGCAATGGAGTCACCTATCTGACTTCCAAGCTCACCAATGATGTCGCGTAGCTGCTGTGTAACACAACCATCGTTGGTAGGAGTGGAAGACAACGGGTTATGTGACTCATCACTACGAGGAGCATTAGAACCGGTTAACGAATCATAAACCAACACCCGCGGTTTACCAACTTTAGGCTCACCTACCCCCAATAAACCTCGACCCCTACCAATGTGTGGCGTCAACAGGTCGTCACTCCACCCCCCTTCGGCCATTGTACTAAAGAAATTTTCTATCAAGAAAATGTAAAAACAAATTTACACTGTAGTTATGTTCTGTTTCACAAGATAAAAATAACGAAACAATATAGAACTCAGTCCAATAAATACAAATGTAGTGTGTGAAACGAAAGTTCAAGTGCTGTCAATGTCCAGTCACTTCTACCCAAACGTCAATGATGAAGACTCTTCGGCTGATGGTTTCTGCGTTGTGATTTTCTATTCTCCATCCCCAGCGATCAGCTGCTGCAGATCTGGCGCATCCGGGTCACGGCACCAAATTATGTAACGGACTTGAATCGGTCTTCATCCAAAAACCACACGAACACTTGACTACAGATGGGTTTTTTTACTGTAATGAGAAGAAATGAAATAGTAGAACAATCAGTAGCTTCTCTCTCTCTGATATTTACTCTGCACATACAATGAAACTCAATTAGCGCCATAATACACTCCACAAAAATTAAATAACATACAAAATAATACATTTTAAATATGACTAACAAAAGTAAAAATGACAATCAATTAATTATATTAATCTTATTATTGTAGAAAAAATTAGAACAAATAAATTAGTTTTTTTTTTATCTTTTTTCACACCGGCTACACAGGCTAAATAAGAATGTATAATTTCATTCGTGTACTCAGGGATTGACTTTTGTCAATTGTGAGTGGATTTCGGCAGTCTGTGCAGTTTTCAATTGTAGTCTTTTAAAAAGGCATCTGAAATAGTCAACTAAGCGTAATGTAGTGTTGTTGAAAATATAGATTTCTTGATACATATTGGTACTGAAATATCTGAAACGCTTCCACAGAATAGAGCTGTGCTATCTCTCGCCTTTCTCCGACAGTGAGTTGACAAACTCATCATATGTACTTTTAATCATTCCTGCAGACTTTCTGCTCACACCCAAAGTACTCGCACATAAAGTTCTAAATTGAGGTCTTTATCACTGCTTATTGCGCTTAAGCAGTCAAATACACACAAAATAATGTCAAAATGCCAGTCTTGCCGAGCATTCATGCAAACACAGTCAGTGTTAAGAGAATTATTAAGAAAATAATAGATTAGGCTGCCATCACTTTAAGACCTGATGCACAGATCCATTATACTGTAATATCTATATATGCACTATATGCAATTGCATATATAATATGCAATATATATATATATATATATATGCACATATTTACACTGTGTGCACAATTATTAGGCAAGTTATATTTTTGAGGATTACTTTTGTTATTGTACAACTACAGAGCTCTTGCTCAATGCAAAATGTTAACAAACCTTCAAACCTGAACATTTAAATAGTAAAAGTAAGCTTAACTTTCTTAAGAGAATATCTATATGTACACCGTTATTAGGCAACTATTAGTGTGCAGAATTATTATGCAACTAAATGAAAAACATATATACTAAATAATAAACAAATTCAATTTACAAATAAACATTTTTGAATAAAAAAAAAAAGCTCAGTGACCAATATAGCCACCCTTCTTTTTGATAATAAAATATATTTTTGACTTTTCAGAGTCTATTAAATCTCTTTTTTGGCCCATGTTTCCTGAAGAGAACAATCTGCCTAATCATTATGCACACCTTGATATAGGGTGTTGATCTCCTTAGGCCACACCCTCCCCCATTACACAAATACACATCACCTGATATGCATTAAATCCAATAAGCATTCAAGTTCATATAGCTTGGAGTTAGAAATTATGGATAAAATGATGATATGGTCAAAATAATCACTTGCCTGATAATTGCGCACACACACACACACACACACACACACACACACACACACACACACACACACACATATATATATGGCTTTTTCCCCCTAAATGCTGAGTGGTTGGTAACTTTAGAAAACCACTAGCCACAGTGCCTGGTGAGCAAAAAAGTTAATGTCAAGCCCTTGTAACAAAATAATGTAATACTATTTATTATAGTTTCAATATAATAAAGCATATCTTAAATTGTTGCATTGTATATTTACTCTTATCCCATTTTATACATTTTTATTGTACTGTAAACTAAGCAAAAAAGACTGAAAATGATTCCATATACACCTATAAAATCCCATAAAATAAACATTTCCCACCATCATAGCTTTTCATGATTTAATAGGAAACATCAAGCATGTCTTTGTTCTTCTGAAGAATCTACATGAATGAGCAATCAGGAAGAAAAAAAAAAAGCAAAATGGATTTCACTCTGAGACTCGTAATAAGGAATCTTCTGGATCCAAAGACAGCAGACTTCATTGTATGCAAGAAATATGATTGATTGATGGATTAGTGTATGTACTGCTGAATATACTGTGATCATACTTTTTTTGCCAGCTGTGTGCATAAGGTTGCTTTCTTAAAACTGCATATCAGTTTCCCAATTGAAACTGCCTACAGCAAGAAAAAGAAGAAAAACTGTGCCAAGGTAAAGAGACATTAAAAAAGGCTTTCATTGGCAATGCATTTCTTTGCAACATAAACGATGCGAAAAATCACTGCAATGCATTATTTGCACACTCGATCTTCCTGGCTTAGGAACATTTGGAGAGGAGAAGACTACAGCTTTGTCTTAATATTGTCATACATGTTAAATCATTTCTTGGCGTGAAAAGCTTCAAATCATAGGCCAAATACTATATTGTTTTTTGGTTTTTTCAAATTGTTGTCCCCCTCTGTAACTATGGTCTACTCCAACCCTCACTGATGAAAGTTGCATGAACTGTGTTATTTACCTTTGTGTTTGCACATCAAATGTCTGTCTACATCCCGAGTGACTGTATTTGTCTTCACAATTGCCTGCACTGTCTGTGTTTGAGAGTTAGTAAACCTTCACTGTACATGTGTCAAATAAACAGCATGACTTGACATGTGGAATAATTCTTACATGGCATTAATCATCCTAAATTAAATTACATTTCAAGGCTGAAAAATATAGTAAAAACAGTAATATTGTGAAATAGTATTACAATACAACTCTTTTCGACTTTAATACATTTTAAAATGTAATTTTTTCCTGTAATAGTCAAGCTGAATTTTTCATCATCATTACTCCCAGTCTTCAGTGTCACATGATCCTTCAGAAATAATTTGCTACTCAAGGAGCATTTATAACTATAATTGTATTGCTTAATTTTATGGAAACGCGATGCAGCATTCTTTAATATAAAAATATTCTGTATGTGTTATATATAATATTATATTGTGGCAGGTATAACAATTACAGTATACATGGTTTTTTCTATTCACTCGCAATTGATAAATGTGGCAACAAAGGTTACTTTGGCCCCAAAACTTTCATTTCCACGTGCTGCTCTAACTGCAACTCTCTTACTTACTGTTAGGCAACACAGTCAGACATGTTTTGTGGTGTTAGAGGCAAGTGGTGTTAGTCGCTTCTAATTTCCCTCCTCCCAACCATGAAGAACCCCCCTGGAGCCAGCGCCTGTGTGCCCAGCTGTTCGCCTGTTTCAAAATGCCTTACATCCACCCGAGTGAGTCAGAAGGCTAGAGAGGTGATATTTTAGATTTTAATCAAATCCTGCGGTGGATTATGCCATATATCAGGCTTCTTACCAGGCCTCCAGAGTGTAGATGCGCAAGAGAGAGTGAGCCGAGATGGGGCTGGGAAGATGTGATAGTATATTAAATTCATGTTTCAGTTTAGATCCACTCTCAAGTCCCTTTAGACTCAAAATACACTCTCATATGTAATACTGGCATGCGCATAAACTAAAGCATACATATTTCACACGAGTTAGGGGCAGGGTTTAGAACTTTGTTGCCACTTTTGCATTCTCGTTAATCTAGAGAGCCCTTGGATGCTCTTATTTCCCAGGTGACGTCTCTGTTAAGTTCTGCTTCTATATCAAAAGACTTATGTCTCCTGGGTTCATGGTGATAAATGTGGCTTACATTATTAATGCAAAGTTACAAAGGAAAGGGGTACAAAGAGAAAAAAGAATAAAAAGGCGCACAGAGGTGGAGATATATTCTAGTTATGTGACCTGCTTTGGACAGGCCTGTCTACAAACATGAACACAGAGGAACTAGAAACAATCTTTGTGGACTCATGTTCAATTATCTTCAAGGTCCAACAAGGACGCTCAAGATTGTTTTTGAGCCTTGTGCAGGACTTTTCTCAAATAAAGCAGCCCTTCGGCGAGCTCAATGCCCATTTCTGATAAACATAAAGTAAATGAAATTGTTTGCATGTGACATTTATTGGGGGTACGTGACTTTGTGGAAATGGATTTGACTTATTAGACTTACACAGTCCGCAAGGACTATGGTTCAAAAGTTTGATTTTGAAAAACTCTCTTATACACATCATGCAGGGTTGCATTTAATAATTGCAGTAAAACTGTAATATTTTGAAATATTATTACAATTTAAATGAACTGTTGCTATTTTAATATATTTTAAAATGTAATTGATTCCTGAGAATTTTCTGCATCATTACTCCAGTTTTCAGTGTCTCGTGATCCTTCAGAAATCAATCTAATAAGCTGATTTGCTGCTCAGGAAGCATTTTATTATTATAATCAATGTTGAAAATGGTTGCACTGCTTAATATAGAAAAAAAAGTATGGTATGTGTAGTTCAATAAATCAAAAGCTATTCAGAAACAAAGAACTTTGTGAAAACTGCAGTCATTCAATGAAACACAATGGGGTTCAGAATGGCTTTAGACTCCAGCATGTTTTATTTTTTTCCCTGTGTGTTCCAATATTTAATATCTTGGTGAACTATCCTTTTAAATAGGGATGGAAGAACGAGTGGGAGAGAGCTGGACCGGGATCAAGGAATTTTTTGATGCACATTTATTATTCAAGTAAATGAGTACCATCGTTATAAAGTCTTTTAGATTTCAGATCTTCCATTTAATATGCTTGGGTGAGGGGGGCGGATGAATGAAGTGTGACCTGGGGGTTGTTTCCGCCTATCCAAATAAAGATTTCAGTAAATCGTTCAGTCACAAAACTAAGAGCGTTTGCAGAAGTCTGCCATGAGTTTACGGAGTATGTTAAAATGTCACTATAAAAAGTAAATAAATAAATGAACTACTTCTGGGTAGTGCTAATGCAATGACTTCAGGGAAAGCTAATTTAAATAGTAACTAAAAAGCTGGTCTTCTAAAGACTGGGCAAATTTATTGATACACTTTCACTATTGAAATTGTTCATTAAAAGCATATTACTTCTCTTTTCAAAGGAAGCTTTTAAAAGTGCTGAAAAAGCATTGTGAGATTTGTGAGAACTGCACAGGGCAAAGAACAGCGCCCAACTTGCATCTTCAAAAATTATCATCTAAAAAAGCCTTTATGGAATATATGAATGAAGCTAGTATTAAGTCCTGTCGTCGTTCTCTCTTTCATCATCTTCACAATAATAATTATAATCAGTAGCTCTCTTTCACACTCATGGTTCTTTGCCGGGCTGTAATGGTTGATGGAGTAACCTTTGTGTAACTCGGCGCTCTAACAATAGCATGAAAGATCCCTGATGGTGGCTCTGATGTGTTCGGCTGAAGTGTGAGCCAGGATAAAATTATCCTCCTGTGAAACTGGCTCTCTCCTCCAACCAAATTTCCATCTGGAAGTACAGGCGTCATTGTTACATGAAGTAGCCTGCTTATTTCTGTGTGGGCTTATTTCTGTCAGCCATGACCCATGCAGCAAGAAGCATGAAGATAAATGTCCACCTAGACTGTAGATAATAATGACAGAAATGAATGGTGTGCTTTATATGTTTATATAATGGAAGATGGAAGGGCCAAAATGGAGTCAGTGAGCAATAGGGAAAGTTGTTAGTGCAGTAGTAGTAGTAGTTCACAACAAAACTTCTTTCAAAAACATAAAAGAATATTACTGACCCCCAAAAAATTGTAAATTCTGTTGTATGTACATGGGAAGTTTGCTTAGAACAAAAGCACTTCGAGTCCACTTTGTTGGTGAAAGTATGCTCAGTGGTGGATAGAGTACTAGAATTTGTACTTAACGTAGTATTGCTACCTAAGAAGAACATAGTTTTCTTGATTACAAGTAGAAGTACTGAAAAGTAATATGACTCAATTAAGAGTACATGCACTCACTTAAAGGATTAGTAGGAACAAAATACTAACACTGTGTTTGACCCCCTTTCGCCTTCAGAACTGCCTTGATTCTACGTGGCATTGATTCAACAAGGTGCTGAAAGCATTCTTTAGAAATGTTGGCCCATATTGACAGGATAGCATCTTGCAGTTGATGGAGATTTGTGGGATGCACATCCAGGGCATGAAGCTCCCGTTCCACCACATCCCAAAGATGCTCTATTGGGTTGAGATCTGGTGACTGTGGGGGCATTTTAATACAGTGAACTCATTGTCATGTTCAAGAAACCAATTTGAAATTATTCAAGCTTTGTAACATGGTGCATTATCCTGCTGGAAGTAGCATCAGAGGATGGGTACATGGTGGTCATAAAGGGATGGACATGGTCAGAAACAGTGCTCAGGTAGGCCATGGCATTTAAACGATGCCCAATTGGCACTGAGGGGCCTAAAGTGTGCCAAGAAAACATTCTCCACACCATTACACCACGACCACCATCCAGCACAGTGGTAACAAGGCATGATGGATCCATGTCTGACTCTACCATCTGAATGTCTCAACAGAAATAGAGACTCATCAGACCAGGCAAAATTTTTCCAATTCTTCAACTGTCCAATTTTGGTGAGCTTGTACAAATTGTAGCCTCTTTTTTCCTATTTGTAGTGTAGATGAGTGGTACCCGGTGGGGTCTTCTGCTGTTGTAGCCCATCCGTCTCAAGGTTGTGCGTTTTGTGGCTTCACAAATGCTTTGCTGCATACCTTGGATGTAACGAGTGGTCATTTCAGTCAATGTTGCTCTTCTATCAGCTTGAATCAAGCATCAATAAGGCATTTTCTCCCACTGGACTGCCGCATACTGGATGTTTTTCCCTTTTTTCACACCATTCTTTGTAAACCGTAGAAATGGTTGTCCCTGAAAATCATAGTAACTGACCAGATTGTGAAATACTCGCTCAAAATTACTTAAATCACCTTTCTTTCCCATTCTGACATTCCGTTTGGAGTTCAGGAGATTGTCTTGACCAGGACCAACCCCTAAATGCATTGAAGCAACTGTGATTGGTTGATTAGATAATTGCATTAATGAGAAATTAAACAAGTGTTCCTAATAATACTTTAGGTGAGTGTACAGTCATAATTTTATAAAATAACATTTTCTTATATAATTATTTCTCATTATATGATAAGCGTTTCACTCAGATACACATCAGAATAGGGAAGAAAAGACTATCACTACTTCCGTTTCATGCCAGATTTAACTTGCTCATGTAATGTAAACAAACCCTCTTTACTTTCAATGTACAATGTTTTTATCGAGACAATGTGTGCTAATGACAGACTTGACAGGTACGCAGCATGATGGATGTGAAGTTTTCACGAAGACAGACAATGTGATCATATTGAGAGTGTAAACATTTAGCGAAGAGGAACAATGTCATTCAGTCGCTCTAAAGATAATTAAACACCATATGCTTTGGGGTGGTAATACCCATGGGCAGATATTGCAGAATAAATGGCTTTTAATTAATCTCCCAAAATTCAATCAAGACTTTACCTCTACGGCAGTTATCTTTCCAGTTTCATACAGGATACTCTACCAATTGAAGATTGTGTCTTTGAATACACACACACACACACACACATTCACATACAGATAGGAAGAGACAGACGCAGACACACTGACAGGAAAGTAAGGACATTTGATATGACACAGGCGGCTCATCCATTCCTGACAGACATTAGGGCAGAGATAAATTATTAGCATGCTGTCTAAGAGTGATGAAGACTGTCCTCTCAGAGTTCAGAGTACATTGTAACGTCGGTCTAAAGGTGTGTTGTTGACTCTCTCACTAGTTTTCTCATTTGAATTTCCACACATCCAAGCAAAATGTCAAAAATGTCTTCTTAGTCAGTCCTGAATCTGTCCACCATCTCCAAAATAATCCCTCCAATAATATAAACAGCCAAGGTCATCACAAAAGTGGTATGAGAGACTTCTAATAAAATAATTCAACTTATTACAGTTGGGGTGCTGGGATACAAAATATATTTGCCCCACGCTGTTAGGGTGGATGGATGGATCTATGGATAGATTATCATGAAGATTTTGAACTATCCATGCATTCTTAAAAACATAGTTGCTTAACTTACATTCTTCTAGTCTCTGGCGTTACAAGATTTTAAGATGGTGATGACTGGGATGTATCCAGCTGATGCCCTCTGTCCTTCCATATCCATTTGCACATAAAATCACTCTAGTCACTAAGTGCAAATGTCCTAGTCTCCAATGATAGGGTTCTTGGTCTTTCCAGTACCAGAAGTGCCTTGAAAATGCAGTGAAAATACACATTTTCTATTGTGGGTTATTATAGCTAGATGTTACGTTTGCATGGAACTTTCATTTTATTTTCAAATTGCTTTCAGTATAAGAAAGATTTCTATGAAAAAGCAATAGCTTCTGCAATCATTTCATGCATTTCCTGCTCAAGGACTTGTCGATCCATTCATTGAGGTTAAAGAGTAACAACTTTAGATCAGTATACCTAAGTGCCTCCATATTTCCGTCAAAGCAAACATTAGAACATTTTCCAAGACCTTTTTCTATGCAGGCACATACCATTAACTAAAAAAAATTATATACTGTACAGATACAAATCGTTATGGGATAGTTCATCCTAAAATAAGGATTTCGTCATCATTTGCTTACGCTTTGTCAACTGTCGCGTCGAGGCAGTACACACTGGATGGGACAAAGTTACCATTGGAAATCCATTTTTTTCTCATGTCAGAAGTAGCACAGTAACTTGAAATACGTCAGAAATTGAACGGGGCATCAGTTTACTGCCAGAGATTTATCATGTCACGCTGCATCTAGTGTAGACAGCGTCGCTCATTATAATGGGTTCTTTTGTCACGTCATGCCGTTTGTGTCCGGTGTTCATATGGGTTTCTGATTTCTAACATTGAGCACTAAACAAATTTTTTTGCCAAATGTCCACGTCATGCTTGGGGGTCCACCGAGGGAAAAAAATTAAATAAATTTGACAAGCCCCATTGACTTCCATGGTATGGAAGTCAATGGGGTCCTATCAACTGTTTGATTACCGACATTCTGACATTACCAAGAAATTCTTACAGGTTTGGAACAATTTGAGGGTGGGTAAATGGTGACAGAATTTAAATATCTGGGTGAACTATCCCTTTAAGTGCATGGAGGCACTACACTGTTGAACAAACTCTATTTTGCAACTGAACCCTTAATTGTAGGTCACAGTTAGAGCTCTGACAACCTGTAAGGAAACTTGTTTTCCCTCTGGAAGTGTTGATTAAAAAAAATGAACATAAATAGATGTAGCAGCGGGTCTACAAATACCATGCGGTAAATAGCTCCTGCCTAGCACTAGAATGATAACACACACCCCAGTGTGCACTTGCATATAGCGGCAGATAATAACTGAACCTGTGATGCCCAGCATCTATTTTAGCGATGGGTTGAGGGCTCAAATTTTGCAGACTGGTGGAGCTCCAAATCCTCTCATGCCCTGTCTTGCTCAGAGCCTTGATTTTAATCAGAATATCTAATAGGTGAGAGGCAGGAGGTGAGCATTGTAAATTAATAGGATTTACTAGATGAGCTTGAGTCAATGCCATTTCTCTTCTGGCGTCACCCCCCCATGCCGTGCTTTTATGCCTGTCAATGTCATTCTCGCCAGGCAAGAAACGACAGTGACTTCATCAAGTGACATCGCACACCCACTGCTTGATTATTGTGATGGTGAAATGCTAAAAATGTGCCGCATCAAAGTGACACTGGGTGTCAGTCAAGGTGGGTGGTAAGAGAAGAGCGGTGGGGGGCATGCTATTTATGAGAAAAATCAAATTTTAGGCCTAAGGCCATGAAAGTCTTGTTTATATACTTGTTCACTTAAATGAACACTTGTGCGAATGTGTGCTCTCAAACTGCAGACAAATGCTCAGCATGGCAAAACACGTAAACCCACATAACTTTTTATGAAAATCTGATTCAGATGTGATGTGTGACAGTGTAATATCAGGGATGGCAGGGCTTCTACTTTGATATCTCTTTCAAAGTCAAAAGAGAGACACTCAGGTGAATGGGATTGCCAGTGAGGCAGGGGGCAGGAGAGAGAGAGACAAAACACGATGAGACTTGTGTGTGAAATGCAAATACTTCCCTAACTTCACTGCTACTTATTTCTCACGACTTGACATGATGACTGCTTCCACTGAGACAATAGAACAGACGAAAGTTTTTGTTTCGCATGCCATTGTTCTTTTCACAGGGACTAACTTTACAAATGTTCATCTCTGGGACTGTTGAGACACTGTAATGTAAGGAATTGGTGTTCAAATTATGTGATGTCAATCAATCACAAATATCATATGATATCAAATAAATATTACAAACAAAATTCATCCATCGTTTTCTTTAAAAAAAGTTGCATTTCACTTAACCAACCAGTTTGATAGCCCCAGAATATTGTGTTGCATGAGTATGTGAATAGTCAATATGGCAAATGAAAGAATAAAGCCTTTTCTTTTAAACACACACACATTTTATATATATATATATATATATATATATATATATATATATATATATATATATATATACACACACACACACATACAAACACATATGTGGTTTTGATTTGTATGCTCTTTAATGATTGCTCTACATTACAGGTCCATAAGCAATGCTTCTACGGGTTGTTTCAGTGATTCTGTGCTTTTCAGAAGATAAATAATAGCACCCCCTAACATATATCAGTGAAAACATGGCTTGCCGGGGAAGTAGTTAAAACAGAAATGTGATTCTTATAATTTTGTAAAAGCACTACATTATTACTTTTATAGTCTTTTTATGATATGCAATTCATGTTGCACAATACAAATTAAGGCATTTTGTTTTCATACCAAAATCCTGTTAACACACAGGCCTAGTCTTGAGTCTACAGTGGGTACGGAAAATATTCAGACCCCCTTAAATTTTTCACTCTTTGTTATATTGTAGCCATTTGCTAAAATAATTTAAGCTCATTTTTGTACACACAGCACCCCATATTGACAGAAAAACACAGAATTGTTGACATTTTTGCAGATTTATTAAAAAAGAGAAACTGAAATATCACACGGTCTTAAGTATTCAGACCCTTTGCTGTGATACTAATGTATTTAACTCAGGTGCTGAACATTTCTTCTGATCATCCTTGACATGGTTCTACACCTTCACAGAGACCAGCTGTGTTTGATTATACTGATTGGACTTGATTAGGAAAGCCACACATTTTTCTGCATAAGACCTTACAGCTCACAGTGCATGTCAGAGCAAATGAGAATCATGAGGTCAAAGGAACTGCCTGAAGAGCTCAGAGACAGAATTGTGTGTAAAAGAATACAGTACTGTGATTATCTCTGAAACATGAAGATCATATATTTAATTAAAACATAGCCTTTGCAATTTGATTGTCATAGTAAGCAAAATTGAAATTTTGCTTTCATTTAAATCATTTGTGCAGCATCATCATTAATCCACTCTGTGCGAACTCTTATATTGTTCATCCTTTAGTTACTATGTTTCGTTCCTGTTCCCCAAGCTAGTTTATGGTTACTCATTAGTTAATTGATTATGTTCACCTGAATCTTGTTTGGTTCCTCATTTAGCCAAGTATTTAAGTTCTCAGTTTAGGTCTTATTTTTATCCTGTATTGTCTGTACATACATTAAATTTCTATGCTGGTTATCCGTCTGGATTGCATTATTTTAGTTACTGTGTGTAAATAAACAAAATGTGCTGCAGTTGAATCTGCTCCTCTCCCTTGCCTGCACTGACACTTAACTTGTACTGAAACCACAACATTTCTTTAAATTATTACCCTCACCCTCCCATGAGCTCTGCTACAATTCAAACTCAGAGGACTATGACAGGGCAGAGAGCTAAGTACAGAAATATCTCGCTTACACCACCACCATTTTCCAACCCTCCATCTGTGATAGCTGAGAACCTGATCCAAACACTGTCTTTACATCCATAACCCTGCCCTCGGGGTCAGCGCAGAGGAAAATTACTTTTGCTGGGGATGAGAGCTCATGCACTTCAGAACCAAGAAAGCTTTTAGTGTAGTTTTATGTTTACAATTGAAATTCTTTTCATGACAAGGCCTTCAACTCTCTGGTGGCGTCTGGAGGTCTGGTCAGGAGGGACTTCGTCACTTTTGTTATCCATGTTCTCCACTCTCACTTTTTCCATTTCGACTGATCTATTTTGATTCAGCATTTTACGTGAGTGTTGTGGCTGCAGGTGACCCTGAGTGGACAGCCTCTCCTGTAGCATTTCAACATCTTGTCGGTACTTGACACATCTACTGTCCAGTCAAGCCTGAGTACATGCTCTTCAGTTTCACAACACACTTACTCAATTACATAATAAGGTGTTTCTTTGACTACAGCCACTTCTAAATTATAAGGGTTTATTGTTTTTCTTATGAGTCATATTTTAAAGAATAATATTAAAAAGAATATTAAAAAGCAAACCTTTTTTGATATTTAATGTTGTGAAAATGTTATTTTCTAATATGCATTTTAGAAACTACTACATCATTACTCCAGTCTTCAGTGTCACATATCATTCTAATATGTTTTATGTTGATTTTTTTATTATTATTACTTTTATGCGTCCCTGGACCTTACACTTTTCAAAATTCCACTGACCTGCATTTTATCACCAAAAACATGTTCTTTGTGAACCGGCCCCAATAGTGACAGCATGAAGCCCTGGCATGTTTTTATTCATCCAAATCGTAACTTTCTGCCCAAGAGAGTCAGTCAAAAAAAAAAGAAAAAAAGATTGATTGACATACAAGGAAAGGTTGCTGAATGACAGCAGCTGAAGTGTAGAGCTGGTGAGAGACGAATGAGCAGAGAGGTGTGATTTGAGACTGACATGTCAGGAGGTAATACAGCACTCAAACTCTGCTGCACCTGTTATCTGTGTGACTCTGGACTCAGATCACTGGAGCTATAGATGGTGACCATGTGTTGGCCATCACCATGTGCCAAGAATGGTGCACAAAGCAGTGTAGAGGACAAGCGATAAATGAAATATGACTTTTGATGTCAGTAAATCAAATGGAACATCAAATAGATGTTCAGGTGCCCATTTTTTTTTTTCACAAGAATAGAGATCCAGTTCAATATAAGGCAGGTTAACATAACCCAGTTAGCCTCTACTATACTATATGGGTGCAAAAGAGCATCTTTCTTCATTGACATGTAAAAAAGTAGCTGTGACATAATTAAAGGGATTATTAAGTTAAGATCTTTTGCTGAAGCTCAAACGTGCTACGTAATACAAGAATGAACCTCACTGGTTCTTGCTGAAGCACAAACGTAATGCGTAACACGAGAATGAACCTCATTTGTTCTTGCTGAAGCTCACACGTATTGCGTAACACGAGAATGAAACTCATTGGTTCTTGCATGTCAAGCAAACATGCTTGAGTTTCGGTTTACCATAACTGATATGTGATTGTGTGAATACAAATCTATATTCAATCTGTTATACAGTATAAAGTGATTGAGTCTCTTCAGAAAATTGACTAAATTGTTCAATTCGAATGGAAAAAGTGTCAGTTGTGTAGTTATAAATAGAGAGACAGACACCTGTCAGATTTTCTTTATTTGTGTTCCCAAGTTGTTCTTACAGGTTTGGAACAACGTTTTGTTTGAACTATCCCTTTAAGTTCTATAAGCACTGTCTTCCTCGTTCACCGAATATTTGTTTAGTCTTGGTGATGTTCCGTATAGTCCCAAAAAGTCATTTTAGTTCACAGACCATTCATTAACGTTAACAGATTCAACTTTTGATTTATTGGTAAATGTAATTAAAATGTATATGAACTTTTATTAATTGATATTATGATTATTAATTATGTATAAAAATGTTTACATTAACAATATAACCTATTAATTTAAGGCATGTACTTCAAAGGAGACAGCTATGTTAATGATCCCAAATTATAATATTCATGAATTCAATATTCATGGAGATGACACAATTCCATAGTAATTGATCAAAGTGAAAGTAATGCAGAGAGCTGTGGTTTGACAGGGTTTGATGTGATAGTCATATACACAGCCCCACCACATTGACAGCTTGAAATATGGACATGTGGGGGACACCTGAAGTTGTTGGACTCCTGTAAACATCAACTAAGATGAGAGACTTGTTTATAGAATTTATAAAACGATAAAACATCCTGAACATTGTATTATTGATAGAACCAATGTCCTACAAAGAAAAGGTTGCCATGTTTCCTTTGAATGTGTGTTTCGGTGTAAAATCATGGTGGGATGAAACATTAAACATGTGTTGGTATTAAATTTCTCTTTCTTTAGTTGCCAAAATCACAAAACCTGTTTTTTTGTGTTGCTAAAGGGGTGTATGATTAATTTTCTTTCTTAGCTTTTATAATCTATAGTAGTTTCTAAGCAAGGGATTTACACAACACCATTTTCAACACAGGACAGCAGAATTTTGGGGGTGTTAAAAGGCAAACTTTTTTTGAAGGTTTTGAAAATGATAGGTCTTTGTGTGAGCTACAATAATACTAACTTGTGAAAACGATGACATCATGCACATGCATGTCCAGTCTAAGGGTAAGTAGTTTTTCTGTACAAAACAACATACTCTAATGGCTTTAGCAATGTTATGAAGTATAATAAAGGCAATCAGAGGAAAAACATCGATCACAAACAAAAGAAAAGACCTATATGGAACTTGCTGGCTTAAGCCTTGCATTTGTGATTTTAATTTCCTTGAAAAGGGTAATGGAAATCTTAGTTTGTTCTCCTGATAGGGATGTGAAGAGGAAATTTAAAGTTGCATTTGCTCACAATTAACCTTGTAGACTATGACATACAAAATCAATAGCACTTCTATTAATTACCTGCTTAATTAAGCCACAGATTGATGTTTCTTTTAAATCAATATACTAAATGTTGAAAAACTGTTTGCCGAATTAACAATTATAATAAATTCTAGAAAACTCAAACACATTGAGGGGATGTTTATGACAATAACGAAACTGGGTGTGAGAACTGAATTGCTTTGAGATATATGGCTGTATGAGTAAGGTAACATATACAGTAGGGTCCAAATACGTTTTAATAGCTGGGATAAAATAAAATGGAAAAAAAACAAATGAACTCTTTCAAGGGAATTCGCTGCATCGAACATACATTGGGAACACTTAGCGTGATTATGTGTTGAAATCGAACCAATGGAGGGAATGTACGTAAGAGACAGGATGACGTAATGAACCAAGAAGCTATAAAAGCATGCATATGCCGGCAGTGGTTGCCAGATTGGGTGGGTTCCCTCGGGTTCCCGCCCAATTGGGCTCCTTTTGGTCACGTTTGACCGGGAAAAAATGCATTGGGCTGGTTGATCAAATTTGGGCTGGTTTTTGATGCATATAAATTTTTACATTAAAACAAAATTTGTGAACAGGTCTCCCCCCCCAATTTGACTCTTGGAGATTCAAAATATATCTGTCAGAGACTGGCTCTGCCCTCATCTGCCAAATCCAGCAATATTTTCCCTGGTTCGGAAGCACGCTCGACGGTTACTTCCGCCCTGGTGATGCAATTATCCAGATTGAGTTGGATGTTGCTTGCACTGAGGCTGAAGATAAAGATTTGCCATTTCGTTCTCCAGCCTAGAAGGAGCTGGTGGAACTTGCACTTTGTAGCTAAAACATGAGACTGGTCAGCTGAGAAGAAAAGTCCATAAATAAAACTATTTGAGCATTCCTGCCCTCACAGACGAAAAACTTCCCATCAGATTGTCCAATTTTTCCCTATTGTTTTTGTTTTGAAAGGGAATGTCTCTGTTAACATTGTAACCTTGGTTACCTGAAGAGGGAACGGGAGGCTGCATCATCTTTCCACACCTGTGTGCCGTCTCTTTTTTTGACACTTGAGTTGACGGTGCCGGCGTTTGGCAGGCTTTTATAGCTTCCTGGTTCATGACGTCATCCCGTCTTTGACGTATATTCATAAATACAGGGGTTAAATTGTTTGTTTTTAATTTTATTTAGCAGGACTGCATTAAATTGACCAAAAGTGAAACTTAAAACTTGGAATTATTTCCAGTAAATGCTGTTCTTTAGAACATTGTATTTTTAAAGGAATTCTGAGAAAGATATCACATAATTTTTTTTAATGTTAATAATGATGATAGTAAGAAATGTTTCTTGGGCAGCAAATCATAATATCAGAATGATTTCTGAAAGATCATGTGACACTTTAGACTGGAGTAAGGCTGTCATTATAGAAATGGATTTTAAGTTATTTTTGTTCGTTTGATCCAATAATTCCAGCCTGAGTGAGAACATTAAACAGTCGTACATTACATGGAGTCTTGCACAAATCTGTCACAGAGATTTACAGAATTTTTGGTTATGTATTTTTTGAGTGAGGGGAAACTGCATGTGAGATTGCATTGCTGTGTCAGATGCCTCAAGATGAACTCCACAGGAGGCCGTTTTGTGTTATATGGTGATGTTGAATCTCAGATAATGACAGCTGTGAGGTTAAAGCAACAGCCGGCACCTCACTGACAACCTCTTTGTCTGTCAAAGCACTATGCTGCTGTCTACACAGTTTTAAGAATTTAGACTGAAATATAAAATTGTCTAAACAATAGTGGTGTAATGGTGCAGTATTGGATGCATGTATGTTTTTGTATACTTTGATGTTGTGAATGCATATGAAAAATAACAGAACATAGAGTGAGCTGCTGAGAGATTAGTAGATGACCCAAGTTGTCTAAACATGAAAAGTGCTTCACAATAAGTGCTTTAAACTCACTTATAGGCATACAGTTTAAAGCAGATTGACCATGTTAGATGCGTGTGTTAAGAGTGTGGTTTTTCCTCAGCACATAACTTTCTGCTCATAGTTTTATCCTTGTCAGTACATGAATTTTGCATAGATGCTCACTTTAATAGCAAGCGAGTCTCTGCAGCTAATTTTGTGATTTTACAGTAGCTCTGTATATTTCTATGACATCGCTGTCAAACATTTTAAAATCTTGCTAATTACTTTACTTGCAAGTACCAAATGGTTTAGCTCCTCAGTACTTGAGTGAGCTCTTAATGCATTATAGTCCTTCACATCTACTGCGTTCTAAACATTCTGGCTAGTTGATGATACCCAGAATATCAAAATCAACTGCTGGCAGTCTTTTTCTATCTAGCATCCAAATCTCTGGCTTAGTATTTCTAGTGTTGTTCGGGAAGGACACTCACTCTGCCAGTTTCAGTCTAGGCTAAAAACACATCTTTAATCTGGCATACACATAATCAATTTCTATAATTCAATTGAATGATTGTTAGGCTGCATAAATTAGGTCAACCGGAACCAGGAACACTTCCTATAACACCCATTGTACTTGTCACATTGTACGAAGAATGGCATCTACGCTAATATTAGTCTGTTAGTTGGTCCTTATCCCGAGGTTACCATAGCTAGCTGAATTTGGTCCACATCCAGATCAGATGGTGGACCTGCACCTAGACACAATCACAAGAGAGCCCTGAATGACAGCAGATAGCATGTCTACTAGAAAGTTCCTGTGAAGTCCTTATCGACAGGAAAGTCATTAGCAGAGTCTACAAGAGACATACAGATATACCTCTGACCAGCTTTGGCTCCAATGCTGGCATGATGAATCGAACTTCAAGCAAAAGGAACTGGATGAATATTTGAATACTACTGATCCTGATCTGAATTCTGACTTGTGATGCAGCCTGAATCATAATCACACTGATGTTTGTTCATTGGACAGAGGAGAACTGAGCCTGGTTTCTCCATTCTGTCACCTGATGGATTTAGTGTTCCTTGCCACTGTCACCTCTGGCTTGCTTAGTTGGGGACACATAATATTCAACTGTATTAGAGATCTGACTGTACTGAGCTGGACGATGACACCACTAGACTTAATTAATTACTATTAATCTAGCAAACTATTCTAATGCAAGCGTTCAGGTAAAACAAAGATTTCATGCAATCGTGGTGTAGTTTGTTTAAATGAAAGCCTACTTTTAGTTTTTGACTCCTGCCGATTGTGTTTCTTAAACAAAATTCATAAAAGTTGTGGTCATTCATGAAGACAAACTCTAGTCACAGAGCTTATTTTCTGCAATAATCCAAAAGCCAATTGAAAATACCAGGGTGATATTTCACTCATGCAAAATATGTTAGCCCTGCACCACCCTATAGAATGGCTTTTGAAATAATTGTAAAATAAGTTTGCTAAAATATTTTCTATTATGTGACTTTATATGTGTGTATAAAGGTGCTGTACCTATTCCGCACCATTTTCAATATTCAAGCCTTTTTAAAGTTCAATTGTCCTGCGGTGTGACTAATTAATATGAGGTCATAGACTGCCTACTTCTTAAAGAGCAGGTTTTTCAGCTTTTTGACTCTTTCATCTCTATATTATTCTTGCAGAAATATGTCAAGTCTCTGACATGCTAAATGTTTTTAGTAAGAACACCAAAGATACTGACACAATAAAGCTACACAAGACACATTTGTTGAACAATACAGGGCATATAGTCTTGCTTCTAGTGTAGACTGGAAGTGAGCACCTTCTTGTTGATCAATAATGTATATTTAAATGATAATTTCCATCTCCTGGGGCTCCCACATATTACATGTAGGAAGAGTCAGCCCTGAAGGTAAAAGATGCATAATTTCATAGTTAGAGAGAAGGATGGAACAGTGGGTGTACTAATTGACCACAATTCAAAGACAACAGGATCATCAATTTAAGTGCTGGAGATCCTGAACATCTTATTTTTAATAGAGATTCTACTATGCTCAATGCCATCAACTGATGGACTCTAAATAAATCATAGTGAAAGTAATACTTTGATTTGTTTCATTAGCGTTTTTTAATATGCTTCCACAACCATTGAGATTGTAACAGTCATTGAGCAAGGCATTCCCAGATGTTCCATTCATGCCTTATTGACTCTCTAAAGCAAATCAATTTTTATGATATTAATTAAATGTGAAGTTGAGAAAAGAACATGGTGCCTTTTATAGATTCACATTCAAAGGGGAATCAGACACTAATTGAGCATAATCTTAGCAGCTTTGGGCGGCAGTAACAGACAGTCCGGTACTGAAATCCCCTTTAGGAATTGTACTGACCTACATGCCCATGAAAAAAAAAAAAAAACTTCACTCAGAGTTTGTTTTAGACCAGAGCTTAAACTGGAAATAATAATTAACGTCACTTTGATGGACTGGGTTGTACATTTTCTCTCATCCTCTATTTTTTTTTATCAGTCGCTTTTAATCACTTGGAAAATTAATTGGATGCGATTTCATTTCCATATGATTTAATCTTGACACACGCATTATTAACATTTTCAGTAAATAAACATGACAATTTACTGTAGCTGATATGTACATAACCTCCTAGACTGTTTCATACGTGGATAGCATAGCTTAATTATATTTTCAGCATCATTACTCCAGTTTTCAGTCACATGATCCTTCAGAAATCAGTCTAATATGATAATTTGGTGCTCAAGAAATATTTTTAAATTAAATTGATTACTGTTATTAAGCTGTAACTTAAGGATTATATGATGAATGAAAAGTTTTTGTAATTTTTTAAATGTCTTTATTGTACTTTTTTAGTTCGATGTGTTATTGCTGAATAAGTTAGTTTTAAGAGCTGAAATTATGGATGACTGACGAGTGATTTTGGCAAAATTGACAATTTACATTTTTCAAAAATATCATCTGTTGTGTTCCACATTAGTCAAAGTCATAAGGGTGGGTAAATTATGACGGCATTTGCATTTTTGGCTAAACTATTACTTTTTGTGATACTTTTTCTCAGCTCAATGAGAGTTAAAGTACTTTTTTTTGCGCCATAAATGCAGTTATAGAAGAATCATATTTTTGCAAATGAAATGCTTGTAACAATCGCTTTTTTTTAGTGTTAAATAAATGTAAAAAATGCAACATGCATTAGATATTATCTAAGTGTTACAGTAAACGTATAACTTGAAATCAAATTAAACAAAGCATGTTACATGTAGCACATTACCCCCAACACTGGTGCGTATTAAGGTAGATCTAGAGAAAGGAGAAACAATAGCTCTCTTTAAGCGACCCCAGTCAGCGTCAATCATCAGCGACTCTTACATCCTGAGCGGCTGCCACACTGCAGCTCTCTGATTACAGATAAATGCACACAGGCAGGAGTCTAATTTGCCCTTATTATTCAAAATCTTTCCCCTTCTTGTTCTTGTTTTCCACTTCACTGCTTTTGTTTAAAAACGCACAATTGAGGGAAAAAGCCACCATGATGATGAGCAACTCCATTCGCACACCAGACAGTTTTGCTTCTGTTGTCAGAACTGACATGGTGGTTAATAATTGTAATAATAAACACTATTTGCAGAGATATGTGTTTGTGTGTGCTTCTGTCATGTTTCCCGAGCCCTATATCTGTCATCGGATTCCTCTCTTAATTTAAGCATGACGCTCAGCCCAGACATCTGCACCACATTTTATGCGCAGTTGCATAACGCGTTCCCCTGCTTATACCACAAATAAACACATCCATTACTGAAATGGCAGCTTCCCACGCACAAACACACATTGCACAATATGTTTGTTTCTTCTTCCTCATTAGATTTGTATCATTCGCCTCCTCGTAGTCAATTATGCTATTCAGAACATCCTGCGGTGCCTGTAAGTAGGAGACTTCATGTTTCTGAAGATGATGTAGGAGAATCTATCATATATTCCCTGACTCTGGTGTTACAGAGGGACTAACTAAAAGTAGTAATGATACTAAAAATGTTTTGCATGGCAGTAGTTTTTAAAGCAGCATTTCCAGTAACAAGCTTTATTTATTTTCATGCAACGCTAACCTGCTGTTTTTTTCATTTGTTTTACGCACATGGCTCAATCACAAGAAGTTCTCGCCTAGAATCTTAGTCTCTCACAGATTTTAAAGCACTGTACACTTCCTGACTTTGTATATGGTTACAGAAAACACTTGTAACTACACATCTGAGGGTCGAACTCTAAGAGGCTTTCAAGTAATTCCTAACACAACAAACTCATATAGACGTAACGTAAGCCATTAAGAGCCGTGCATGTAAATCTCACTCCCCTGGCCTGGTGATGTTAGATACTCCGGTCTTCAGTGCCCTTGTTAGTACGCCTCCCACCCCAGAGACCCTGGTTCAAATCCCGCTTAAATAAAAACAAGATTGCTGCATCCCAATTTGTATACTATCCATCTGAAATTAGACTTAGTAATATGTTGAAAACTACATTGTTGTATGTTGAAATTAGTCTTTCAAAAATATCTAGGTGGTCTCCTTTTTCTGGTTGACAACTCATTTGACAAGGATTTGATTAGAACTACAAACAAAAATAAAAAGTAAAAAACTACAAACATGGTGGATGTGAGACAGACAGTTAAATAGATGGTAAAGTTGTCATGCCATCCACATTATTTCATCTGCAACAGCATTGTGAACCTTTATAAAGATACATTTTGGTCGTTAACTTTTAAATGCATCATTATGCAAATTGCAAACACAAAGAGTTCTCCGCATTAAAGAACCACGGCTGACAGATTCACTTGCTACTTTATTTCTCTCCTTTACGTTAGGAAATTAAATTTGAACTCTGACAAGATGATTGACGGAGCAGTTTAATCTGTGGCAGGATGCATGTAACTAAGTGACCGAATGCTCTGTTAAAGACAAAATTATGATGGAGTGTGTATGAAAGCTTCTTCACAAAAACAGTACATACTTTTCGGGTATAGTTTAAGTGGATGAATTGGGACGCAGTGTATGTGTTTTAAAATCATGGTAAATCCAAAGGTATTTTTTTCATTGGATGTCACAATTTTAATTAAAGTTTTTGGTGCCTCTTGATCCGAGTGATTGAATATTGAGTATCTGCCATAGTCCCGATACTTGTATTTTCTTAGTGTTGTGTCTCCATATAGGTGTCCACTTTAAGTCCATTAAAGTTATTAAATGCATCAATCAAATGTATACAGGGATGTGTGTGGGGGGGATGTGTGTGTGTGTCTCACACATGAACATTTGAACAACAACTTTTCCTATTAATGGCACTTGGAAAACCTACGGCATGATGTAAAATAAAGATTATAAATAAAGGCTTAGAATTGTCAATGGCGATCAGTTAAATGTTTAATCTACTCTGAGACCAATCAGCTCTGGAAATCCCAAATGTTTTCATTTTACTTCTCCCATATGGATTTCAAAAAAGTCTTTAAATAATTATAAGCCCTGACCCAAGCATCCATTATTGTTTTTTTAAATTGGACAAAAAGACAAAGGTGGAAGACTGTATAAATAATGGCTTTAGTGAGGGAAAGAACTACAATCCCATGAAGAATTGTGAACATCACAATCAAATTTAAAAGCTTGACAACATAATCTTTTAATTCTAATTCAAAACATGCATAAACTGAACATACAGCTAAAGAGCATTCAGCGCGTTTTGCTTGTTTCGAGTCTCTGATTAGTGAAATTTTATATACAGCATCATTGGTGCTATAGTTTTAACCACAAATTGCACTGTAACACATGATTATTATTTTTCCTAAGTGCCAGAGGTTCCCTGACCTGCCTGTATCTCCCTGTTCATCTGCCTATCACCTGCCACAACTCCAGGACACCATCCCTCCCAAGTGGGATTCTGTTTTTCTCAAGGTCATACCGCCTTGAAGGGGGGAGTACTGTCAGAATCTGCCGTCTCCATTCCAGTCAACACAGCACACTACATAACCCTCTCTGGCTACCACCTGAGCACAGTCCACAGTCACCACACCTGCCTGCCAACATCCTCATCAGGGGTCTTATTTATAAAACTGTGCGTAGGATCACTACTAAAAGTTTACGTGCGCCCTAAAGCCAAAAATGCCATACGGCAAAAAATATTCAGATTTATAAAACCGTGTGTACACACACCTGTCAGGAACATTCCCTTTATAAATCGCAGATGTCACGGGTCAAACTTTGCTTAAATGTGCACACATTCTCCCATCAAGTTGTTTTTTATAGATCACAACCTTTGCGTGGAAACTGGCGTACGTACGTTTCCAGTCCAGTTTTGTACGTACGCATGCTTTATAAATGAGACCCCAGGTCCTCCACATAAAAGCCATAACCACACTCCTTGTCTTGTTCTCTTCCCTACTAGGACTGCGATATGACTTGGACTATATTAGTTTGGATTGTTACTTACCTGAAGCATACTCACCTCTTTGGTATTCTATTCATTGCTGGTTCCAGTCTCCAGTTCCTTGACATCCTCCAGTCTCCTTATGTGCAATCAACAATAAAAAAAAGGAAAGTAATTTGTTACTCCTCAGTGACTGTTCACCACTGTCTCGACATTCATCCTCACTGCATTACTGATTGATATATCCCTTAGTTACTTTTACCACTTGAATTATTTGAAAACGTACCAGTCTGCCAATGTTTTGTATTCCAGACTTTACTGAAAATCCCACTGCATTTTGTGACAGTTTGTCTGCTTCTGCTTTAGTTTTAATTGCTTTTAAGTCAAGTCTAAATTGATTGATTTATTATACCAGTGTACATTTCTATTATGAAAACTATATATGTGTTTATGTTTTTTCCGGTATTCAAAAAAAAGGTAATTTGGCCACAAAAGTATGGAAAGTACAACACCGACAGTTCTCCAACACGTATGTGATTTGTGCTTATGATCTGCATTTCCTCGTCCCTGGGAGTGAGATTACAGGGATGTGGTAATCAGTGAATCAAATGAGATCTTGGAATCTGTCTTGCTGATGAGCGGCTCTTGTGACTTGACTTTACTTCTATACTCCTTTTATCCAAGCGAGATGATAAAGAAGAGGAGAGGAAGATGGGGAGGGAGAGGTAAAGAAGGAGAGTGGAGATTGCACCTCTGTGCTTAGGTCTGTGACTGACAGGTACGCCTCTGACACACTCAGCCTGCATTTCAAAAGCGAGGCATTATTCCAAAAGCAGAAGGTACAGCAGACCTTCCTGTGCCCTTGGGTACACAGAACTCTCAAAAAAAGGAGGGAGGGAGGGAGAGAAAGAAAATCCACAACTTTCCACAGTGTTGGTTATTGATTCAATACTTTATGAAAACGGAGGTTTGAATGATGTGAAAATAACAGTTTTGGCAGGGTCCTCAATATTCTGTTTGCTGTGTAAGGTCATAAATCAAACATCAGTAGCGTGTGATGAAGAATTCCATCATACTCTATTTGCAGAATGTCAAAGGCAGATCCTGATTTCAGTTTTTTTCCTCTCCCTAGGGCCCCGATGAGTATAGACTTTACCATAGAGTCGATTTCGAACCATATACCGGGAATTCAAGCAGTGTCCAAGGGTATTTGGAAAAATAAACTTGTAAGATACAAAAGTATAAATGTAAACAAATTTGATCGAGAAGGATATTATCATAACTAAGGTGATTTAATGAGGTGTAGCATCTAAAAAAATGGCAATTTGACACTACAAATAATATACTGTGAGGTTTCAAAAGTCTTTAGATTGAACTTTTTTAATATATTTTTATGTTAAATGCTGTGGTTGTGTGTTTGATTAGTAATCCGAAATATTTCATACTCATACTATTATCCTGGAAATTAACAAGACAAAGACGACTGAAATATCTTGAATCCCATATTTTCAGTGGTCTCACATTTTGAACTTTATAAACTCTACAAAGAGGTGAATTTCTGCTCTATCCACGTTGCACTTCACTCTTCATAATTCAACTTTATCAAGTTAACAATATTGTCACGGTTCTGTCAGCTTCAGTCTCTGTTTCAAGTGTTATTAGTGTTCTAGTGGACAGAACCGTGGCACTGCTCTCTCTCCTGTGTGTGTGTGTGTGTCTCGTTAGCGTCTGCCCCGCCTCCTTGTTTCCCTTAATCATCCCAGCTGTGTCTCATCACTACCTTCCCTCATGTTCCCTATATATAGCCCTTGTGTTTGCAGTCTGGTGTGGTCTCGTTGTCTCCCCATGTTTCCTGTTTCTGCGGTTACCGGCTCATCCGGTTGGTTCGTGGTCCCTGGTTTGTTTATGCATAATGTTTCAGTTAATGTTTTCCCCCTCGTGGGTTTTGAGTTCCTGTTATGTTGTTTTGTTACTTTGTAAATAAATCCTTTTCCCTTGCAATTGAGTCCTCCCCGTGTATCGTGTCGTGACAAATATATAAAAAAGGAAGGTATAAAATTGCAAAGGCAGGCTGTACAATTCAATTAAATTCCAATGTAAATTTGCAATACTAAAATAAGGCTTGCTTTCTTTGCACTTTATGTACTAAAAGGGGACCCATTATGCTCTTTTTCAAAGGGTTTTTCAAAGGGTTGACCAGTAAATTAGTTATAATGCTTGAATGTTTAAAACATATTTGACATTGTTGCATCAATTCTCTTCCCAGTCTGTTAGTTACACAGTAAGTTACACAGCTTCTCCTTCTGAAAAGCACAATGTACTCTGATTGGTCGACTAGACCAGCGTTTTTCAACCACTGTGCTGCGATAGACTAGTGTGCAGTGGAAAATGATTCAATTTCACCTAATTGGTTCAAAAACTTTTTTGAAAGCAAACTAATCTTAAAATATTGTTTTTCTTTGTTTATTTGATTCCCATTCAAGACTGGGTTGATAAAAAGGTTGAAAAACACTTGACTAGACCAATATGTTGTGATGGGTCAATCTCTTTGAACATGTTTGGGAAATACCACATCCCTTGCTATAACCGCCAGGTCTTGCCCTGCATATTTTTTTTTCTGTGTCATGCACTATGGGAACGCTTATGCCCACGCTGCTATGGCGACAAGTGCAAGTCAGGTGTGATCACCCTCAGACAACAACACCTGGGTCCCAGGAGTGAAGTATAGGTATAAGTTGTAAAACCGAAAGAAGAATGCGGAGAGCAGTAGCTTGGTAGAGAGGGCTTGGATTGCCAAGTGTGTGTGGTCAACCCGGCCGACTCATAAGCTAGATCCAGTACCTGATCACTGCACCATGAAGTGAGAGTCTTTTACTTCAAGGTATAGACCCTTTGTGGCAGGAGCTCTGGGGTGTAGAATGGTCTCAACAACCTTGGTTGAGAGACCAAAGTTTGGAGCTTGCCTCCCTCAGAGGCCAAGCCCCAATCTCCATGAATTATACCCCCTGCCTGGGACAACATGTCCCTCCTTATCGGAATCTCCAGAGAAGAGTTGTTGATTAGGGACACTAGGTCCGGAGACAGCCTTTGCTTGGTACCGTGGAGCGATCAATGTGAGACTTACCCTGTCCCAGCAAACTCTCTCTAGAACTCCTGGGAACAGAGCAGTCAGGGAAAACCTGATTTTGGTACCCAGGGATGTAAGCTACTCTGCTCTCAGCTTTGCTTGGGACCACAGGAGGATTTGGTCCACCAGTTGGAAGTGGACGGAAGCATAAACCTCCCTGGTGATATGTAGGCAACCACCAATGTGTTGTCTTACTGGACAAGAACATGGAGGGACCTAAGCTGAGAATCCCGTTAGGACTGCTTTCCAACCCATGAGGGACGTATCTGTTGTTAGAATAAACAAAAACAACAACAAGAGACACCAACATGGGACCTTGAGATAGGAGCCATGGTTTCTTCCACATAGTCAGGACACAAGTTTTTCTTGTGACCTTGATCGTGTGGGTCTCATGTGAAGCAGGCCAAAAGGAGGACCATTAGATTCTGCTACCACCAGACCTAAGTCTCTGGAACTGCTTCAAAGTAAGGGACTGGCCTAGCTAAATCTGTTACAGGCTGTAAGACTGATTCAATGCATGCATCGGAACCGAATCCTAACTGGAAAAGTGGTTCTCAGAACTGGAGAAAGTATACCTTTCTTGTGTTCAGCCTAAACCGAAGGCACTTCCATATAAGTGAAAATGACATTTAGTAAAAGTCATTTAAACTATTGGTATGGTAGACATTAAGATGTCACATATAGATCTGATTAATTAACCATTAAATATTTCTTTAAAAAGTTTTTCCACAATTGCTCCCAGAAATGGACAGCTCTGGAGTCTTATTAAAAGTAATGACATGCGAAATGAAATCCCCTATAATATAAATGCATTTCTGAGTTGAGCCTTAATAGTAGAATGGTGGTGGTTCATGGACCAAAAAAGTTTGGGAAATACTGGCTTCAAGGAACTTAGTGACCCCATTCAGTACATGGCCTGGAACAATGTTCCAAGTCAGTGGTCTTGCTCAATTACATAACGTTGCAATGATAATTTCCCTCCAAAAGCTATTGAAGGGATACTTTTCTAAAAGCTATTGGCAACTATACATTTTGTAAAAAAAAACTTAAACTTTTGTTTCTTGTGCCCAAACTTTATTGGGTTAACACGATAATTTCAGGACACGAGAGAGCTAGGCAAAGCTTAAGATGTAGATCTCTTCTAAATGAATAGTATGCTGTACTTTTTCCTGTGCTCAGAGACTGAACACTATGCAGGCAGTAACTATATCCCAAATTCTCAGAGCAAAATCCAAACCCTTTCCCACAGATTTTCTGCTAGAGATGTCTTTTCATGGAACAATGATTTCTACATTTCTCTAAAGTGGTACTAATTTAAATAAAGAAAACACCTGCCCACTCTGTTTTATGCCCAGAGAGATTCAAAGCAGCCTCTTTGCGTTGTGTGAAACTAATGAGAATAATTTTTTTTTGAAAAATCGAAATGTTTGCTAAAAGTCATTATTGGAAAACACTGCATGCAAGCAGAACAAGGCAAAGTACTTTTACAGTCAAAACAGACTACAAAATATAGGGGGCACAGCTGATTGGTTTCTGTCGCATCAGCAGCCAATGAGCTTGCTGCTCAACCTTCAAATACATGGTCAGCATTTTCTGCAGCAGTTAGAGCAAGCTTTTAAAAATCCTCCTCCTTCCCAAGCTCCACCTCTATAGATATTCTATGGGTAATTCATTTATGCAAAGTCTATGCTAAGTAAGACAGCATGTCTTGGATTTGCTCTGCAGCGTAATAGATCTACTCTGCCAAGACCAAACATATAAATAGTGTCATACCCATTACCATGCAAATCATTAGAGTTTTTATGACTGAATTATGGTCATATAGTTTAATAATTTTAGAAAACTCAACTTAATTAGCTATCTTTCTTTTTGATTCATCCTATAGTTTATAAAATGTATAGAAAAAAGTTCTCTCAACTTCTCTCAACAAACTCAACAGCATTTTTCACACACTTCTGGGAATCTGCCCTCATTGTTCATACTGCGAAAAAATCATAAATCTGACAATTTGTCCTATATTTGTAGAACTGCATATAACCATTTACAATATTGATTTGAATAAATGCTAATTTTAATTAACTGGAGAATTGGTAATGTTAAAATTTAGTGCAAAACATGAGAAATGAATCAACATTCATTCAGTCTAAAGCAGTGAAATCATTCCAAATTCACCTTTTTTTCAATTAATTGTTGTGACTGTGATTAAAAGAAAAATAATTTAAATCCAAAATAGGGACATACTTCACAACATGAAACCTGGCAACAGAGTGGCAACAGCATTGAATTTGAATTCAATCGAATCTCAATGTCAGCCTCAATAGATCTTTTGCTTGTGTGCTATCGAGCACTATTGTTTGAGCTCACTATTTCCCCATAGCCCCATTTGGTGCAGTGATGCATCACTATGTCTAAATTGCAGCAGTGATGTCTCTATTCATAGCCAGATTGAAGCTTTCTGTATCGGGGGAATACACACAAATCAATTATCAACAATGATAACTTCTTTTACCCTTTCTTCTGGAATCCTTATATGCAAGAATAGGAAAAACATAATTGCAGAGAAACAAACCACCGAACCAATTTCCATAAGTAATATGGGTTTAAGATTATTGTGATTTACTCCTCCTTCCTTCACCAGCGCCACATATTTCCCCTCAGGCCTTCCTGCATCGCTCTGTGTTAAGACTCACTAATGTTCTCACAGACACCTGCACCTGTGATAATTAGAGACAGATAGAAAAAGACATGCATGTTGTACTAGCTTATTCACAAATGTCATCTTCAGTGACAGCACATCAATCTGATATCCTTAGTGGAGAGAGAAACATGCAAATATGCTTAAGATCTGCTACTTGAATGTTTCAAGTGTAATTGTTTGTTCACTGATGGGGAACCGGAAACCAATTTAAACTTGCTTGTTTTAAACACTAGCTTTTGTGTGGCGAATGTGGGCGTTGGCACCTCTCTGTGGAATATTTTGAAACTTAATTGTGAATGTGTGGATGCTCTCTGTGGTTAGAATCACACTTAGTCAATCAAACCTTAAATTCGTCCTTCTTTACCATTATACAAATACATCACATTCTGACTTGTGTACATCCAAATGTGGTTCGTACCAACATGACACTGCAGCATACATGTTTAGCTCAGTGCAAAAGTGCCAAGGTACTTTTCTTTCTCCTTTGTAGGAATGTGTTAGTTTAAGCCCCTATGAGCACAGTGTGCATCTACAGTGAATATAGTAGCACTGAATCAATAACAAATTATAGTTCTGCCAAGTCCACCAGCTATTCCGTTGGGTGAGAGCAATATTAAAACAGCTTGAGGTCTTCTTTAGGATCATGGTTGAAATAAGCAGCAAAACCCTTCAGAATGAGAAACAAGACAACTGACACCACATGAAAATGCATTTAGAGCTTTTTGTTGCTAATGTAGTTTGTTCTGTATCATACTGAAGTTATGGTTGGGATTGGATATGTTTGATATGAAGTCATACTCAAGAATGATTACTGTCACCATTGACTCTAACAACTCTTGATTTGTCCGAGGAATCCCTAGAAGTTGAGATAAAACATGTTCTTTCTTTGAGTCGGGTGTCCTTTATTGAATAAGGCATTTTTTATTACAAGAAGAGTTCCCATAAATCCATTCATCTAAACCAAATTGGGAGGCTCTTGTGAAAACAAAGGAAAAATTATATGAAAGCAACATCTCTGTTGGAGCCCATCTGGTAAAAAGTGCTTACATCTTCGCAGAACTCATAACTTGCAAACAGTGTTTTATAAGATCTCTGACTTCGGCAAATTCTCCAGCAAAATCATGGTAAAAAGTTCAAAATTCCAGCTGTTTCTTAAATAATTTTAAGTTAAGCAGTTATTTTGTAATATTTCAGTTTTTTTGTATGACTATTGTCAATGTGTTAATTGTCACATGTCTGTCGCGTCTGTTTACATCCTGGTTCCTCCCATGTGCTCCCAGCGTTTCTCCACTTGTCTCGTCAGCTGTGTCTTGTTCCCTCATCAGCCCTTGTTTATATCAACCCTGTGTTTTCCTCTGTCTTTGTCCGCCTTTGCAAATGTTTGATGTTTTGTTTCCGACCACTGTTTATTCTAGTTTTGCACACAATGTGTGCAATTTTTTGTTTAATGTTGAAGTATTCTTTTGAGTTTCATTATTTCAATATTCTTTAGTTCATCCTTTTTGTTCTATGCCTTGATTTGTCCATCATCTACATACCAACACCCTGACATCAATGTCAGTAATGCAAGAATAATCTAGTAATAATCAAACTACATAGTTATTCAACTCTGTGCTAGCTATAATAAACTAAGTTCATTAATAAGGCATTTGCTTTACATTTTGTATCTTGGTTTACACAAATTATACAGAATAATTTTGCCATTGATATTGTTCCACATGATTCAGAATCAGCAGATGAACAACTCAAGCATGATATGCCGTATCACTACATGAATATGATTTGACAATTGTTTTTTAAACATTAATAAGCAATGCTGAACATCTCTAAGAATTAATAAAAATAAGATTATGCCAAAACTCTTCTTGAGTTTTTTTTCTCTCCCCATGATGATATCAGAATTTTTTTTAACCTAATTTCCTCGCAAAAAAAAAATCAGAAATGAACATTTCACACTCATGAATCATAATAAAAATAGATCCATATTATTTACTTTAAACCCACAAGCCTTTTAATTCATATGAAGGAAGACCTTTGACTATTCTGGTGTATACTCTATAAGTGTTTTTTATATTCTTTGTCAATGTGACTGAAATCTCATCACTGTGATAACATATGTCAAATATAAAATAACTACAATCAGATGATCAATCATTAATCGTGAGAGACCTACGGGAGAGGTTTATTCAGGCCATTTTATGTTAAACACGTTTTTAATTAATTAAAAAGCCTCATATTGATGGCTTAGGCTTTGTCCCTTTTAATAATCCACCTTTAAGAAGTATGATTATGAATATACAGGCTTGAATTGCATGAGTTTCTGAATGCAGAAGCCATTTTGTTCCCCTATCTCCTGCCCACTGCTGCTTCTGATATGCTTGGATGACTCCTTCCGTTCCAAGGTTAATGTAGACAAAGTGTTTGGAAGAGTGAATAAGGCTGATAATGCACTGGAAAACATCCAGGGGCCAGAGTCAAGTGTCGTGCCCGATCTGCATTACAAACCTCATCAGCACGATGGGGCAGTTCTTTAACATGCATTTGCTCCTTGCTGACGGCCGTGTGAAGTGTGTAACATGCAGAACAGCTTTGCTTTCTGCCCTTACAGCTGACACACCATGGAAAACTCTGGGAATAAGAGCACATTTGAGTGACAGCATCATGTGGAACACCTCCCATTAATGTCTGTCACTCAAATATGCTTCCTCCTCGAGCTGTAGAGATGTTTTTTTACAATGTTTTCCACGTCCTGGTTTTTAGTTGCATGATGACGTGTGCAATGCAATCCATTTTAGCTGTAACTTGAGGGCAAAAAGACACTTTTGTGTCTCTTCTTTACCATCATTCAGGGGTGGGCAGGAGTGTTTTGGATGCAGAACATCACAAACATTTCAATACCCCCGAAGAAAGGAGAACCTCATGTAAGACACAGAAATGCTCTTAGTGGAAGTGTGTAAACTTGCCTACCTTGATCCTGAAAGAGGTTCCACAGCTAACCTTCAAGATGATTTAGAAATCTAATGAGCATTTATCAGTTAAGCATCCCTTAAATAAAGTTTGTATCTTATCTATAATTGGACGTCTAATCATCCATAAATACTTTTACTTCTTACTTTTTTATTTTTAATGGACATTTTATGGACAAGAACAGTCAAAGTTTCAAATGACAAGTAAATAATAACAGAGAAATCTTTACCCATATTGCAAAAACTATATTTTCGAAGAAAACGACCTCAAAGTGGGAATATCATTTATCACTAAATACTGAAGAAACTTTATCCGAGAGATTTTTTTTCTTTAATGGCAAAATTATGTATAAATGAAATCCAGATGGACCTAAATGAAAGTAAAGTCATTTACACCTTCTGTATGTCTTACTATAATTATGATGAAATCTTAACAAGTATGAAATATATGTAAAGAGGCGTCTGTGTTGATTAGCACATTTGATGCTGATTTATATGTGAATGTAGATATCACACAGAGCAGAATGAAACTGTTATGATTGTAGATGATGTAAATTAACTCAAGGCTTTAATCGTGTTAAATTAATCTGATGTGCTGAACATATTGAATTAATCTCATTAATTAAACACATAAAAAACACATCAACCTATGAGTTACATTAATTCATCATTAATTAACTTTAAAGGAAGCATGACTATGTTTCTTGTAAAGTTGTTCATTTCAGTATCTAAACGTACAAACATGTACAGTATGCTAGAACTAGCATATATTATAAATACTATGAGCAAATGTGTCTAAATTACCCAGATTTTGAGGTCATAATTAAAACTTCAGATTCGCACTGAATATCCTAAGACTGGTTTTCCATTGAAAAGAATAATGGCCCTCTAATAATAAAAAAGTGAAATGTTATGAAAGCAGTCCTGCTCTTATCTTCATAATATAAACTGAATTTTCATTCTGCCTGTGGGCAGAAAAACACATTAATATCTCATTTTGGGCGACTTCACAGTCCTTCAGAGAATGTATTTTACAGATACAAATATGAACTCGAACTCGAAATTACTCTTCTAGCTGAGAAACAGTTGTTTAGGGTTAAGATCAATGTACAGTATTTGCCTTCCTGAATGCTATTCAAGTATTGTGTGGTTATTCTGCAGCTGTGTAATTGAGACTGAAGGTGAATGATAATGTAGCGTTGAGTGCTGCAGATCACGGCCATCATAAAGGTTCGGCATGTAGACACAACTGCCCTAAGGGTTCCTCCAGGTGTTATGAGCCCAGAGGGCAGCCTGCAACCAGATGTGTCCTTTGCTGAAAACTTTAGCTTGCACCAAACATCTTGTCTGCAACGGCAAGCAATAAATGAATCAATGAGATAAGGGTAGTGACAGCTTGTAAAAAATGAGCATTGTCACTCCAGTCTCATTGGAAAAACATGCCTGTGGCATTTCTTCAAATCGATATTGTGCACTTTTCGTTACACTTTTCAAAGCAAAAAGTCCAGTAAGTGCTGTTAAAAGCATTTTCAGTTTTATCCGAAACTGGCAACGTTTTATTACATTGGCTATTGTGCGTATCACAGCAATTCAGTTATATAATACCTTTTTACATTAGTAAAAAGTAACATTATGTTAGTAATGTTTTGTAAAAACATTTCTGAGAGAATGCAAAAAAACATTTAAATATATTTCGTTCACCATGTCCCTTTAAGGGCTCTGTGAAAAGCTTCCCTAAAATGGTGCATATATGGCGTAGTTGTGAAAATCCCCCTTAGGAACCTTTTAAAAATGTATGGTGCTGTGTTCTGTTTGTTAGATCCTGCTTTTTTACCCCCGGCATATTGAGAATCAAACTGTATGCTTATTCTCTGAACAGCTGCAGTAATTCCATTTAAGATGACTTTTGATGACAGTCTGCCATAAACATATACATATAATAAATTACCAGAGCGTTTGGGGTTGTGAAACTACATATACAACTAGTCCCCAGTGTAGGTGTCTCTCTTCTGTAACTTCCATTATTTTTAAAGAGACAAAATCCACTGGGAGACTCAAGCATACAGTTCAGAAGACTAACTGTGAAATCTACAAAATGCTTAACATGTTTAAGCCATTGTGTGTTGAAGCATAAAGGACAGAGTGGAAGTAGGTGATCTGTAATAGAACAAAATATAAGTTAACCTTAATCCTCATTGTGGAAATGTTTCCAGTCCATTGCCAGACTGGCTCTCAGGGAAACCGTCCCTGACTGCTTAACTGCTTAACTGTAACCCTGTTCCCTGGAAAAACCTCAGACGGTGATGTCACTGGAATGCGTGCTTGTCAGAGGCTATAATTAGATGTGCCACAGGTGCATCCTCAGGTATCACTTTGTCTGAAGAACGGTCCTGCGGCATCCTCTTTACGGCAATGAAGCATAGCATTGCGTTCCCGCTTTTTTTAGGGAACAGGGTTACAGTTAAGTAACCCGAGATGTTCCCTTTCAAAGGCTACACTCAATGCTGTGCTGATAGCACTTTGGGAACAAGAATAGCCGCACCACCACACTGGGGGTAGTGTTTGTTCAAGAAAATTTTTTTTTACACTCAGAAGCTTGTCAGGCACTGACTCTCAAGGTTAAAAGGTGTGTGTGTGTGTGTTAAGGACTATAGCTAAGGCCACGTCCACACGAGGCCGGTGCATTCCCTAACCGCTCTTTTTTCCCTTCGTTCTAAAAAAAAATGCCGTAAACACGGCATCGGCGCAAGAAATCTCAGCGTCCGCACGAGAACACTGAAACCGACTGAGAACGGTGTAGTATAAATGCCAGACCAGTATGGGGCGCTGTAATTCTGACACAGATATACACGGAGAAGAAGACTTTGAGCATGTGCACAACCTTGCGCGCTGAATGCGCTGAATTTTTACAGACGTGCACTGCTGCAAGATGACACGGAGTGACTGCCCTGTTGCATTGTAATTCTTGATTTTATATTGTTTGCCCTGCACTACATGTTGTGTTTTGCGCACTGCTGCACTTTATACCTGTTTTTTCAGGTTATTTTTAATTGTTCTATTTTCCAATAAAAACCAGTTCTTGAATTTTTGCTCTCATTTATTTTCATTAGACATATTCATATTCAATAACACTTTCAAAATAATCATTAGTACATTTTCAAAAAGGTAAATACTGTAAAAAAAAAACTGAACTAAACTTGATGGCCAGCATTTTTAAGGGTCAAGGTACTTTGTAGGTACAATCATGTAGTCCGCCATTACTGTTGTTGCTGTTACGTGTGACGCAGCCGACACGTGATGTGATGACATCATCGTTCTCACAAAAGATACGGATTGGCCGTCCACACGAGATCGCAAGGGTGTCATTCTCAGATCTCTCCACTTTAGAACCCGTTCTCCAAAGAGAGCGGAATCAGTCACCCAGAACGCCGGATCTGTGTGGACGCAACGCCAGTCCCATGAAATAATCTTGGTTCTAAAGGGATATCTCAGCCGCCTTGCCCCACGGATGAAGCAAGCAGTTAGAGGATGCTTCCCAAGTGATACCCTGTCAATCAAGGTTTGGCAAGCTGATATAGAGGCCACACAAACTCTGAGAGTGGTGGGACATGTACCTGCTAATAACTTATCCTGCAGGAAGTCCAGAACTGAAGCAATCTGGCAGTTAATTGGATCTGCATGATGTGCAGTGAACTACACTACAAAGATGCCCCATTTATGGGGATACATTCTTCTAGTGGAGAGAGTCCTAGCTCTAAGAATGGTCTCTATGACTTTGAGTGAAGGTTCCACAACTTAGGAATATTGTCCACAATGCTTGAGACAGAAGGTCCCTGCTCTCCGGTATTGCCCAAGGAAGGCTATTGAAGGGATATATTTCTTAAGTTTAGTTGTTGACCATCCAAAATACAACATGGTAGCCACTAAGCAGCTGGAAATTTCAGGGACAGGAACTCAATGCAGTTGATGACCCTCCCATACCCCTTGGGCTGAACGGCAACCTAAAACCCCTCCTCGGCTTGACTGTCTTTAGTACTCTGAAATAGCAAGGCACAGTGGGACACAAAGATGAAATTCCCTGGCAACTGAAATGGTCTCATGTGGAAAATCATGTAGGACGCACAAGCCATGTCTTAGACCTGTGTCATCATTTATCCTCATGCTTTCGCACCCACAATAGTCTTCTATGTCAACGCCAAAGGTGCAAAGACGGAGATGGAGATCTTCAAAGAAGGAGAAGACCATTGTTGGAGTCTCTCCCCTGGCGAGCAGAATGAAATTTGTCTTCTTATTTAGAGCATTAGGGTGTCTTTTGTTCATGTGGACAGACTAGCTGTAACCTGGCCACTACATGAGTAATCACCTCGAGTAGCTCCACATGCATTTTATCGTCATGTGAGGAATGCTCAGAACCTGGAAACACAAAATCCATAGCGAACATAAGGGGTTTGTTGTCCTCCACACAAGCCAAAGGGGCGTGCTTTTGTATGGAGTAAAAGGACATCTGGATCTAGAGCGAGTAATAAAAATGGGCCGTCTCTCGCCCCTCACTCAGATCCATATGGGAGCTCCATGATGGTAGAATGGGTTCTGGCCCTTGAAAATCGGTGAGACGAGGATACAGCACTTTAACCAGGAAGCTCTCGTAGTAGCCCTACTTTAAGCCAAGGGCTGCGTATTCTGCCTCCAAACATACAATGACAAACGGATCCGAATTGCATTCAGGCATGGGCTGTGAACACAAGAGACATGCACTATTTACCTTGCACGTCACTCATTGTATTTTATCTATCAAAGTGAGAGGGGAAAGACTTTTCTGCGCATTGCCTAGTAAAAAGTAACTCCTAGCAGAGAGACAAAAAGAACTTCACACACACACACACACACACACACACACACACACACAGACTGCTCTGAAAACAATGAAATCTGAGGATGCACGTGTGGCACATCTAATTATAGCTTCTGATGAGCACGCATTCTGATGACATCACCGTCTGAGACTGTAAAGTTCAATGACAATTTCAATTTCAAAGTTACATACATTATTCATCATCACAGCATCATTGAGTGTAGCTTTTGAAAGGGAAAATCTTTGCGAGGTCTTCATGTGTAAATTGCTGGAAATCTATACAGTTGCCAATTGAGAGAGTTTAGTACTTGTAATATTATCGTAATCTGAGTGTTTTTTTATTTAAAAAACAAAATGTAAGGTACAAGAATATTCAAAATCCTGGACAACTCTAAATATATCTAAACGTAGTTATCCACCGAAAGGCAATTTGAATGCAACAATGCACAGTTTTATTTAATAGAGCAAAAAATAAAATAAATGAAACCATGAAATAAACAAAAGCAGACTTGGCTTCACAATATATGACAATGAACGACGGCAAACAAGAGGAACATGAACCAATGGAAAAAAAAAAACTGGTAACAAAACAAGATTTTTGTTTTGCATGGTAAAATACTTCTGTGACTGTAGTTAGTCTCTTTTTGTCAAATAATTGTCAAATAAATACCTTGAGCAAGTTTATACCTACCTTCATATTAGTATTCAAAAAAATATGTTCCTTTATATTTTGGTTTAACTGAACTTCCGTAAATATTTTCTCTGAACATAAAAATACACTTATATATCACTTTTGATCAATTTAATGCATCCTTGCTGGATAAAAGTGTGTATATAGGGCAAATAATTATAATGAAAATCATGAACATCAAGCTAAGTGACTTGACCAAATCCCTTGATCTACTGGAGGGCCGTAGTGACAGATCTATTTCTGCTCTTTCACACTGAGCCAGACTAAAGCTCTATGATGTACAAGACGCTGCTGCCCAAATGGTTCAGCTAAAGGGGATTAAAAGAGCTTTATATATTTATTTATCTGTAAAAAGAAAAAGAGAGACATATTTGGATTACACACGCCTGCACTGTGAAAAGGTCAGGAGGAAAAAAAGCAGAGAGAAGAAACTATTAAGGATGTCCTGTCAGGTAAACCTGCTGAACCAAACTGATTTTACATTAACCACTTTTACAGTAAGCACAAAGGCAAATTTTGCCAAAGGTAAAGCCATAGGCAATCATCTTATGTGCCAAACAGATCGTGACAACGCTGACTGACAGTTAATACATTTTATTTGTTCTTCATTTTTTTGATTGTCATTGACTTTTAGTGTTGTGCGCAAAATACGTACTACAAAAAATAAATGGTTTGCTTTTTTGGTGCTAAAATATTAACAAAGGTTCTTGTTATTATAACCGTTATAAACCATTTTTGCTGTTGAACATTTTTGTTTAAACCGTGATACTTTTTAATTATTGGAAAATTCCAAATAATTTTATTTTTCAAAACAATCCTTTTGTAGCATTATGAATGTCACTTGATTAATTCAATGTGTCTTTATTCCTCTTTCCTTAAAAACAAAACAAACAAACAAATAAGCATATTAGAATGATTTATGAAGGTCCATGTGACACTTAAGGCTGGGGTAATGACTGCTGAATATTTAGCTTTATTATCACAGGAAGAAGATACGTGCCAGCCAGAAAGATTGCATTAAGATGACTGGGAATGATAATGGATAGTTCCCTCCAGCTATTACAAACCTCTTACAGTAGGTCACAGCTATCAGACAAGACTTTTTCACCAAGATGGCATGAACTAATCCTGCAGTGCAACCCCCAAGGCTTTGATGTGATTCAGAAAATGGCTGTGAGTGTGTGTGTGTGTGTGTGTGTATTACATGTGTCATGCCAGAGTGCACATCGACGGTCTGAATCCGACTCATGTTCTGCTAGGTAATGGCAGAGCAGTTTGTCTCCCAGCATCTAAGCACTAGTACTGTGTAGCAGGACCCTTTGTTCCCTGAGAGCATGAGACAGAGCTGGAGAACTGCGGAGGAACCAAATAATATGCTGTGGTCAGACAAGAGGTATCAAAGCAGAAACGCATTAGTTTTACTTGCATAAAAAATGATAAGTGTTATAATTGAAGCATTGTAGTTGTGGAGTGCATGCTTTCAGGGTATGTCTGGTATACTCTCGGGCGAACATGGAAGGCACTTGAGGTCACATCCCTGTGAAGTTCAGTGGTAATGAGCACATGTTCTCTGGTGTCTGACAAATGACCTTCACTGCAAGGGAGATTTCTTAGCATGCCTCCTGACCTGTGAAACCACAGATCAAAAGGACAGGAAAAGAGAAGGCACTCATGAGAATCAGAGAGACATCATCATTATTGCTTATAGAGGGAGAGGGAGGCACTAAAAAAAGAGCAAATGCGCCTACAGGTCCAATTGCTCCTTTTAATTAATATAAGTGAACTTAAAAGCAGGGTAGGCAATTTCAGAAACTAGCAATAGCAAGCTGGCTTTGAAAGCATAAGATCTTCAGCCACGCCTCCTCCAAAACACATGAACACACATCACAAGATGAAAGACGGTGTTAAATTACCTCATGTCTCGAAGCACAGGACATAACAATAGGTCTCACAAACAACTTAGGTCTCTTACTTGTACCACCTGACTGCTGCAGATTTATTTTCATTCGACTCCAAGGAGATGATCCGCTCCAAGTAATAACGTCACAGGTTGGTATCTCATAATTATGTTTACAACATGGTGTGAATGGAACATAAACTTGTTGTCCTAGTTCAGGAGGAACTGTAAAAGGCGGCTGCTGTTTGCTTGAAGTGTCGGTGACTGTCTGTAAAACTCTGCAAAACCTTACTGAGCACACTGATGACGTGCGATGTCTGCGCGAACAGTGCGGAGGAGTTAATGCATTTCGGACCAAATTACTTTGACACTGGCATGGTGTGGGAGTAGTCACAATGAGTGAGAAAGGTTGAGATGGAACACACTAAATCTCCAACCTCCGGGTAATCGCCCGTAAAAAACAAAATAAAATACAGAACAGGAGAGTCTGCTGACAAAAAAAGAATGGGACAGAGCTCGTAATAAAACAAGAATCAACATTGGTTTGGCTTTTCAGTGATGCTGAGAACTGAGGGAGTTTAAATATTGTAGAAGTAATGCAAAGAAAGTGTTCTTATTTAACCAACAGATGAGTAAGGTATTTTATTGAGGGGATGTAGCTCTTTAACAGAGTTCCCAGTAAAACATTATCTACTATCATTTTATTTGCTGTGCATGGTGGACTTTTATGGAAGTACCTCGACTATTAATAGGTATAGATACAGTGAAATCTTGAGATCTAGTAGTGAATGTTTTATGAGCAGTAGGATAACCATCATCTGCACAGTCACGCAGAGCCGAAGCACAACAACGTTCTTCTGCTAGATGCATGCAGTTTTGTTTTTTTTACCGCTAGGTTGCCAAAAGTTACATTTTGTACCATTAACAATATTTTCAGATAAAAGACTTTTGAAAGGAATTTTATCATTGACAAATGCATCAAACTCTAGGCAAACATTAACTTGCATGATAATTCATCCTCAAAAAACATTAGAAACCCAACAGACTTGTACAGTGTAAATAATGTTATGCACCACAAACAATGATCTTGTTCTCTCTTTGCTATCCATATCAATAAATGTCCACATCTGTGTTCAAGTATTTGGACAACATTTTGATTTTGAATAATTCAATTCTTCACATCATTGTTTTCCTTTATAATCATGTTCAGACAGCTTTCAATAACAATGGCTGATGACAGCAAAAGAGAACATGCTTGACAATCAGTTTGCCTCTGAGCATTACCCAAGACTCATAAAAGATTCATAAAGGATTAAATAAGGACAATGAATAATGTGTCAAATAGAGAGGCATTGTGTAACAACGTCCAATTTCAGCACTTGAGCGATGGCTTTTAGTGGAGGATCACTAATGGAAACTGGATTATATATCTAGAAAGAAAGCCAGACAACCTGATGCTGGGATGCACTTGCATGCTTGCTGGACTTAATGGGGCCATATCATGAGGAATCAAATTTTCTTTGATCTTTTCAGATGAAAGAGTACTATGAAAACATACAGGCCAAAAAGGCCTTTTATCAAAATCAATCTGTAAAATGAGGTTGTGTTTAAATGTAAATACGCACAGTTTTCTATTTTACAAATTTTCTACTTTAAACCATTTTAAAATGTTTATTCCTGTGATGGCAAAGCTGCATTTTTAGCATCATTGTTACTCTAGTCTTCACTGTCACACGATCCTTCAGAAATCATTCTAATATGGTGATTTTGAAGCAACATTTCTCATTGATCTCAATTAACTCCAATTAGCGATCTTGAAAACAGTTGGGCTGCTTAAACATGTTTTCTTTAACATAAAAATCTTTTCTTTCTTTCTTCTCTTGCCATGCTAATTCTCAGCTCGATTGTATGCAGGTTAAATGCAAAACTCTGACCCTTATTGATTTTGAAGGCCAGAGATACATATTACCTATATAGACATCACACATGTGCAGATTCCCCTCAGGCAATGGACATTGCTTCCATAAACATACACAAAGTGATTGTTACTTGTTTTCAAACTCTTAGTGTACAAACTCTAAGTATACAGTACATAACTCAAAAAAAAAATCCCATGTTTGAGTCAAATATATATATATTAAAAAAAAAAAAAGTTAAGAGGTTAAAAAGGTTAAAAAATGTATTTAAGTTGAAACCACGTAGCCTACTGGGTTTGTCCATATTTGACCCAAACCTAGATGGAAACAAACTAGAATGTTTTGTAGTTATGTGATCTGGATTACATTAGCAGATTCCAAAAAATAATTTGTAATTGGATTGTTTTAAAATACTGTTATCTTGCTGGAAGTAATGACTCTAATTAAAGAACTGTTGAATGAAATTATTAACTACCGGAACAAACAGAAAACAAAACAGAATTTATATGTTACAGTACGGCCAACATTTTCTTTTAATTTAAAACGACAAGAGATGGACAAGAGATATGACAGTGCTGCATATTGGTTGTCAGGGAACGACAGTCAAATACCAGTGATGATTACACAAAACTCTGATGGCAAAATGCCACCATTTATCAGAATAATGAATTACAGTAAATGTGAATTTCTGTGCTAAATTAAATCATGTACAAATTCTGTTTAATGACTATAAAGGCTGTGGATTCTTATGAAACCATAACTACAAAGATCCACATGCAAAGGGATGAAAGGTAGAGGAACAAAGGAACCGATAATTCATCTCTTAGAAACTGAGCTGTTGTGATGGAATATGAACAGAGCTCATGGACTAGATGCATATGAAAGTCATTTCATTGGCTTTATGGGAGAGTTTAGATGCCATCACATGTTCAGTACCATTACACGGAAAGAGAATGACAACTTACACGTTACACATATGCGCTCAGAGTGTGTGAACGGGAGACAGAAAGAGACTGTGTTCTTTAAGGTTTGATGCATCATAAATATGTATGCCAGTCAACAGAGGGATGGAAGATGATGAGAGAGGGGGAAAAATGAGAGGGAGAGGAAAGCAATACTGACAAGGAGAATAAAAGGAACAGACAGACAGTGCGAGAAAGAGTGAAAGAAATAGAGAAAAAACTTCATCTTTTGTGTGGAACTGATCGTTCTGTTTCTGTTTTGACTATTATCTACTTCGCATTCTTCCTTTGCTGTCACAAACTGCAGATATTGATGCATTTCATTTTTATTCTTTATCAAAACAAGTAGAATGAGGAAGCTAAACAAAGTTTACAGTCACAGTTTGTTTTCAGATGTCTCTTACATTTAGTGTCAAATTCAGTTTTCAATCAGAACAATATTTGATTGTACAGCAGTTCTAAAACGAAACTAGATACTTTAAAGTGGCTTAGCGTCGCCACTTCTAAGACTGCCTGCATATATTACAAGTAATGATTTATTAGCAATGACACCATTATAAAAGACTTTTATTAGTAGCTTCATTGCTGTGCCTTTTTATTCAGTGTTTTGTTTTGCATTGTTTCATTCCTCTCATTTAACTGGCTTTTGCCATTAAGCCATGAATCTGTTTAAGTCTTTCCCTGACAACATTTACTTAAAGTTGCCAGTTAGCGGGGATTTTTTAAATCGTATTCACAAAAATGTCATGGTCCCCAGAATGTTTTGCATGAATATGTAAACAGTTTATATATCAAGAGAAAGAAACGAACAGCTGTTCATCTATAAAAAAAAAATAGCATCATCCAAGTCTTTTATTAAACACTTTAGTGTGGGTAAGTTTCATTAAGAAAAAAGTATTGAAAAAAAAGCTGATATCAACACCAATCAAAGTTTGCACAGTCATTTACTACTCTGTGGGTTCGTAATTGTGGCATTTTGAATTTATAAGCTGTTGAATGTTTGATAATCATGTTAGCTTACTTGTGCATAAGCTATTTTCTTTCTATTTCTCCTGGTTTATCTAGCTCTTCTTCTTCACTTTTTGAATCTGATGTTGCTTTACTATTTCAGAAGATCAGTAACAGCGCACCCTACCGTATAACAGTGAAAACACAGATTGCTTTTCAATGACAGGAAAGTGTTAATAAACCCCGCTCAGCTTGTCTTTCTGCCTGTAGACAGACGTCTCTTGCTTTGTGTCGGGACACTTCATGCGATGTCACCCCTCTCCAGATGTCTGCAGAGTGCTTGAAAGAGGTATCGTGTTCGTCTTTTCTTTAAGGGTGACTCAGTCTCTATAGGCTTTCATCGTGGGGTGTAGACAGTCAGTAACTGCTTTTTACTCCAGGAGAGGAGCTGAAAGGGGTTGCACTCGCAGCAATGTTATCTCTCTCTGACACGCGCAATTTAGCCAGCAGTTCCTCCAGCCTCCTTCTGATTCAATCAAAACACAACAGGTTTGTGGCCTCTTTCCTTCCCTCTCTCACTCTCTCTCATGACATGGAATTTCTAGTTCTAGTTCTTGCTTAAAGGAACAGTTGATCCAAAATGGAAATTGACCCTGTCAATTTTATTATGGAATTCAAATATTAAAAATCGTTTTCATGTTTTAGGGGGAACTATTAAACAAAAGCATGCATTTCGAGTTGGAAGTCACAATGGCAAACGTATTATACGCAATAACTTCCTGAAATGTATCATCTCTCATGTAATACCCTAATCAATTTTTTGAATGGCTGAAAGACAGCATAAATAAATAATACAGCATGTGAATATAACCGGATGTTCACTTCAGGAAACAATACACCTTTTTTGTGAAGCTTGTTTGTGATTTATTTTAATATATTCACTGCATACTATTGAAGGTTATGTATAGTTTCTGGAGAAAGAAGGCTGAGGCATGGATCTAAGCAGTGTTGGGGAAAGTCACTTTGAAAAGTAATGTGTTCGGTTACTTTTTCTCTTATCCAGGTTGGGATTGTTTGATTAATTGTTTGTTTTTTTAATTTAAAAAAAAAGTACTAATATTGGACAAATATAAAAGGTACTTTCCCACCATGGTAAGGCTGAAGGAAAGCTCAAACAAACCTCTCAGCTGTGCTGACATTCTGGGTCGCAGAAGAATAAGATGCAGGATAAAGTTGAACATGTACTTCACCGATTTAAAAAAACAAACAAAAAATAAATACATTTGGCTTATGGTTAAACTGAATTATTGAAGGTCAGCAGCAGTTTTGTTTTATATAACATCTTTAATTATTGAAGGTTTGCGTGGTATTCTGATTTTGCATTTCACTGATTTTATTCATTTTGAGGAATACTGAATCCCTTTATGAATATGAGATTAATGCATGCTCACATTTAGACTACAAAAATCATCATGTTTAGACGAAATGACACTACACTTCTGATTTTTCTGAACATGGAGACGAGAGCTGTCAGTTAATAAATGGGAAAACAAAGTAACTTGCGGTACTTATTTAAATTATAAATGTACAAGTGATGCATTACCTTAAAAAAGTAATCAGATTAAGTGACTCGATTTACTAATGTAATACTTTACCACCAATGCTGGATCTAAGTGTAGTGGCTCTTTAAAAAATATATATATAGAGAACAAGGAATAAAAGGAAACAAGGGACCATCACGTTCAACAAATGACAAGAACCATTGAAACACAAGGGCTATATAAACAGAGAAGTAAACCAGATTAACAAGGAACTCTCGGGGGAGACTAATCAACAAGGAAAAATGACAACATGGTACTTTAAGACAGAAAGCAACATAATAAAGTCCACAAACATGCATGGGATCTCCAGCTTGGGAGTGTGTTATCAAGGATGCTGAAGACCACAGTCTCTAGCATCAGGGGAGTGAAGCCTACGTTACACTCTCCCCCACTAGAACGACTGGACGTTTTCATCCATTTGAAATGCTTTCTAAAGGACGAGCATCCCAAGCTACCAGTTTATTTCTGCAGGCCACTTAATCAAAGACTAAGTGTCAAGATTGTGACAGAGGTCAGTGAAATTCAAGGCTCATTAGATCTAATTGCACAGGCATCCACCCACACACACACGCACAGTAGTACACGGTTGATCTTTGCATGAGCTAGATGTTGTGACCAGCAGTCTGTCACCTGCTTGCTGTAGAGAACACTTACAGAATAACAATGTTGTAACACCTTAATTTCCCCTTGGGAATTATTAAAGGCAAACAATGTTTCAATTTTACCTTTACATAAATTATTCTGTATATCTGCATCTAATTATTTATCTTCCATCAGAGCTTGAGTAAAAAAAACAGCTTCATTTGCTGAAGGAAATGTAAGTGTTGCTTGTGCAAATATCACCACTGCAGTTTTTAGATGGTTGCTGGCATTTTTTCTGGGTAATTGCTAAATTGTGCTGGGTGCTTGTTAGTGTGTCACAATAAGTATGTGTGGTCACTAGGGCTGTGTTTAAGTCCAATTTTAGACAAAAATACTCAATTTCCCAAAGCACTTCACCTCCCCACCTCCTTTTTGAAGTGCGTTGAACTTCAAGTGAGCGAAGGAAGTTTATTTGGACATACTCTCTACCCCTTGTCAGAGGGAGCGAGTCTACTCAACATTTACACATCAGACAGCTCAATAGACAACAGTGTATCATGATTTTGAAATCGCGACAAATCACTTAATTTAGCTTCACTCCACACAACAATGTGGTATTGGGAAAGTTGTGGCCTAAGTTAGAGCACAGTTGGAGAGTCTGACTTGAAACATGAAGATTGTGGGTTTGATTCACAATCCTCACTACTGACAGGAAATGTAGGTCCAAATGCTCCAAATGTGTTCACTGAGTGTTTACACTTTAGTGGGTGAAATTGGGTACAGAGTATAGGACAAAGTATTTGGCTGTGTGTCACTTTTACAACTCTAGTGTATTATATTGGCATTATTTTGACATTAAGCCACATTTAATAATTTTTGCAGCTATCTTAAGCTCTTTTAACACAGTTACAGTTTATCGTATTATTGTTTTAATTAGTAAATCTTGATAAAATATTAAGGGATCCCTTAATCCCAGTTTAACGCCAAGCCATTAACACTTCAGGGATATCAATCTGTCCAATTAGGAAGTGATTGTGAATCAGTTTCACCTGCTTTGGTGTTTGTGAAAGTGACAACAGGTGCAATGGCAAAACCAATAGAAACTCAATACACATCTAACATAATGTTAAAACAAGACAATGAACTGGGTAAATCTGAGGGCATAAGGGTGCGTTTACACAAATAATTGGTCTAAAAATGTTTTATGTGATTTGGCAGTTCATTTGTATGACAAAAGTGTTTTGGGGGCCTAAAACGCAACCTTTTGAAAAGGGGGTTCAAAGTGCAAGCTGTTATCGTCTCCATGTAACTATAAAAGGGTGAATTTGTGAAAATGGTGATGTCGTGTGCAAGCGTATTACGTTTTCACTTTCATTTTATCGATTAGATCTGTAGCACAAACGTTAGAGTTGGAGCTTTCGATCTGCGGTGGTTTATAATGTTCGGCAAAGACAACTAAATTTCTGCAATTTTCTGTTTCTGTTAATGTTCACAGTCATCAAAAGAAAATAGAATTTTCCTCGACTGCATTTGTTGATCCTTCATGATTCTCACACAAGCAAAAAGATTTGAATCATCCCCTGTTGAAATGAACACCTGCCATTCTGCTACAGGGCATTGATTTCCTGCGTATCAGACCTGCTGGGAAATGAATGCATTTGGAAATTCCCTTAACAAAACTCTTTGGTCTTCTCAAGCTCAGCTTACCTGATGTTGTCAAGGCAACAGCAAAAATGTGCTCTTTCTTGAGGAAAGATTGTGCCATGCTGGGCTACTGTATCTGCTCTGGCAATATTTAAACATAATGAGTCTGGTAAATACTTGTGGTTGCCGTGTATTTGTCAAAGCTCCTTTCAGTATTTGATGTGGGGGGATTAATTAGTAATTGGCATGAGAGTAAGAAAATTAAATTGAAAATATGAGAGATTAGGGAAGAGAGGGAACATAATTTCACGATTGCAACAAAAGGTCACTCTCTTGATGACAGTGACTACATCAAGTCTTATCCCACCCATCGACACAACCTTTACAGTTCTGATTGTTCAAATGAATATTTAATTAAAAATTACCATAATTACCTGCCCAACTATGGGTGGTCTGCTCAAGGAGAAATTTAATTGGACCATTCCAGTGAAAAAGAAAATGCTCTGTGTTTTGAAGTCTCATGGAGATAAAATAATCCAAAACACAAAAATAATTTGCAAAGAACCAATTTTTCTTTAACTGATTAATTACTATTGTTATTAAACTTTTTCTGAATTGGAAATATCGTTTTGAAATAATTTTGACTTTTTTTTTTTTGGATCTGGTACCAAATATTGATGTCAAAAAGCAAAGTTGTTATAGTATTTCAATCTTCAGAAATAAAAATTAAAAAAAATTAATTATTGGGATTAAATTGAATCTAGTAAATATTGAGCAGATCAAATGACCAAACACTTGTTACTTAGGAAAGATGCAAATCATCCTATGAATAAAATAAAATTATTTATAAACAATCTCTAGAATATCAAAGGATGAAACCGTATATGATGTGGAGAACACAATGAGGATAAATGGGCTCCAACGTAAACTTACTTTTATTAATAAACAGAAACAAAAGACTTTAAAAGCAAAAATCAAAGAAGCACACCTGTGCATAAACTGAACTAAACATAACACTGGAGAACTCGAAAAGACAGATAGCACATCCACACACTTAAAACCACAACGTCTCATAACAGGATCACCATTAGAGTCACAGTGACAACATCAACAACCGACAAGGGAAATACAAGGGGGTTATATACACACAAGAGAATGATGAACACCTGTGAAGACTAAAAATGAAAGGGATTGTAAGACAGATGCAAGGAGGGCACGAGAGGATACACAGACGGGACCTGGAAGTGAAACTCAACATGACAAACCAGACAGAAAGTGACAAATGACACGACACACAGAAAGTGCACAGATAACACGACAGACCGGACTAAGGGTATAAATTAAGGGTATAAAGGACTAAATGTATAAATTGTGACATTTGGACTAATTAAATAATGCACAATATCTAAATCTAAAGCCTTCAAACACAGTCCATTAAGCCTGGTTTCATAAACAGGGCTTAGATTAAGCCAGGCTTAGGCCTTAGTTCAATTAGGGCATGTAAGTAGTTTAAGGACTACTTGTCAATGCAAGTTGCTCTCAGTTAAAATGGCTCAAACATGCATTTTAGTCTGGGACTATATTTAAGCCTTGTTTGTGAAACTGGGGGATTTCATTTAGAAGCAGTCAAGAATGCAGCAGCTACTGTATCATATCCAGCAGTTTGTGCCTAAATTGCATGTCAGAGAGAGCCCGCTGAGCTGGGTGTTCATTTGCAGGTTCACGGCCAGCAGAATCCGCTGGGGCTCACAGTGTTACGGGTTTAGGTAGGTGTCTGAGGGGAAACTCACCTTCACATCTCATTGCAGCATCTGTTTGGAGTCAGGCCTGCCACGCCGTTGCCCTTTCACTGCAGTGTCTTCTTTAATTAGGCCAGAATGCCCAGAGACAACCAATAATCTGTCATCCTTTATAAACACGTTCAGGGAAGTTCAATTATTTTAACCCCCCTGTCAAATGTACCTGCAGGCCGACAGGTGCATTGGTGTGTGTCCACATGAGTCTATGTGTGTGTGTGTGTGTGTGTGTGTGAGAGAGAGAGAGACAGAAAGAAAGATACATTTAAATGAGGTGCATACCAATGTTTTTGCTCACACATAGCATTTCACATCGTAGAATATATAACTCATGAGTATTTGGCTGCATCTCAGATCGCATACTTCCTTACTATATAGCAGGTGAAAATCAGTCTGTTCGAGTTTACCTACTCTTTTATGAGTACTGTGACGTATCCGGTTGACCTACTTTCTCCAGAAAGATTGTGCAAATGCCACTTCCATTGGAGAGGCTGTGGGTCACGTGATAATTCAAATGTATGTCCAGATTACACTGACATTACACACATTCATACTATACAGAACATACTTTTTTTAGCAATTGTTAGGTAATTATTCAACATAAGCACCTATTCAAGAGAGTATGTGATTTCAAATGCAGCCACTCTGACTTTTTTTTTTCAGTTTTTACACCATTGATTTAATAAAGTTACACTCTCACCTTGTGGTTCTGGGAGTTGTTGCATGAAGGTGTTGAATAATTGAATGTGGGTTCAGTGAGGCCAGTACATTTACACAGATGAGCCAAAACATTGACACAGGTGAAGCTGTTGATGATCTCCCAACAAGGCCAGATATTAAGCTCTTGGTAGACTAAACGGTAAGCAAATAATCTTTTCAAGCAGGAGTAAAGACTTAGCGACTTTGACAAGGGAGACATTTGGCGACTGGGTGAGAGTATCTCTGAAATGGCAAGGCTTGTGGGCTGCTCCTGTTCAGCAGTGGTGAGAATTTACCTTGATACAAACCGGCGACAAAAGTTTTTTGAACCCCCAAGGCTCATTGATGCAAAAGGGCATCAAAGGGTATCCCGTCTGGTCCAAGCCAGCAACAAGGTCTACTGAGGTACAAGTCACACAACAATTTAATGATGGTTCTGGGAGGAATGTGTCATAACAGAACTATCAGGGAACTATCTAAATAGCCACAGATCATTCAGGGTGCATATGATGACCCCTGTCCAGTGTCAACTGGACCTTGAATCAATGAAATAAGGTTGTATGGCACCGTTTTCTTTTACATCAGATGGATGTCAGTGTTTGTGTACACCGTTTACCTCCAGAATGGATGGTACCAGGATGGGAAGGAGTGTGTTGCTCTGAGCAATGTTCTGCTGAGAAACTCTGGGTCCAGCCATTCACGTGGACTCAAATTTGACACGTGCCACCTACCTAATCATTGTTGCAGACCAGATGCATCCTTTCATGACCGTGGTGTATCCTGGTGGAAGTGGGCTCTTTCAGCAGGATAAAGTACCCTGCCACAGTGCACACATTATTTAAGAATGACTTGAGGAACATGAAGAGTTCAAGGTGTTTCCCTGGCCTCCAAATTCCCCAGATCTCAATCCTACTGAGCATCTGTGGGATGTGCTGGACTAACAAGTTCAATCCATGGCGGCTCCACCTCTAAAACTACAGGTTTTAAAGGATCTGCTGCTGATGTCTTGGTGCAGAATACCACGGGACATCTTCAGGGGTAAGTGCCAGAGCTGTATAATGTAAAGCCAGCAATCTTTACAGCTTTTCCTGTAGCTCAATCAGTAGAGAATTGGTGTTTGCAATGCCAAGGTTATGGGTTCGATTCCCAGGGAAAGCAAGAACTGAATATCAATGTGTATCTTGAATGCAATGTAAACCACTTTGGATAAAAGCGTCAGCAAAATGCATAAATTTAAACTGACCTATACAAACATAGTTCTTCATTAGCATTGATAGTTCAATGAAGAACCATGGAAGCTTTAAATTGTATAAAATGTTCTTTATGTAAAATGCTCTTTAGATTATTAAAATTTATTTCGATAGTCGACTTTAGACATTTCTTCTTGTCAGCTAGCAGTCCTCAGAGTATTAGTAGACTGCTTTATTTTGATGTTCCCCAACAGACATGTCTAGAAGTAACTTTGAAAGAACAACTTAGTGTACTGACCCTATCAGTCTACTAACACTCTGAGAGTTAGTTGAAATGTACTTGGAAAGTTACTTATAGTTATTAAAATGTTTAAAGAGTGCTATTAAAATAAAGTGTAACTTTAAAAAATTTCTTCACACTATAAGAAATATAAGGTTATTTTGGGAATCCAAAAATGGTTATTTTATTGAACTGCTTCTATAACTATGTAAGAGGACTGCCGCTCTGATCTTTTTAACTGTAGGAAATGTAGTTACTGTGCTGTTTGCGTCCCAGTACATATAATACTTGCTTACATTTTGGAAAACACTCAAGCACAGCACTGTGGGAAGATTAGTGCTCGTAAAAGCGTGTGATTGTTAGGACGTTGTGCTGATGGAAGGTCACACAAAAAAATTAACTTCAACTCTCATTTGATGGCAATGCTTTCAAGCTCAAGATAAAATGACACGTTTTGCCTTGAATGTCTCGTATAGCACCTGCAAATTTTAGTGAAAAGCTGCTAATTTGACAGTAACAGTTGTTTTACAACCAACTTTGCTTTTAAATAAAAAAAGATGATAGCTTGCAAAGCATACAAAGTGAAATTCTTAGCCCTCAGTGATACCTCAGCTGTGAGCAACTGCTCATTCTAGCACATTTTTTTTAAAGCCTGTTTCTGAATATGAGTAAAAAATAAAACAGGTTTAAAAGAAAGGACGGAACATTATATTTAATGAAGTTAAACATCAGTTCAAAAGTTTGGGGTCGGTAAGAAGTCTTAAGCTTACCAAGGCAGCATTTCTGAAAAATACAGTGATTGTATTAATTATTTTGAGACATAATATTTTTCTATTTTAATATATTTTAAAATGTAATTTATTCCTGTGATGCAGAGCTGGATTTTCAGCATCATTCCTCCAGAAATCATAATATTCTGATTTTCTGCTCAAGTAATATTTATTAATATTGTTAATGCTGAAACAGTTGTTCTGCTTAATGTGTTCATTGAAATCATTAAAAAAAGTCTTTGATAAATTGTTTTTGTCTTTAGCATCACTTTTGATCTTTTTGATGCAAACTTGCTTAATAAAAGGGGTAATTAATTGTTTAATAGAATTGTGAAATACACAGTTATTTACAATTATAAGGAATACATTCTAAAGTTAATTAATATGGCAAGCTGTAACGTCTGTACCAATTAAACTAAATAAAGTATAATGAGAAATAAAGTTGCAAGTGTGAATACAATTGTCAATTTTGAAGAACACAAGAAGTTACAACTAACCTTATGAATTTATTTACTCATTAATTCAGTTATTTTACAATGAGGTGGAAACTGACTGGCATGAATGTTTCTGGTTTAAAGTCCAATGTATTTAAACAGTTGTGGATTGCATATTTACAGTAAAATTTTCATACATTAATGAAACATTTCTGTTGTAATTATTCATTTGTGTGTTTAACTGAAAGGGTTTATAAAATCACTTTTATGTTAATCATCAATTTATGCACAAAAAATATATATATATTTTGCTCCAGTGTTATGAATGAGACCCAGAGAGGCTGGTTGTGTTACTATTCGCAGCAATGCAATTTCTTTCCATGCTTTTTATGATCATAGATCTGCTTAACCACAACATTGCCGTGGGTGTTAATCATTTAATGTGATTTGCTATTTCTACCAAACTTCAAACAGACATGCACATGTACAGCCCACTCTGATTTTCACACAAGAGAGTGTGTGTGTGGTCCTGGTAAAACCCTACATTATGACAAACCAAATGTCTCTTTTTTTAATAAATTTTTTTAAATGCAGAATTAAAAAATGCATAAAAAATGCAAGTTTTCTGTGATGGGTAGGTTAAAGGTTTGAGATGAAAATATACTTTGTACAGCATAAAATCATTGTCAATGGAAAATCCCCATCAAACATGGAAACCCAACATGGATGTGTTTTTGAAAATGTAAGAATACAGAAGGTTTAGGTCTGTGGGTAGTTTTAGGGGATAGAGCATACAGTTTGTACAGTACAAAAATCATTATGTCCCCATAAAACATGAACATCCCAATGTGTGTGTGTGCAGGTTGGTGTTCAGTCACTGAATGGAAGTGGTGCATCCTCACATGATTGATGACTTTCATTTGCTCAGGTTCAGGTGTCGTGTTCTGCTCCCCTTGGGTGCTGCCGGCTTCTGCAGGGCTTTTAAGATCCCACACCATAATTAAGACTGTAGCCAGTGCACAGGTCGGCCCGGTGCTCCACAGCTGCTGCTGCAACCAGACATGCATCAGCATTACAATTAACATACAGACATCACTTAGTATAAGTGCTACTCTGTGGGAGCTGAACACTTCTGCTTACTCTAAACTGGTTTTCCATTTGTAGAATTGAGTACATTTTAAATATGAAACCACTGAAATGTTGTTTGCCAATTGTCTGGCTCTGAGCCTCAATCACGATTCACTGCTTAAATTATAGACGTGTCCAAGGACAAGCTTTGTTTTAGAAAGTGCTGATGGATGGCACTCCAATAGAGAAATTCACCAGCATTCAAATGTCAGAATTTGTGTAGCTTACAGCATTATTGTCTGAACCAGACCTCTGGTTTATTGCACACCTTGGAAATGTAATTCATTCATTTAGAAGACTTCAAATCAAACTTTTCTTATTAATGAAATACAGTATGATTGTATTGATGACAAATCTCAACAAACACCCTTGAGTGAAAAAAATCAATAGTAGCTTATTATATTCTCCCTGGCCCAAAAGGAGGGGTGGAGGTGATGTTTGGATACACTGTAAATAGTCAAAAGAGTCAGTGATTGGTCCATTTATTGCTGTGATTGTTTCATCATGGTGAATGTAGTGTGTCCATATTGCATTCATGCTACACACATTCACACTACATATAATTGACTTTTTTAGCAGTTGAAAAGTACTTATTCAAATAAGTACCTTCTCAAGAGAGTATGCGACTTCGGATGCAGACATGGTGTCCAGAATTGAGTGCTTAGACGGCCTACTAGCAAAGATCATTTCAAAATAAATCTTGGAGTCCTGTGCCATTGAGACAAATGGAAATGCTAACAAAAAGCTTTCTCTGAGTTTTATAGATGTAGCTGGATTGGTTTTATAGTCTTGTGGGATGCAGACAGATACACTTGATGTGATCTGCTGCTGTGTTGTTCTTATGAAGAGTTTCACAATTCAGCACATGAGGGTGCTGCCATCTGCTCATCAACATGTCAGATACTCATGAGGCCATAAAACAGATTCAGAGCTTTAAATATTTGACACATGCTTCATTTCACAAGTGACTTCACTCTCATGACATTGACTGAACACTCACGCAACACTAAACTCACAAACCTCACAAAGCGCCATGCTGGGTCCCTACATATTTAGAAATTCAAAATCTCATACACATCCATAAGCTTTGTGTGTGAGAATGATCAACGGTGTGAAGATGTAGGCTGATTTTTTAAATATAATGTGTAGCTTACTTTTAAACACCTGTCAAAAAACTGGACATTGCTGTTCTCATGCGATCATACAGAGCCGTGATTGAAAGTGTCGATTCCTCTGACATCTGTCATTGGCTCTGCTAATGAACATTCAAAGAAACTAGTTGTCAAATTGATCGGACATTGTTATTTATTTATCAGTACATACTCACCTAAAGGATTATTAGGAACACTAGTTCAATTTCTCATTAATACATTTATCTAATCAACCAATCAAATTTTTCACGCACAACCATTTCTAGGGTTTACAAAGAATGGTGTGAAAAGGGAAAAACATCCGGTATACGGCAGTCCTGTGGGCGAAAATGCCTTTATGCAAGAGGTCAGAGGAGAATGGACCGACTGATTAAAGCTGATAGAAGAGCAACTTTGACTGAAATACCCACTCGTTACATCAGAGGTATGCAGCAAAGCATTTGTGAAGCCACAACACGCACAACCTTGAGGCAGATGGGCTACAACAGCAGAAGACCCCACCGGATACCACTCATCTCCACTACAAATAGGAAAAAGAGGCTACAATTTGCACGAGCTCACCAAAATTGGACAGTTGAAGACTGGAAAAATGTTGCCTGGTCTGATGAGTCTCAATTTCTGTTGAGACATTCAGATGATAGAGGCGTAAACGGAATGAGAACATGGCTCCATCATGCCATTTTACCACTGTGCAGGCTGGTGGTGGTGGTGTAATAGTAAATAGACATTGTCTATGGTGAATTATTCTGTATTGTAAAGTGTTAAATGAATATCATGCATATTAGTTAAGCTCATCTTATTTAAACGGCCATTCCAAGAGTGCTGACATCTTGCAGAGTGTGGAGTGGAAGTGGAGCAACCTTTTCTCTTCGCATAAGCTTTCAGAATATGCAGGGGAAAGCTCTGTCTCTCACGTAATCGGTCTCACATTTCCTGCCCAGCCTTAAGAGACCTGATGACGCGGCTTTAGGGACATGTACTCGACCTCCACAACACTCCGGCTTGAAGATGAGCAGCAGAAACATTTCATTTAGGGTTGGAATCAGAGACACCCCCATTCCCACTTGTTTCTTTTATACTGGAATCAACCTGTTGCTAAGTAACACTCATATTCATGAAGTCCTGTGAGCATGTCCGCCCATGTTTGATGAACCTGTCAGCAACATGGATCTACCCTCCCATTTGTAGAGGGCTTGTGGAGAGAGGGTATGAATATTAACAAATCTTGATTGCATGTTCATCAAATCAAAAATGAAAAACAACAAAAAGTGACAAACACAGTGTACACTGTTAAATTCAACATCATTCTATTGTTTCCATCCATTTGACTCATCACAGTAGTTTCTCTCAAGTGTTCAGTTTTAACTTTTGGAAAAATTACAGTACAAAGTACAATGTAACTACGTCACCTTAAAATAAAGAAAAAAGAATTGATCCTCTTTTCATGCGAAATGAAAAACAAGTTTGACTATAGAGAAAGGGAATGGATTCATCTTCAGTTTTCAGTGTCTATATGGAGAGGGGTTTGTAGAGGTGAAAGGGGTCAGTTGTGTGTCATTTCCAAACCACTGAAGAAGAACTAATGAGTGTGTAATAGCCTTCTATCAGCACGCACACACACTTAAGGTAGGGTAGAAATCATCTCAGATGATTTGAAAGCATAAGATCCCACCTTCCCTTCATTGCCTCTCCAAAGCCACGCTGCCTCCAAAACACATGAACATTAGACGTATAGACATTTCCTTCTGGCAGAGAGTTGGATACTGCAGGTATTTGGAAATCTAAGAAATTCTTGCCACTCACTTTTCTTATGTAAAGGATTTGGATGCTGACTGGTGCTTTTTTAAATGTTAATCACATTAATTAGGAGGAGGTTTTGCAATTTCAAGATCATTTGTGATTTGTATCTTTCACATCTTTTTTTTTTTGTGCAGATGTTCAATCCCTGAATCATCATTGGAGAAATCATCAAAAGGTCGCTCCATGTTCAGACGAAGCGCCCTGAGAATAGAGAACTGCTGTGTTTTAGTGAAATTTCTGCTGAAATGGTCACACTTGGCAAAAAAACTTTATGAGTCTTAATAGTGTGTGAGCTGAGAGATTGATCTGTGATTTAATGTCATACAAGCAAGTGTTTAATTTTTAGTGTCCACTAAGTGTTTTATGAGATTTGCCCACAGGCTTTTTACCTTTAATGCCCTTAGATGATGCCAGGAGATTGGTGGGTCTAAATGCTGCTCTGTGCCACTCAAAACAGCTCCCATTACTGCTGTCGGAGAGGACACGCTTAATGTATGTTAATGGAAGATTAGCTGACAGTGAGTGGGCTGAGGATCTGTAGGAACGCATGTCTCAGCTTTAGAGAAGGATTAGATGAGCATTAAAACCTGTTGAAGCGCACATTTGCGAGCACACTCGTCGTATGTGTTGATCCATCTGCCATCGGGAGGGTTAACACACATATGTCATCCAGCAATGAGGTTGCTGGCAGCTCATTGCATTCTAAATGATGCGACTCAGTCTGTTAAAGCCAAGACCTACAATTCATTAGGTCAAGCAGACGCACACACACATTTTAGACTGGGCTTGGTCATGCTCGAGTGGTACTGGAATGTACTTTACACACAAATCTGACAGGTGGGGGTGTTCACCACAAACAACGTCTTCCATCATTTTTCAAGTCGATTACTCAATCTACACTCTCTCTTCTATGACAGAGGCTGCATTTAACTCCACATTTAGATGTACACTTGCAAACATCCCTTAGCATTTCCCCTCCTGGGAATAGGACTGTGTGGGATAATATCATATCAAGATCTGTAAGGATCCATACTCTATACAGATTAATCTTACAGCCAATCACACAGAAGGAACAAATGCGACCACAGCCAGTCAACCAAAATATTTGATAGCTGTTTTAAATGTATGCAGTATGTGCATTACATTTTAAAAGCTTAAGTTATTAAAGTTGAAATAAACCTGTATTAAATCATAAAACTCAAAATCCACAAAATTTAGAAAAAAACAATTTTTTAAAAACAAATTAAAAAACAAAGTTTGCATGTTTACAATATACTTGTTACACCTTGAGAATGAATTTCCTTACCCATTAATGGTGAATGAATATTGTGATTAATATTGATATTGTATGAAAAAATTGTGATAATATTTTTGGCCATTTCGGCAGACCCTTGACCCCTTGTTTTTGACTGAGGGAGTGAGTCTACTCAAAATGTAACACAAATAATACAGTAGCTAAAAAAGCAATAGCTAGCCTATTGAAAGTTGAGCTTTGCCATCACAGAAAGATATATATATATACATATATTCACAGTTAAAACTTTTTTAATTATTTTACTGTATTTTGAACAAAGACATGTAGCTCTACAGTGAGCACAAGACATTTCTTGAAAAACTACTTTTATTTTATGATCTATATCAGTTGTCATAATCTTTGAATCAAATGTGTTCTCATAAAAGGATGGCCTGCAGTTAATGACGCTGTTGAGATTTGAGTTTGGTCTGTAGCTGTGATTTGTGTCAGAGCAGGGGCTTGAAGGAACATTCAGGCTTCATAATGAGCATCAGCCAATGAGCACTGCTTCAAAAACAAGTGAGAAAAGAGTATAGTTGGATTTATTGGCCATTCAGCTAATTAAATATCTGGAGATATATGGATGAAGGAGAGTGTGTGTGAAGAGCTGCTCAGAGAGTGTGAGTGTGTATTTGGAGGGGGATATAGTTATGAAGTAATACACTTGTGAGGCTAATAAATCTCTGTCGCTTTCTGTGTTCTGCAGACAGACACATATGTCAGTGTGTATATGTGCATTTTTGTGTCTGTGAGAGGGAAGAATTCAAGTAAACATGACTTTTATTCTCTCCAAGTACTATAAACTTTTTCTTTGTCTCTTCTTAGCCTTTTTTTTTGGTTTCTTTCTCCATCACAAACATATACGCACTTGTGTTACATCCCGTCTAGGGAAAAGGGTGCAACATGAAAAACACCGAAAAGTAATATTTCGAAAAATGGTAAATTTAATTGTTCTTAATGTTGGGACTTAAGGATCAGGAGCCGACAAGGCCAAAACAACAAACAAAAAAAACTTGTTTTAAAAACCTCTTACTTAAACCCTAACCCCAAAGAAAAGAAAATGCAATGTACAAACCTAACTCCCTAATCAAAAACATAGATCAAACAGCTTACAATAAACAAAAATGGCGTCAGTCTCTCTACTTTCCCAAATAATAAGTATTTACAATCAGGCAACCAAACTTGAAAAGGGCAATTCCAAATCAGTGTCAAACGGGCAAAATTATTCAAGTATAACAAACTCTTCAAACACAAACTAATTCAAACAAAGACTACTCACAGTTTTCAACACTCTTAAATTCAACTCTCTTAACACAAACACAGCTTCTACAACATGCACCAAACAAACAACCTCTCTCCATTCTCCCAATATCTCTTGAGAGGAAGTGATGACATGCTTCTTTTAAAGTGCTGTGCACCAATCAGGAGAGAGCATCAATCAGCGTGTAGTAACCAATCAGCATGAGGTTTCTAGTCAGAGACACAAACACACTGAGATACTAACAGAAAAACAGAGAAATAATAATACAGAACCATAGGGTCGTAACACTTGCAATCACAGAGCTTGACATTTCATAGCACATGATCAACTACAGTGTTTTCAGTCAAGAGTCAACTATATAGTGAAGTAGGGCCATGACCACATAGACAGAGGGACAAGTCCTCCCCAATAAAACCGATTTGACAGGTGTGTATGACAAACAGTTTTTCATATTTGTTGTACAGTTCAAATGTTGCTGGAAAGCCTGTAATAGACTGTTTAGTGTCAGATTTCACTTTGAAATGTTCAATAACCCCTTAAGTAACCAATGGAGAAATAACTCCAATGGAGAAAAAACAACACTTCACTCAGAAACAATCGCATTCACTGGCCACGGTCTCCTGTGTTACCATATCGTTCCCAAAAAGTCAGTGTGTGTGTTATTTGTCTGTTGAGAACAGTGCACCCAGGTGGTGCATCTTTGGATATATTATCCTGCAAATAGTCTGGTCTAATTAGTTTCTGAATACTCTGGCAGTCCAGTTTGTTTATATTTGATTTGCTCTACTAGTTCCGCCTGATTGATTCCAAGGTCAGGCAACTTCCAGAGCTACTTAAGCCTTCCCAGCAAAACAGGCTTGTCATTCTCTCGTCTCAAACAGCTCTGTTGAAATGCATGAAAGCGAGTTCAGTCGAGGCGGGGAAAGAAATGTGTAAATTGTTAATCAGCGTAAGTCTGCGCCAAAGTCACAATGCCAGCACAAAAATTCCTTCAGTCTCATTAAGGCTTAATGTGTTCTCTGAGAGATGGTCTGTCTTGTCCATTGTTTTTTTGTTAACAACTAATTTGAAAAGGGGAGTAATTCGCTTCTGTTTACACTGTTGATTTAACCTGGGAGCCCTCTTGTTTATTTGCGATGTTGTCTCAACAAATGTTCTCCATTGTAGTTGTTAGCCTGAAATAGGCCTCCTTCTGCCAAATCTGTTCTTGCATTTGAATTATTGTAAGTGCTTGTGTCATCTGACAAGAGTTGTTCTAACCTCACAGTGAACGCAAGCCATTTGAAAAAGTTTTTTTTTCCAGTAATACATGAGTTATTTCTCAAATGTATGTAATCAGATTAGCATAAATCTGAATCATTCATACTTCGAGAAAAAAATAAAATATATGTATATATAAGTTCTGTCTAGAAGCACTAGATGGCACAGACTGATGGTGCAATGCAATGATGCTTAACACGTGTTTATATTTACATCACTACTCAACATTTAAATAGCTGGTTAGCGTTTACCATATTTTTCCGCATATAACCCGCAGACGCAGATAATCTGCACCCTCATATAGCCCGCGGGGTTTTGGGGCTTCATGTAAAAAATAGCCAACATAACCCGCACCTTTATATGACCCGCACCCATAGATTTATGAACTTTTTTGTGTAAGCTCGGTACACAGTGCTTGTGCGCGAAATTCAAACAATAAAAAAACAAACACAAGTCAGAATCAGAACAAAAAGAAACAGCAGTTTCTCCCGCTGTGCAGCAGCACGTCCCTTAAGAAGCGTTTTCTACAGGTGTTGATCATCAGATGAGATGAGAAGAGCCCGCCCTCATGACAGCACAGCCAATCACGTCTTCTTGCATGATTGACAGGTCAGACAGCCTATCAACGCCACCTGTCAGAGTGCTCGTACAAGCGCCAGAGACAAAAACCCTTGCAAGAAAGAGAAACAGAAAGAAAATTTCTGAGAAAAAAAAACAAAGAGAAAAAAAAAAACGTGAGTCCTTAGGGACGTAGCAAATATATTGAAATACTATTACGTGTAAAATTGGGATATAGTCCGCACCCTTATATAACCCGCACCCCCTGTGGGGTTTGTAAAATCTGGTATTACCCGCGGGTTATATGCAGGAAAATGCGGTACTCCAGCAGTTTACAGCATGGTTCAGAGTTCTTCTGAGACCCTCCACCTTCCCCATCTCCACTTGTATAAATCTGCTAGGGGTAATTTTATATATGCTATTTGTCCAGCAGCTATTTGTCTTCTTTTCACCTGCATTTTGGACGATTGGATCACAATCAAGTGTACAACATTAAATACAGGTGTAAATGAGGTCTAAAACTTTTTTTTAGCTTGTCCACTTTAGACCACTTCCAAAGGTAGTCTGAAACGTATCTCACCAGAATACTTTTGTGGACTAGATGTTCATGTGGCTGAATGTGTTTGAACAGCCTCAAAAGACCATCTACTCTCCGTCTACTCACCTAATGTGGAAACATTATGGAAAGTTTGCTAGCCAGATGGGATTTAAACTTTGTTGGCTAAGGACCTAAGTTTGGTTTGAAGACAAAAAAATGTACCAAGCACAATGTTCTCTCACCATTCCGGAGTGCTAACACTCACTCACAGCGTTCGGCGTAGTCTGGTGGCTATCAGATCAAAAACGAAAGCTGCTGCTTTCTGTATGTGTTCTCCTGTGCAAGCTTATTTTGTCCATTTGATAGAAAGATCTGAAAAAGCCCATAGATTTACCTACGAATGGACACTCCCCTCAAAGAAAATAGGACAAAAGTGATTGGACAAAGTCACTTTTCAACCAAGTAAGTTCAACCAAATACATTAACATTGCCAATTTAAAAATCTTCAGAACTGTCATAATTGATATCGACATATAATGATCGCCAGCTATTCATCTGCCAGAATTTCCATAGCAGTACATTCAGTAAGAATTGTGCATTCAAATATCCAAACCACACTAGTGCAGTCAGCCTAGAATTCAAATCAGTTTTGTGTCGTTTCTCAATCCCAGTCCTCTCCCCTCTACAATGTCCTATTTAATAAAGGCAAATAAGCCGTAAAAACAATGAAAAACAGAATACAGATAAAGAACTTCAACAAGGAACACTGGATATATCTGGAGAGCAGAAATGACAGCAAACTATCAACTACAGAAGCCACACTGGTACCTTCCCAGAACTCTGGGCTGGTTATGAGGCTGTTAATGATTCACACGTTTGTTGTAGACTCTTGGATGAACTCTTAAACACTTCATTCCCAACAGGGACTGCAGATGGAGTACTGTAACATTCACACACAGAGACATAGATACACAGTAGCTACATGGCAATATCAGTGTGTTGATAAACTCTCCCTCTGAAACCGACTGTCTCTCTCACACCGTTCAGGAAATGCTGAATATGTCAGTACCTCTGCACTTCACATTTAACATGCAGATGGACGAGCTGTCTGTGACCACGCTGTTTTGTTTTTTTCTCACAGGAAACATTCTCAAAATGTAAATTTGTAAGTCTAATGCCTGTCAGTTCGCAAAACGGTTGCAAATGTCAGCTTAACTCTGCTTCTGTCAGGGTTTCTCTCTATACATCACACTGACAAAGCATTAACTGAAAACTCACCCCGCGCTGTCATGTAAAAATGCTGAAAGGTGTTGTATTTAAATGTGCTAACAATCGGGTACTGTCTGTGAGTTCTGGCTGTCAGTCAGGGACGAATCATAGCATTGGTTAAGGGGAAAACTTACAAAAAGTATGTTAGGAATCCCTTATGAAAACACCAGAGTGCCAGAAAAAAAGGAAAACACTTAAAACCCAGGTCAAACAAGCTTTTCTTTTAATTTCATACCACTGAGCATGATATTGTAAATTATACATTTTGATGAAACTACTTTTCTTTTTAGTAATTGTCACCTTGGGCCACAATTTTAAAAGCAATTATTTAGCCACATTTGCAATGTCTTGGCTTTCAGTTAACCTTATTTGGGTGTGTACATAGCCTCAGTCAAGTTGGCCAACAATTGCAGACAACAGACAGCTTGTTGAAGATTGGACCATTACCATATACAGACTGTGCCACAGGCAAAGATTTAATGAAAACTTCTCTTTTTAGTTGATTATGTTTTTTCGCTTTCATGTCTTCGTTGAAAGGGACTAGGGTTAATGTGTCAGTAAACACTCACACTCTTCATCCTGCAAACTGTGTACAAATTTGTCATACGTCAACATATTTAGAAGGGCTGCATAAGAGAATTTACAAGAAGAATTTATGCTAAAATAATTTTTTTATGATTTATTTTGGGAAAATGTTCCACATATCAGATAAAATTATAATTTTATGTAAAAATAAATGTATCCAGATCCATATATCCAACAACAAAAAGGACAACGACTGTAAGACAATGTGTCAGCGATGTGTTAGCAATATTAATGAAAAATATATATACAGTGGGTACGGAAAGTATTCAGACCCCCTTAAATTTTTCACTCTTAATAACTTTTGCATGTCTTAATAACTTTATCTATAAAAAGAGCGTAGGGGTGTTCTGCCAATTACTTTGTAATAATAATAATAATTACTTGTATTTGTTTTTCATTAGGGAGTTAGGTAAGTAAAATCTATTTTATTCTCTACTTGGTTAGGTTAGTTACTTTATTCCCTAATTTTGTTTTATATACGTTCTGTTTGTTATTTTGGCCTTTGGACACTCTCAAGAGATGCTCTTTGCTTTATTTGTTCATTTAATAAACTTAATGTTATATTTTCTATTTAGTTGTGCTTGGTCTGTTTAATTATCGGCCGGAGTGAGTAAAAAAGGGAACCATCACCAACCTAATCGTTTTATGCCCATCGTATTTTTCGCATTTGTAATGTTCCCTAGACTTGGGGCATAATATATATACACTGAAATTCAGATCTCCAGCTACATTTTTTTAGAGTTTTTGTGTTTCTGTATGGCAATTCTTTATTGTCTGCCTTTAAAACTCTGCCTCATTGGGAATGACCCGAAAAGTGCCACATGTGTTTCCACCTGTGCTTTCACATATACTGATTTAACATGCAAAATCATACATACAGTACATGACCCAGATCGTCTATCATCACTCTGCCTATATATTGTATCCAGACTTATAGTGTGCAGCTCACCATCAGATTCCAATATTTAAAAAAACAAATGAAACATTACACAGGAACTGATGTGACACACTGCAACTCGGGGAGTCTGGTGGCCCACTGGAGCTCATTCTGGCAAGGACACACAGTTTGGCCCAGCCGAATGCTTCGGGTCGGCCCCTGATCTCTGCTCCACTCCCTTTGCGGGCCAACAGTTCTCAGCTGCTCCCATCCCGGCCACTGCTCCAGATCGACAGTGGGCCACAGGTGCTGCTTGCCGCTTCATTAAGCCTCAGTCCAAGCACGCTGAACCACATCCGTTTCCCCTACCGATGAAGACCACACACATTCACACGGAGGCAATGGACAAGCTTATCCTGATCTTTTACACTAATCATCTTTTATTCTCACTTAGCATCAGTGCCATTTTTATTGGTCAGTCATGCTTCCACTCTCGTGCTACTTTATTGAATGACTAATGTATGGAGAAATAGCCATGTGTCTGGAGAATATATCCAGTCTATTAAAGTATGAAAGCTCACACAAATCCTATTTTTTCCCCACTATTGTATGGCAGCACTTAAAGCCGTTGTGGGCGCTAGGAAGTAAGTAATGAAAAGCCTTAAGCTTCAGTGACAACTTATTTTGGCTGTTAGCCGGCTGCTAACTGACAGAATATGATTCTACATGGTTTTGCTGCTCTGCCTTGACAGCTGTGTCAGAAAAGCTAACTAACAGCTGCATGTCTAAACTAGCAAAAGTTTCTCGCATTGCAGCGTGGTTAAGGTTAGTAAGGCAACTGTGTTGTTACCAAGTACTAAAATAAGACAAACAAATAGATACTACATAATAAATACATTTCACTGGAAAATGAAATTAAATATATGATTTAAAAACATGGAAATAATAACAAAGAATTGAAATATGAAACATTATCTTAATTTTATTGCTTTATTTCTAACTATTATTTTTACAAAATTAAATAACATAAAATAATTGGATAATATTAAATAAATGTAATATTAAAACAAATATACAAATAACAATTCAAATATCAGTATATCAAATATATCAGTATAGCGTTTTTCATTGTATTTTCCAGTGATTATTTTGCCTATTGTCAAATCACCTTTGTTTCTATAGCACTTTATAAAATACAGATTGTTTCAAAGCAGCTTTACAGTGACAGCATGAAAATTATTCAATGCTGCAAACTTCAAAGAGTTTGTGAACTCTATACTGCATCCCCTAGTGGTCAATATGGGGAATTCCTTCAGTATGACAGGTGTCCGAAGCATGAGTCTAATCACGATAATGAATTTAGCGCTGCTCATGATGTCACCACTGTTGCGACTGCAGGTATAAAAAAGTGTGATACACCATCCCCTGTTTTATCATCAAGAGACTGTTTGTTTGAAACATCTGTCTCAACAGTATGGCAAGTACAAGGCATGTTTCAGGAGTGTGTTCATCTTTTTCAGCGCTTTTTGACATTCAATGACACCCGTGGAATCTATATTTTGTACTAGAGTGAGGAAACATGCAAGCACAGTCCTTGAGGGGGCTCTTTGCGTGCATTGTGAGAGGCACTCGAGGGAATCGGGACAATCATCTGCACCTCGCGGTTCAGGACCTTGCTGCAGTTGAGGCAAGCGGTTAACTGCAATTGTGAGCTCGCTGACAACTTAAAAGGATTGTGAGCATCTCTTACTAGCCGGCGGCTGGCGAGAGCGAGCAAGTGTCTCAATGCAGATAATTTATCGCTGAGTTTGTTGGGAGCAAGCGCACTACTTGCTCTGGGTGTCTCTGAGCCATCATAGTGCTTCACATATGAAACAACCTACTGGAGGGTTAATACTAGTGCCATTGACTGATTATTTGCAGAGGAAGCGCGAGTGTCCTTGCAATCCTCTCAGAGCATAATATCCAAGCTCGTAAGGGTCTTCTCAATGACAAATGTGAAAAAATTAGTTAATGAGCTCATGACTTTATTTTAAAAGTCTACTGGGTGATTGGCCTGCATCCTTAATGAACAAACCACAGCTAGTCCAAAATGTAGCAGCTCAGGTTCTTACTAGAATCAGGAAGTATGAGCATATTAGCTTGGTTCTGTCAACACTGCATTAAATATCGAATACATTTTAAAATCTTTCTAATTACTTACAAAGCATTAAATGGTTTAGCTCCCCAGTACTTGTGCGATCTCTTAACACATTATATTCCTTCACGTCTATAGTGATCCCAAACTTCTGGCCAGTTGATAATACCTAGAATATCAAAGTCAGCTTCTGGCTGTAGATCCTTTTCCTATTTAGCACCTAAACTCTGGAACAGTCTTCCTAGCATTGTACGGGAAGCAGACACTTTAAATCTAAACTAAAAACACATATCTTCAACCTGGCATATACAACACATTAAAACATTTTTTTTAATACTAATGTTTGTTAGGCTGCATAATTTAGGTCAGCTGGAACCGGGAACACTTCCCATAACACCACATTGCAACATAAGCACTCTTTACATCATAAGTTGAATGGCATCTATGCTGATATTAGTCTCTGTTTATCCCGAGGTTACCATAGTCAGCCGGATCCGAGCCGTATGCAGAACGGATGAAGGACCTGCAACTCAACCCGACCACAACAGAGCCCTTAGCCATGGTGAGCATTCTCAGGCCTCCTCTCGCTAAAAAAAGATTTACACCTATTTGGGGATGCAGCTGCTCCCCTGACCGGTGAGTGTTGTCAAGCCTCCTCTCGCTAAGAGAGTTACACCTCTTTGGTGAAGCCTCCACATGGATAGAATTTGTGAGTCGTAGGTTCTCCTTGAGCCTCCTTGTAAGTAGTCCTGACTGTAGAGTGTTGTTCGACCTCTAGAGAGTCGTTATACTGAGGCCTCCACTCCTAGAGCTCGATATGGTAAGTTTCTTGGCTATTGCGAGCAATGTCAGGCCTCCTCTCGTTAAGAGAGTTGTACCCATTTGGTGAGACCTCTGCTCCCTTGAGGTCCCCTCCAATAGCATTTTCAAGTGGTAGGCTCCTCTTGAGCCCCTTTGTAAACGGTATTGAGTATAGAGAGAGTCTTTATGCTAAGGCTTTCGCTCTTAGAGCTTGATATGCTAAGTTTCTTGGCTATGGCGAGCGTTATAAGGCTTCCTACAACGGATAGCATTTTTGGATTGTACGAACTTTTTGAGCCTCCATGAAAGAGGTCATGAGCGAAGTGCCTCGGTAGGCCTCCTCTCAGCTAGAAAGTTGTTATGCAGAGGCCTCCACTCTTAGAGCTTGGCATGCTAAGTTTCTTGGTTTTAGCGAGTGTTCTCAGGCCTCCTCCCGATACGAGAGTTGTACCTCTTTGGTGAGGACTCTGAAGGGCTGTGAACCTCCTTGGACTGTAGTTTGAGTGTAGCTAGGAGCTCCAAACTGGTCATTGTTGTTGCATCTTTGGAATGAAGACTTTGCTGGTCTCTGGGAATAGTGCAGTCATCCCTTCAGCATAGTGGCATAGGTATTCTGTTACCCAAAACAACCCCTTGGGGATGCAATGTAGAGTTCCCTTGGTGGTGACGTCATGCTATTGGAGGGGACCTCAAGGGAGCATTGGCTACCTGCCAATGTCAAGTTCATTATCGTGATTAGACTCCTGCTTTAAACATCTGTCATACCGGAGGTATTCACCATAGCGGCCCCTATGGGACACAGCATCTTGTTCCCAATTCTGAGGGAAACATGTTTACATGTGTAACCTGAGACGTTTTACTACTACAACACAATTTAGTCAGCTATCTAACAGGTGTTTATTTTGTTGAAGCGAATAGTGAATGAAATACAGATATAAATGACATCAGCAACAGGGAATAAAATACACAAATAAAGTACAGAATAACCTACAGCAAGAAATATTGTACTATTAGCTTCAACATTAGTCATGCTGACATAATCTTTAGACTATTTTGTTTATGTGTATGTTTGTTTGTCATGAACATATGTTTGTCCTGAAGCATGTTGTTGCTTAAAATTACATACAGAAAGAAAAACTATGATACAGCAAACATTTTGCTGTATAAACATCCCTGAAAACAGTGGTGCTGAGCCCTCTAATTCTACTGATATTTTTGGAGCGTGTAAAGATGCTCTGCTGATGTCTTAGAGAGAGCAAATACAGCATAAGACTTGTCAGTTTTGAAAATTTAAGTTGAAGGCGGATAATCAAAATCTCTTGTCTCTTCTATTTACATTGTGTATATATATATTTTCATTTTTCTTATTTGTACCTATATTCTTTTCTTTGTCTTATTTTTCATATGTTCTTTTTCCTTTTTCTTATTTGAATGAGTTGTAAAGAGTGATTTATGATCAAGTTAAGCTTTTTATTAGTTAAAAACCTTTCTTTACTTTTCTGTAGTTTTCCATAGAGTAAGGATGAATATTGTCAGCACTTCTCAACAGATAGAGAATGTTATCAGAATGTTTTGGGTACTGTTTCTGTTGATTGTTGGAGCCTGAGCCAAGTTCAGCCTTGGAGAAGCTGTTAATCTGTGTGTGCGTTAATATGGTCAGTATTGGTGAGGTGATTAACGTCTCAGGTTACTTACGTAACCCTAGTTCCCTTAGAGGGAACGAGACACTGCGTCGGAACGCATATGGGAACGCATTAGTGTAATTGTCTCTTGAAGCGCAATTGAAACCAGGTGTGCGAGTGCACGTAGCCGAGTGTGACGTCATGAGCCAGGAGTATAACTGCACGCAGCAGACTAGCAGCCTCAGCTTAACTAGTGTCTGAAAACAGCCGGCGTGCGATGGAGCTGAGGCTACGAGACGCAGTGTCTCGTTCCCTCTAAGGGAACTAGGGTTACGTAAGTAACCTGAGACGTTCCCTGTCAAGGGAACTCAACACTGCGTCGGAACGCATATGGGAACGAGAATACCCACGCCGCCTCAGCGAACGGAGTACGCCAAGCTAACGTAGCTCACTACGAAAGGGCCAAGGTTCCCAAAGCGCGGTTAAGGTCTAACTGGTAGAACCTAATAAAGGTATGCGGTGAGGACCAGCCAGCCGCATCACAAATATCGGCAAGGGGAGCCCCTGCGAAAAAAGCTTTAGAGGTAGCCATGCTCCGGGTAGAGTGGGCGCGGACATGCAGAGGACACTGCTGACCCGCCAGTTCATAAGCTAGTGAGATAGTCTCAACTATCCACCTGCTTAAAGTAGGTTTAGATGCTGGAGCTCCCTTAGGAGCCCCGAAGCATACGAAGAGTTGGTCAGACTTACGCCATAAAGCCACTCTGCGGACGTAGGCGTCCAGTGCTCGCACTGGACAGACCTTGCTCCTGAACTCCTGGTCATGATCATCAACGGGGGGGAGACATAAGGCCTGCAGTACAATGTGACGAGCTGGGCTCGAGAGGACCTTCGGAACATACCCTGGTCTGGGAGAGAGAAAGGCTTTCGCCAGACCAGGAGCAAACTCCAGACAGGAGGGGGCCACTGACAGGGCCTGAAGGTCACCAACCCTCTTGAATGAGGAAATGGCTAGGAGGAACACCGTTTTAAGAGTGAGAAATTTCTCTGAGATGTCCTCAAGCGGCTCAAAGGGTTCCTGGGACAAGGCCTGGAGTACCAGGGACAGGTCCCAGGAAGGAACCCTGGAGCGTACCGCAGGCCTCAGCCTGAGAGTGCCACGGAGGAAACGAACTACTAGGGGGTCCCGACCCAGGGGTATACCACTCGGGGGCACGTGGTAAGCCGCGATGGCAGCCACGTACACCTTAAGCGTGGAGGGGGACAGCCCGGCGGCGAACCTCTCCTGTAAGAACTCCAGGACGATACCGACCTGGCAGGTCACTGGGTCTACAGATTTGCTACCGCACCAGGAAGTGAAGAAGGCCCACTTCCTGGCGTAGAGTTTCCTCGTGGATGGGGCTCTAGAGTGGAGAATGGTCTCAACGACCTCAGTCGAGAGACCCGAGTCTATGAGTCGGGCCCCCTCAGAGGCCAGACCCACAGATTCCACAGTTCCGGGCGAGGATGAAGGATCCTGCCCTGTGCCTGAGACAGAAGGTCCACTCTGACGGGAATCCTCCAAGGAGTGCCGTCTAGGAGGGACACCAAGTCCGAGAACCACACCCTGCCCGGCCACCGCGGGGCAACTAAGGTGAGACGGACCCTGTCCTGGCGAACTTTCTCTAGAACCCCCGGGAGCAGAGCTACTGGGGGAAAAGCATACAGGGGTAGCCTCGGCCACTCCTGTTGCATTGCGTCCAGTCCCAACGGAGCTGGAGGAGAGAGGGAGTACCACAGAGGGCAGTGGGTCGCCTCGTGGGACGCAAAGAGGTCCACTTGGGCTTGACCGAACTTCTCCCATATCTGCTCCATCACCTCGGTGTGGAGCATCCATTCCCCGGGCCTCGGCCCCTGCCTCGACAGGAAGTCTGCTTCCGTGTTCTGGGATCCCGGAATATAAGCTGCCCGTAGGGAGCAGAGTTTGTTCCGAGCCCAGAGGAGGATCCGCCCGGCCAGCTTGGAAAGCCGAAGGGAGCGGAGACCCCCCTGATGGTTTATGTAGGATACCACCGCCATGTTGTCCGACTGGACTAACACATGGTGGCCCCGGAGGTCTGGGAGAAAGGCTTGAAGCGCCCTCCAAACTGCCAACATCTCCAACGCATTGATATGCAGAGAGAGGCAGGCCTCGTTCCATAAACCTTGAGCTGAGCGGTCCCTCAGGACCGCCCCCCAACCCGAGCGGGAGGCGTCTGTCGACAGCGTCACGCGGTGACAGACTGGTCCCAGTACGGGTCCTTGGGCAAGAAACCAGGGATTCTTCCACTGACTCAAGGCTCGCAGGCAGCGCCTTGAGACCTTGATCAGGCGGGAAGGGTTCCCCCTCGGGGAAAACCCCCTGGTCTTGAGCCACCACTGCAGACGTCTCATGTGAAGCAAACCTAGCGGTATCACGCAGGAGGCTGCTGCCATGAGCCCCAGAACTCTCTGGAAGTGTCTGACAGTGACCAGCTGGCCTAGCTTTATGTCGTTGACTGCCGATAGGATTGATGTAATGCGCACGGGGGAAAGCCGCGCCGACATTGACACCGAATCCCATACAACGCCTAGGAAAGTCGTGCTCTGCCTCGGCCAGAGTACACTCTTTTGGGCGTTTAGTCTCAGCCCGAGCTCCTTCATATGTGCGAGAACGACATCTCGATGCCGAACCGCCAACCCTCGAGACTGGGCCAAAATGAGCCAGTCGTCGATATAATTCAAGATCCGGATCCCTCGGGATCGGAGCGGAGCTAGAGCTGCATCCACGCACTTGGTGAAAGTGCGAGGAGACAAAGCCAGGCCGAACGGAAGAACCCGATACTGATAAGCCTTCCCCCCGAAGGCGAATCTGAGGAACTTCCGATGCTGAGGAAGGATGGAGACATGGAAATACGCGTCTTTGAGATCTATCGAGACAAACCAGTCCTCGGACCTGATTTGAGCTACGATCTGCTTCAGAGTTAACATTCTGAATTTCAGTCGCCTGACAAAACTGTTCAGAGTGCGAAGATCTAAGATAGGGCGTAAGCCTCCACCCTTCTTGGGAACTATGAAGTACCGGCTGTAGAAACCTGATTCTCTGGCTGAGAGGGGTACATATTCTATGGCCTCTTTCCTCAGCAGTGAGTCTACTTCTCGTTCCATGACCAGAGCCTGCTCGGGGTTCACCACTGTTGGTAATACACCCGCGAAGCCGGGAGGATGAACCCGGAATTGAACAGCGTATCCTTCTGATACGGTACGCAGGACCCATCGAGAGATACCTGGGAGGCGCTGCCACGCCGCCAGGAAATCTACTAGGGGTATCAGTCTCTCGAGACCGACCTCTGGATATAAATATTTTGCCACCCCGGGGCCCCGGCCGAAACCAGAGGACCGCCGGGGCGGATGCTCTAGGACCCTCCTCAGAGGGGGCAACCTGCCCAGCACGGCCCGAGAGGAGCGTGACTGGACAAGACTGCCCGCGTAGAGCACGGCCCGGGTCCCTCGAGACCCCGAGCCGTACACCGCGCTTGGTGTGCACTGGTCCACCCCTCGAGGAGGACCAGCGCTGCGAGGCCGCGACCAGAGTGTGTCAGGGCCTCTTGCTCTTAGCCTTCCTGGCCTGAAGGACAGCCCTCAGATCTGTCCTTTTGCCAGAGGGCTGCGGCTGAGTGCGGCGACCAGCGCCGCCACCCGAGTGGGGAGGCTGGCGAGAAGCCACACTCTGTCGCTGAGCAGCGCGGTGCGAGGAGCTGCTGCTGGGCTGCGGCTGGCTCGCAAGCCCAGCTGCCCGAGAGCGGCGGGGGAGAATCTTACGGAACGCTACCTCCTGTTTAGCAGCCTCCTGAAATCTCTCGACGGCCATCTTGACGGCGTCGCCAAAGAGACCAGGAGGCGTAAGAGGAGCGTCGATAAGAACATTTTTATCCTTTTCTCTGAGGGAAGTCAGGTTGAGCCAGAGATGTCTCTCAGTGGCCACCAGGGCTGCCATGGAGCGACCGATAGAACCGGCCGTTTCCCTAGCAGCCCTCAGAGAAAGATCGGTGGCCCTGCGCAGCTCGGCTACTGCCTCAGGGCCGATTCCCCCGCCCTCATCGAGGTCTGCGAGCAGCTCCGCCTGGTAGGCCTGCAGCAGTGAAGACGTGTGCAAACACGCTGCAGCCTGACCAGCCGCGGAGTATGCTCTGCCCACCATGGTGGAAGTAACCCGGAGGGGTTTGGTGGGCAGCGTCGGGGTTTTAAGGGGCGGCGATGAATGGGGGGCGAGGTAGTTAGCCAGCGCCTCCTCCACTCTAGGCATCGCCCCATAGCCGCGCTCTTTGGCTCCCATAATGGTAGCATAGTTAGCGGAAACGCTGCTATGCACCCTATGGGAGGCGGGCCGCTTCCAAGACCTCGACACCTCGGTGTGGAGGTCCGGGAAAAACGGCAAACCCCGACGCTGAGGTTGCACTCGAGCAGGCAGGTAACGCTCGTCTAACCGACTCTTAGGACGAGCGTCCCTGGGCTCAGCTGGCCACTCGAGACCGAGCCTTGCCGTTGCCCGAGTGACAACCTCAAGCAGCTCCTCAAACGCGGGTGAAGCTGATGGCGGTTCAGCTTCATCCACGTCAATGCTGACTACATCCACCTCTAATTCCTCGGAACTAGAGAGGTTCAGCAGAGCGTCATCACCCAGGTCGGAAGTAATCACCGCATGGTGCGCTTCCGAATCCTGAGTGAGCGCGGATTCAGCAGGTAAGGGAGGAGAAAAGGGCTCGCCCGTCTCCGACCCCGCTGCTAAATCCAGCTGCGATCCCCATGAGTGCAGCCGTCGCTGAGCCTCAGCTGCAGCGGGACCAGACCCACGAGGAACGCGAGCCTGAGCAGTCCCCTCGAAGACTGCCAGGCGTGAGCGAAGAGTGCGCAGCGGCAGCTGCAAACACTCTGCACACTCAGTGCCCTCAAGCGCTGAGCGTGCATGAGCTTCGCCCAAACAAAATACACAGAGAGCGTGTGTATCCTTACCCGTGATAAAACGCGGGCAAGGAGTGACACAACGCTTAAAAGACTGTGAATCCGCCATCCTTTTAGGTAAGTGAAATATATATCAACTTACAGCCAGCAGAGCAACTCAAACACACGTTAGCTTCGAGCGCTGTTGAAGACACTAAGCTGAGGCTGCTAGTCTGCTGCGTGCAGTTATACTCCTGGCTCATGACGTCACACTCGGCTACGTGCACTCGCACACCTGGTTTCAATTGCGCTTCAAGAGACAATTACACTAATGCGTTCCCATATGCGTTCCGACGCAGTGTTGAGTTCCCTTGACAGGGAACTGGCACCATCAGGAGACGGAATGACTTGTTGTTCTCGACAAGCCACGTCACGAACCCGTCAACCACGTGATCAACGAAGATATGCTTCAGACTGTCTGCTCTTCTGTGGAAAATTACTAGTTTTGTTTTTCTTTCTTTCTTTCTTTGCCAATCAGAATCATTTAACAATCATCAATGTCGTAGTTAGCACCCTCTGTTAGAGTATAATTGCTGAAACAATGTTATTGTAAGTGAGGCGGCCTACGAACTCCTTGTGAGACTTGAAGCTTCTGCAGATGAAACTGCAAACTAAACTTCACTAAAATTTCTTCTATTGACTGCACTTCTGACTCCTGGTCTTCATTCAACATATCTGGTCCTCGGGTCTTAACTGTAAATCCCCTACAAAGTGGTCCTCTGCTTGATAGCAGATATAGATAGCAGCAGAAGGCTGCAGTACGAACATGTATAACCAAACCTGTTACTATTCATTTAAACTGTAATGACAAGTGGTCTTAATTATGCGAAGAAAACAATTTTTAGGCTTAATTATTTACAGAAGTTAAAGGTGACAATAAATCTCTCCAAAATCCTTGTCGGCATTGTAACTGTAATTTTTCTAAGCACCCACTGGGCTAAACTACAACCTCCTGCAGTCAGATTTTTCTGTGCTGTTTACTGAGCCCAGGGGCTGTCACAGAGACAGGTGCCATATCTCAGGACACCTGTTTCTGTTGTATCTGTCAAGTAGGGGTATTTTCTGTGCACTATTCTCAAAAAAAAATTGTTTACAGCACCTTAAATGACCAGGTGAAGAAAACGGGAAGGAATCTCAGTATCTTCCTCAAATCAGCCACACACACAAAGACATTTGGTCAATCCCGAGCATTTTGCAAGCACGTTCAAAAAAGTAGTAGAGGAACCCATTTAAATGATGTATCCATTTAGCACTAAAGGAGGTCTATATTACCTAGAATATTGGGTGACATCGGAACATCGGTGACATCATGCCAAACAGCATCTCCTCAGACAGCATGCATAATAAAAGTCTGAAAAGTTTAAAAACTAAAGGTCTAAAAAAAAGTCTTCTAAAAGTCTGCAATCATCTACCTGAAATCTCAATCTCTGACAACATACTTGAGGATATACATGATTTTGTGATTGTTTAACATGAGGATGTACATGATTAAGCTGAACGGGCACATTGGGAAGGTTATCACAATGATGTCCAGACTGATTATGAGAGCAGTGACAAGCAGACAGAGTACACTAAAGTCCGGGTCTCAAGGCTTGCATGGTGAGCACGCTCCTCTATATCAGCGACCCATGGATTCTGTGAGCTTGACAAGAAAGTAGACAACACTTTCCACTTGCATTCTGGGCATTACCTGGCAGGACATGATGCTCAACTGGACTGTCCATGAGAGAGCAGGGATCTCTTCCACATTCACCCTTCTCAAACAGAGACACATGCAATAGCTGGGTCATGTTGTCCGAGTGGATTATGGGCGCATTTCGAAGGATCTCCTGTATGGTGAGCTGTTACAAGGAATGTTACCAAAAGAGAGACTTCATATGTACAAAGACATTTACAAAAGCAGTCTCAAGCCCCTCGGAATCAACCCAGACTCTTGGGAAGCTGCTGCCTCAGACAGACCTTAGTGGAGACAGGCTGTGTTCAAAGACCACTATGACTTCGAGGAGACCTTTAATCAGCAGTCTGAGGCAAAGCAGCTTTCCGACTATCCAATCTGCGGCAGAGACTGTCATTCCCAAATTGGACCAACTCTCTCATCCGGTGTGATCCATGGTCACCCAAGACTGGTGGAAACCTTAGACCCTTAGGCTTTTTCGATATATATGCGCAAATTATGTTGCATGCCAATGTATTGTAATGTTATTTTAAACAAAATGAAACCCATTATTTTAATGTTTTGCAATACATGTAAGATATATAATTGTTGCAAACATCAACATGCCTTTAATAAACCCTTTTTTTTAACCGCAACATAAAGCCTCTTTTGACAAGTAACCAACTAGGACAAATCAGTAATTGTGCAACTCCTGTGCTTCCATGAATACTGTTTAATGATTCTCACCTGTTTAGCTTTATTAGTGACTCTTTTTTATGTCCTGCTGTCACCGTCTGTTCATCTTTAAAAACTCAGACACAAAGACAACTTGCATATGCTAAACTATGGTAAAACAATGCGACCCTTCCAGCCCTCATTTTCTGACTGACGGACATCGAGTCTCCCATTGTTTTTCTCATTAAGATAATTAAGCCAAATGATTCCCTGCTGCTTCCCAGGTGGACAGCCAGCAGCAACTGACAGACGTGCATGTTTGGCTAGACCACGCAGGTCGTCTGATGTATTATTAGACCCATGGCCATCTGTTTCTGGGCCTTGTATCAGCCGGTCACTCTCTCATCGGACCTCAATAGGAACTAAAATGCTGGACCGGGGCTAAAGCTAATGCTAACAGTCGCTAACAGACTCTCAGCATGAGCTTCACCTTTAAGTTGACTGTGGCTCAGTTCATTGAGGATGGTGTTATAATTGGATGTCGGTTTTTTTGTTAAGTGTTTCTGCTGGGGTCTATGCAGTTGCTAAGTGCTGCGCTCCTCTGAAGTGATTGCAGTAATGAACGTTTAGCACCGGCCTGTTGTTTTCCAGTCTATTCGCTCTAGCACTGCTGGGTAATTACTCAGGAGAGCGATGTAGGCTTCTTCTGGAGGGTTAGTCGCTGAAGTGAGCTGTGCTCAACACCACCTGCATATCACACCTCTCAGAGGCAGGACAAAGGGGAAATCCCTGAGATGTTTAGAAGAAGTCTTCAGAGGGCTTAATCTAATGGCAACATACAAATGCAAGATACCTCACAAATTAACCTTGTGAACACAGTGTCTTACCACTAGTTACTCTGAAAAACACAGGCTGGTAATTAATTTTGGCCACACAGGCTGAGCAAAATGATATAAACCTCATAGGAGATTACAAGAGACTAAAATGGTTTGTCGATCATTACAAACATTAACCAGATTTGCAAAAATTGGCATTTTAAATCAAATTAATAATTTGTCTCTAAAGGCAACACTTATTACAATCTGTAAAATGCACATATCAACAATAGACATCTTAATAAGAGCTATTAGAGAGCATATACAGTCAGATCCAAAAGTCTGGCATTACATCGACTATTTACTTTTTTTATTTTTTTATTTGCACTACTGTTCAAAAGTTAGGAGTCAGTAAGATTTTGGGGGGTTGGGACAAAAGGGGTGACATTTAGTTCAGTAAGGACACATTAAGCGTACATTTACATGACAACAATGCACTGAAATCTGAATGGTTTTGCCCTTGCATTTTCATTTCAAGACGTCACCGGTGTCAAAATGATCCCCATTCACACAAATCTGTGAAAACAACAAAACATGCTTTATTATGCATGCCAAGTCAGTAAATGGAGATGTCACTTTGTGAAGAAACACTACACTACTATACACGTGCACATACAAATATTCACATTTTTGTCATTTATGGAGACAATAAGGGCATCATTTTAACTTGCACTTTGAAAACCTTTTCAAAAGTTTGCATTGTCAGGCCTCCAAAACCCCATTACTGTGTACATGAAAAGCCAATACTTTAAGAAAAAGTTTTTCGTTGAAAATGGTGTCATGGCATTGGCCGTTAAATTGATCAAATGTGTTAGAAAAGACATTTATAATATTACAAAAGTAAAAGAGTGCTGTTGTCATTAAAGAAAAAGGATAACAATCCAATTGTTATTTTATTTTGAAGTGTTAATTTAGTAAAATGCACAATAGGAAAATTTTCACTAGTGACCTCAGTCTTTTGGACTCCACTGTATATTAATTTAGCCTGCAGATATTCCATTTCACCGAGGAACCTTCATTTTCTTACTCTCATTTGCTAAAAAGCTGATTCTGGGGCCATTAAATTACCCATCGCTTGTCATATGATAAGTGAGATGCGTAATGAAGAGATTACAGCCAATGTGGCCAGTTATATTGCCTGTGCCTGTAGTATAGTGCCTGCCCTTTTTCATTAGTCAGTGGATGCCACCATAGCAGAGAATTAGCATGTGGCTTCCTGATATATCCACCCTCCCCACTGGGACCTATTCCATTACCCATGATCCTTCACCACCCACTGTGCCACAGATTACGACACAATATTGCACTGATTTAATATTAAAATCACTAATAGCATATGATTAACTCACAAATGAAAAATCCAGATTATGGTGTAATGAATATTTTAAAGCTTGATTTTTAATTTTTCCTCATAGAGGTTTATATTTTATTTCTCAGAGAAACCCAACATGCACAGAAAGTTTGTTACATACGTCACAGTGCAGACTAATTTTTGCAATAGCAAGAGAAAATAGCAGCGGTTTTCAAACAGAAATAGTCTAAAATATTAAAAATGTCTGTGTGTATGTATGTATATATATATATATATATATATATACATACACAATTTCTTTAAAATATATATAAAGAAAAAAATGTATATTTTGTATATTTATATTTATTTATATATGTATATTTATTTATTTGCATATATATATATATATGTGTGTGTGTGTGTGTGCTTATATTTAGCATCTACAAGTTGTCTTATGTTTAGAAATACATATTTCATATAATATGTGTCACTATATTATCTTTGATGAAATCAAACAACTGAAATACACATTTTAGTTTCCCTAATCAGATTTACTCCAACCCATATTTGCACACCTCAGAGGTCTTCAGAGGAAATTGGTTGCATATGTATTTGTTCAAATTTCCCTCAAAGAAGAATTTTGGCTCTCATCAATTTTATATGTTTACAAATTCTGCAAGACATTTCGCAGTCATTTTGGGCATTTTACTTTCATCCTGAAACATCACAAAATCTATTACATTTTTGTGTGTGAATCATGCAGAATTACCTCAGGGTCACTTTAGTGAAGCTTGCTGATCATGAGGTTTAAGAGAAGAAAGGAACGGGACATTCCCAACAGGAGAGATCCCTCTGGACAGCCGGATTTAATTCTGCCTTAGGAGCTGAATTTATCTGTGCTGCTGGCATTTCCCCAGTTACACAGTCTTATAAGGGTGGGGGGAAGGAGAAATATTGCCTTATCCGTGTTATCTACTCTTCCTCTGGAAGGGAAATTTATTTAAAAAAATAAATATGCCATTGCCTGCAGTGTCTCTTTTGTTTCTGTCGAAGAAAGACAAAGCACATCTCCATTTGATGCATGAGGCCCAGAAAAATGAAACTTTCATAGTCTGAGCGATTGCCCACAGATTCCTATCAACCTAACAAATCTTCTATAAACATTGTGGAGATGAAGGGAGGGAGGAAAAGATGGAAGTGGCAGTAGGTAGAGAGGAAGACAAGAATGGAGAAGGAAAAGAGACAGAAGGAAAGGAGATGACTTTAAAAGGTGCCAAACAATAGAGAATCCTGCTTTCATCTCAGCAGAGAGCTCCATTAGTCCTAGTTACACATGTGAGGAGGAGATGGAGGTGGAGAAAGCTGGGGGGACACTGGTGAAAGAAAGAGAAAAATGCTGATTTTGATTTCAACTAGATCTGCTGATTATGCGTTGAATCCTCTTTATCCATGGACGCCCTGGGGCCCATTAGCTTGACAGAAAGTGAGAGTACAGTGGTGACATCAGCATCTGGATGCTATGCAAAGCAATGCATATATGTTCTTTAACGTATTACTGTTCAAAAGTTTGGGGTCAGTCATATTTTTTTAAATAAATTAACATTTTAATTTAGTCAGGGAACAGTAAATTGATCTAAAACGACAGTAGACACTTTTATAATGTAACAAAATATTTCTATTTCAAATAAATGCTATGATTTTGAACTTTATATTCAGCAAACAGTCCTGAAAAAAATGTATTATGGTTTCAGCAAAAATATTGAGCCAAACAACTGTTTTCAAAAAAAAAGAAAAGAATACTACTAATAATAATACTACTAGTAATAATAATTATATATATATATATATATATATATATATATATATATATATATATATATATATATATATATATATATATATATATATATATATTATATACATATACACTGAGCCCCAAATCAGCATATTAAAATTATTTCTAAAGGGTGCAAACCAACCAAGCTTGAATGTTTTTCACATTCACATTTTACATTGTTGCAGAACCTCTTTTCCTAGTCTGTCAAAAAGTCTCTGCTTAGTTCTGGTCACTATGAAGCCGAAAAGTGCTCTGATTGGTCAGCTGAACCAGAGTGTTGTGACTGGTCATCCGCTTTGATCTGAAATTTTACACCATAGCCGCAAGATTCATTACACTACTAAAATTTACTACAACTGATGCGTTTCAGGGAGTGTGCACTGATGTAGAAAATGATTTCCTTTGGTGTGACTTTGCGCTTACAAAACATTGTTATTGAAATATTACAATTTAAAACAGCTACTTCTGTTTTAGTGTATTTTTGGTGTTTTGCTGAGTATAAGATACATGCTTTTCATCCAAGAAGATTATTTTCTTAAACATCTGATTCAATCTTGCTAAAATAAATGCATGCAAAATACTTAAACATCGTACTTGATGTTAATCTAGACAATTTAGAAATAAGTTGGAGAATTCACATAAAAATGATACGTTTCAGATAAACGGTGCAAAAAATAGATACAGACATTATAGCAAGAAAGAGTTACAACCATCTCTTTCTCCATTACTCTTCTATAAATTATAAACTTGTACTTCTTTTAATATATTATTAGTTGAGCAGAAATCTGTTATTTGTTTGTGTTATGTATTGTTGTTTATTTGAAATAAATGTACAAATTTTACTGCATTTATGTAAAACCCATTCATTACAAACAAGACAACTGAAAAACATCCTATCCCATTGTAATGAATGTATCGCACATTCATTACAATGGGATAGGATGTTTTTCAGTTGTCAGCACGAGGAAGCAGCAGGATAAACTCAAACTCACTTTTAGGAAAACAAAACACTTTAAATATACACTGAAAAGGCACGCATGTGCAAAAACCTGGATCACTGAGACAGCGAACATGGCATCCACACACATCGAGAAAACAAAATCACATAACTTCAACCGACAAAGACAAGGGAAACACAAGAGGGTTTTATACAAAAGGGCATGACGCACACCTGGGTAGACTAATGATGAAAGTAATTGGCAAGACATGTGCAGGAAGGGCACAGGAAGATACACAAAAGGGACCCGGAAGTAAAACATGACACACCCGACAGGAAGTAACAACTAACCTTAAACACAGAAGTGCACAGGAGACACAACAGACAGGACTAAGGTTCACACCCATCTTCTGTCAAAATGGAACAAGGCAAAACTCCAGTTAACAATATAAAAAAAAGTAAAAAATAATAATCACTATTGTTTTTGCCACATCGAAACAGCAGGACATTGAGTAACAGAACTCTTTGCTGAAAATGAATCTGTGCATAAAAAGTAGTTTTGGCTGGCCACGCATCATCGCACACTCTGATTTGTGTATCAGCATGATTGCAGAGAAACACATCTATAACAAATGCTAAAATGAAGCTAGCTGGGGTTACACAGAGTTCTGGAGCATCATGGGAACGTGCGCATTTTACTCCATAAACTCGGAAGCACCACCATCTTAGTTATTACACTGATCCAGTTATTTATAGATGCACTGTCATACTAGACCAGACTGGCCCCCTTTCATGTTAAATTTAAGCCTACGCTCCCCCTCAGGGTAGTGGGTGCAGGAACAGGCACTCGCATGTTCGTTTATTTCCTTTCAGCATTTGGCACCCAGTGTCCAGTCTGCGGCAGAACGACGGTGCCCTTATCTGAGAGGACAGAGTGCCTGGTAAAGCCCTACACTAAACACTACTAACAAAACTGTGAAAGCTTTTTTATCTTTCTCTCAGTGTGGTTGTCATTGATAATTACAGGTTAGAAGCATACTTTAAAAAATAAAATGTTGGTGGTTTATTTTGCTTACCTGTATTATTTTTAGATCTGGTATATAATGCTGAAAAAGATAAGCAAAGATTTACTTGATTAAATTAAACTATTTCAACTTAACCTAAGTAGCTACATAAATATTTAAAGTACAAATCAGTTTGGTTGTACAAGTCATTGCAACTTAACTTATGTCAAACTGACTTAAATTAGTTTAATATTTAAAGGAAATATAAAAAGGTCATCTATAAAATAAAAAGTTTAATTATTAACTACTGTTCTTTTTTCCGTTTTTTTTTTGTGTTGTGGGCTTCTTCTTTTGTTCAGGAACAAAAGATGTGGTTTTAATTTATAGACCTTAAAATGTGTTTCAGTCCCATTCATCCTTGTTCCAGCATGCACTGAGGCATAAATATTTAATACGATTTCAATGTGTGTTCCTTTGTATTTTTTACACTATGCACTTTGTCACATTCAGTGCTTAAAAAAGGTTTATTATTAACAGTGACATGTTTTCTAGTTAGTAAAAAACATAATAAAAAGTTAACAATATGTACTCTTAAATACAGGGTATTACTGTACAGTACTGATCGCCTGTACAGTAGTGAACACACACATACATTTAAGGTCCGGTCGATCAGTTTATTAATTAATTTATGATTGGTTAGGAACTTACCTAAAGCTTAAATAAGTTTTGTGCCTTCAACCTTGTTTGACTTGAATGGTAGGTGAAAAGCATTTGAACTTTGCCACAGATTTGTCCCATCGCCTAGAACAGTGGTCCCTAACCTTTTGTGAGCCGCGGAACGGTAAACGTGTGATAATTTTGTGATAAATTTGATCCACTGACCGGTCCGCGAAATCGTTCCACGGCCCGGTACCACTTCATCCGCGGACCAGTACCGGGTTGCGGACCGGGGGTTGGGGACCACTGGCCTACAACACAATTGAATGTTTCTTCAAGTGCACAGGTTTAGCATTACCCAAGATAATTTTCCAGACCTTTTTACAAAAGAATTATGTACTGACATTGTCGGTAATGATTACTGAGATTGCACATTGTCCCGGAAGGGACTAAAATCACTGGTTATAATTATTTTCCCTTACCTCTCCATGTAAAACTGATGCTAACTGATCAGGGCTTTAGGCTCATTTAATATAAAGGGAAATGTTATACATTTCACAACTTTAAAGTCAATCAACATATTTTCTTGAAATAGGATAGATAGATAGAAAGATAGATTTAGCTTTAAAAAGCTATGCAAACTTAAAAAATTCATATAAAACTTAAGTATGGAGGAAAGTTTTTGTTTGTATGGTGTAGACTTCATAATACAAACTTAATGTTTGTTGTATCTCCAGCTGGGCAGCTGAAGCACCTGTAGTGAGATTTAGAGGCTGCTATATATTTTGACAGGTTTATCTTCAACTGAAGTGTAATTTTCCACCTCAAATCATTTGATGATCTTGTAGTACTCTCACAATAGCAGGGAGATGAATATCTAGCATTATCTCCATTTTGTGCCTCACCTAAGACTGCCATGAGTCTCTGCACTGTTTTCAGGACAGGTGCCTCTTCACCTATGAGCTCTATTTACTACAGGAACAACATAGGAGACAAATGATAATCAGTCAGGCCACACACTGTCTATGTACAGAGTGACATTTCTTTCTTTCCTTTTTGCTCCTTTTCTTTCATTTACACAAATACTTTGTGCATCGGCACATGCTGAGAGGGAAAATCACTAGCTGTTAAATATCTTTGGAGGCAGTAAAATGTCTGTGGCAGCTGTGATGGAATTTTATAAATTATATGTTTTCTTTTTAATCGTATGCATGATTATATTTTGTTTCTTGACATTATTGATTATTGTGTGACATTTAATTGTATTTTCTATTTTGTAGAACTAGTAAGTAAGAGATAATCAGTTTGAGGTATAGAGAGCGTAATGTGTTCCTGATTAAGGAAAGGACAATTACAACTGAGCCTTTAGCCTTGACTAGAGATATAAATGCTGGAGCAGCCCTCCCTTCTTTGTCACACTCTGCAGGGCAGCTTTGGTGTCTGTATGACTGTTGACCTTTTCTTGTAAGAACATAAGCCTTTATAAAGACAATTGGGATATGTGTCTCTTATTCCGAATAGTTAAAAGATTTTGCCACCACACAGCAACCTCCTTAACTTAAACTTGGGGTCAATAGAATAGGTTTTCATGATTGAATGTTTCAAATATTGGACATTGTCGCAGCACCTCTAGTCTTAGATTGTCAGTAATGCTATGTTTAGTTTCTGTCTCTGATTGGTTAGTTGGATCAGTGCTGTGATTGGCCAACAGCTTCAAGCATGTTTCACAAATGTTAAAATGCCTAACCCCGATCATGACTGCCAGTTTCAACAGACTACTTATACAACTCATCCAGGCCTCGAAAACTGTCGTTGCGTATGCCTTGGGCAGGAATTATAAAAACTAGGACTTTTTAGATGTGTACATTCATAAACAGTGCTTACTGGTATAAAAAGTAATTTATTTTATAGTATGAGCACTTTCATGTCCTTGGCCAAGAAATTACTGGTAATGTAAGGTACCGGTAACTGCGTTTCAGGTAAGGTTTAGGGGTAATTTCACGGTTAGTACCTAGTTAGTAGCCATTGTAATTACTATAATAAGTACAAAGTATGTACTTGGGGAACAGGACTGTAAAATATAGTGCTACCAAAATAACTCCCCTTTGAGTGACTTTGTGCTTTGTAACTTAGCAGACATTTTTCATACTCAAACTGCAACATTACAACAACAACAAAAAACATAATATGTCCTCTTCAAACTCTGACCATAACTATAGTGATCATGACTTTGTTGGATCTGGTCTTTGAATCCAAAATATTTTGTGTGGGGAAAAAAGCCATATTTAATCTTAATAATAATTTAAATTAGGTCAGTTTTTTGGCAGTGTCCAGCTTCACCCAGCAGAATGTAGGCCATGTGCTTAAATGCTTAAACTCCCTCAGCGCATTGTGTCTGCACGTCTGTGTGTGTCTTTTGCTCTCCTCTTCCTTTTCAGATACTCCTATATGTTTACTACGGCATTGAATTGAATGTGTCTGAAGAGAGAGAGAGAGAGAAGGATATTCCTGAGGGTCATTTGTGGCTACTTCTGTTAGCACTTCTCTCTGGAGAGATGGGAGATGATGAAAAGGTATTTATTGCAGACAAATGAGCACTGTCTCGCTTACTGTTACTTTTGCTCTTTCCCCATGCACTTATTGACTTTGATTTATGCCACGCATTGTCAGATGCCCTCGAATTGGGCATAGAATTATGCATGTATGGTGTAGAATAAGACGTTGAATTGTCTTCAAACCTGCAAAAGAAACATACGATGGGTGAAAAATCAACAATGAGTGTGAATATATTTTTCATGGGCTGTTCTGTGTTATAGCTCTTTTTATTAATAATAATGTGCATGAAGTGATGGCAATGTGAAACAAGAAAATATTAATGAAATTTAATTATTTAAACGTGTGATGAATCAGTGACATAATTCATAAAACATACCAAAGGTAGTGTTCATCCAAACATTTACTCACCTCATGCTGTTCCAGACCTGAAAGACATTCTTTCTACTGTGGAACGTATTGTGTTTCACAGAAGAAAGTTATATAGGTTTGGAACAACATGAAGATAAGTAAATGTTCAAATACTCCTTTATGAGCAAATATAGAATACAGGCTTTCCTGTAGCTTAAATAGTAGAACATGGCGCTTACAACACCAAAGTCATAGGTTCGATCCCCAAGGAAAGCAAGAAATGATTTGAATGTCAATGTGACTCTTAAATGCAATGTAAGTGGGATCTGCCAAATGCATAAATGTAAAATACTGCAATAAATGATGTCTTTGGTAATTTTTCAGCATTATTTACTTATAACTTTGACAACACATGATTATGGAAACTCATAATTTTTACCTGGACAACAGTCCGTTTATCTTGTGACCTGGTTACTTGGAATTTAGTGGCAAAGTGACGTACCGCACATCACTTCCAAGACAGGATTGGGTTACGTCTAGATGATCCATCCTATTACAAATGTACCTTGGCATCTAGTCTGAGGGGACATCCAGTATGTCTGGCAGAGATTTTACAGCAGTGCCAGGGCAGGATTTCTCCATGCCAGTCATAGCGTCCCATATGCTAGGAACACATGCAGACATCTGCAGCATCTGCTGACGGCAGAGATGACAGAGCTAGGAGACAGTGCTGAGTCATAAGAAAACAAGAAAGAGGTGGAAATGAGAAATGAGAAATGAGATGGCAAGTTCAAGACATTTGGTTATACAGTGTTTTGATGGTCCCTTTTAGACATTCCTATACTATAAGTATAGTCTATATAGACTATAAGTAACATTGCAACTAGATGTCAACTAACTGTCATAAGAGTATTAGATGTGTATTAGTAGACTGTTAGGTGTAGAGGTGGGGTTAGTCGAATAAGTTACTTATAATCAATAGAATTGCAGTTGGCAGACCATCAAAATAAAGTCTTAGCAGATATTAAAGTCGGGTACCCACTGTATGATTTTAGCTCTGATTTTCTCTTTGTGGAAATACATGGCCAAAATCATAAATCGGTGCTCACTCATATTAAAAATGTCTGCAGTGTTAAATTTATTTTGACCGGAAACTACATCGATGACAACCTCTCCAGTGAGAGAGCTTTGGGGGTGTTGATGGACTCTGACTACTCCATTTGTGTTTTAATCATCATTCTGAATGTAATCCAGGTGTAGTCTTTGATAAAAGCAGGATTTTCTCAGATTGTTACTCAAAATGTTGCTTTTTATGTTTTTATGAAACTTATCCACATTCAAGTGTTGACAAAAAAGAATGCATGAAGCTAGAATAAAAAAAGCTATTTTTTGTTTGTTTAAAAGCAGAGGATCCGTTCTTTCTTTTCATATCTTGCAACGTAATTTATTGTCAACAGAATGTCTAAGAAAGGGACTCATCAAAATAAAGTCCCACCAGACATTTTACTTCCCTTGATCTCAATGTAAGATTTTTCCTTTTGGACTAGATTGGACTATATGTTTTCTATCTCATGAAAAATAATGTCAATCATTATTTTGGTAAATGGAATACACCGTTTTTGATCAACTAAAACAACATCCTCATGGGAGTAATTCATTCAGGATTTGTTCGGTAATCGGCATCATTCATTCTGTAACCAGAATACGATGAATACTGCAATTCAGCATGATTTTTTTCCAACAATCCAGTTTAGGTTATTTCGTATTCCGCTCATATCAGTTGAAAAACAAAAAAAATTATGCGAGAACTCTCTCGTTCACTCTTTCCAATCATTTGATTAATACAAAATATTAACACAATTTTTTTTCCAGTAAACATCAGCATGCAAATAGCACTTAATTTTTGGAATAAGTGCTATCTATAATGAACCCAGATGGTTTGCTATTGGTTAAATTGGATACAGGCATTTGTCCTGAAACACTGTGTGCAAAAGTTTAGTAAATTCAGCCTTCAGTTTTAAGTCCTTGTTTAGTTTCTCTCTCCACTCCCCACCCAGTCATCTTCATTTAAAATTCCTCTTGACTGGGGTGAGAAAGGTGATCCCCTGCCAAGCTCGGTTGGTCAAAGCAATTCTCTTCACTAAAGAGCACCTTGCCCTCCGCCTCCCTGCTCTGTCCCCAATCAGTCCACTTCCCTTCCTTCTGCCACCTCCAAACCCAAGCATCCCTCAACCAGTCTGGGCATGACAAACCCCCTCCCCGGGCATGACAAACAGCCTATCCCATCTGACTTCCACCGCATCTGAATGTAAATCAGATCATTAACTCTTATATATCCCTCTGCTCTGGTGAATTTACCTTATCGTCATTAGTGTGTCACAATTTAAAATATTCTAGCTTTTTTTTGCTGTTTTTCTCAGTGGATGAACATAAACTGCTACATAAAATTGCCTTTAAGGTACAGACACCTGTCAAATCACCAGACAATAGTGTGGAAACACCTACTCATTGTTTTTTATTACTAGTTTCCCGATTTTAGAATAATAGTAAAGTCATCCACAAATGGATGTTTCGAGATTATGGAGCAATATTTTAGCCTTTTCAAAGTCACCCTTTGCCTAGATGAAGGTGCACAATTCTGGATAAATTGAGAATCACATTTTTTTTGTTTTGTTCCCAGATCACGATTCTCCCATGATCCTGAACAGGCAAGAGACAACTAAACAAGATGACTTATTTACTAAAGATTCTGACAGCATGTTAATTTCTGCAGTCTAAATAAATGCATTATTATTATTACTGCATTATTTTGAGTGAATGATTCAATGACCTACTCATAAGTACTTCACTTGTTTAATTAACAGATGAATCAGCATTTTTGAATGAAACACTTGAATGAATGATTCAATGAAATAAAATGTTTTTCTCTTTGAGTGTTTAAAATAAGAAAAATAAATAAAGAGAAATAAAATGTATAAAAAATATAAATACAACAAATATCAATACATGCATACACTACATTTTGGTCTTATAAAAAAATAAATTGCTTTTAGTAAACTTTTAAATGCAAAAGTAACTAACTATGCCTTTCCATTAAAAGGTTTAAGACTAAAACAAATGCAGTCAAGTGTGTGTGTCCAAACGTTTGACTGGTAGTGTAATTTCTAATTTATTATCAAAGCATGCTTGCTGTAAAATATCGATGTCCTTTTTTCTTTCAGTAATATGCTTCAGAACAAGAAGTGCATGGCAAAAGATCAAGAAGAACATGTTCCAATTTGATAAACAAACAGGAACTCTCGATTGATCAGGTGGAGTGGGTTTATACTCAGGAACAGCTTTCACAGAGACCTGTGATGTAGTGGTTCAATTAAAAGAGCACAGAGATTAGATCTAAAAGAAGACTCGCAACCATCTGTTTCCACTTCAGTGTAAAAGACATGTTTTTGCAAGAGTCCGGGTAATGAAAATTAGACCTATTAGGACTTCTATGTCAAGGTCAAACAGGCCAGTTAAAAAAAAAACAGTTGGACTGGAGGCTGTCATATTTGCAATTGTGTGGATATTCCGAAAACATCAATCTATTTTTCAATCATTTTTATTTTAAAACCCCAGAATATTTAAAACAGAAACTGCTTTTGATTTTTGTTCTGATTCTGACTTGTGTTTGTTTTCTTATTGTGTGAATCTCACGCACAAGCGTTGTGTACCGAGCCTGAACAGTTATGGATAATTGACGTCATGCGAGCACCATTTGAAATTTGAGATGTGAACTTACACCAAAAAGTTGTCAATCTATGGGTGCAGGTTATATAAAGGTTATGGCGGGTTATGGCAACGTTTGTTTACACAAAACCCCAAAACCCGCGGGCTATATGAGGGTGTGGATTATCTGCGTCTGCGGGTTATATGCGGGGAAATACGCTATATGCTGTTTAATGTTGATGATTGCATTATATTGCATATCCATCTGCTCAGTTACAAATATGTGTGCTGGTGCGATGCAGAGACAAGAAGAGACGTGGAATTGCAGCAATCTCGGATTTATTCAAAATAACCAAATAAACAAAAGACTTCAAACAGGAAACAAAACGGCACTCATTGTGCAAACTTGGAGAATACCTGGAAACACGGAACACACAGCAACATCCACATAATGACATCAAAAAGTTTCAACGATCGACAAAGACAAGGGAATACATGAGGGTATTAATAACAAGCACGGGATGGGAAACAGCTGACGAGACTATAGGTAAGTGATTAGACCCGGACAGGTGCGAGAAGGACATGGAAGATACATAGAAGGGACCGGATGTAAACAACGTGGCAAGACTGTGACACTGACAAATGATATCGATTGTTTTTGCTTCCTCTTCCCCTGTGTTTTGATCTAGAGATTCTGTACGATTCTGATTAGTCTCTTTTCACATCAAGAATAGATACAATTATAAGCAATGAGGAGCATGGTTTATTACATGTGCAAATTAAAACAGAACATCATCAAACATGTTTTGGGTTTTCTGCACTTTATGACTTTGCCATTTAGGAGCGATTGTGGGAATGTGGAGTCTGAACGGTCAGTGATAGGCCATGTTTCTAAATCAGTATCTCTCTCTCTCTCTCTTTCCCTTTGTGAAAATCCCATCTCTACTCCTGCTCTCTATCTCACTTGCTTTCAGAGGAGCTTGATGCCTGTGGACAGGTCTTAAAGTGCTTGCCCATTATTTTGAATGATTAATTCAGTGCTTGTGCTCTGGTCTTGTTGCTCTCCTCAACATTGATCCATGTTTTTAACCAAGACACTGCAATTAAATGATCAATACAGCAAAGGGGTGCGGGTGATAACAGTTTTGTTATCCTTTGTTTGGACATTAATACAGGTGTTTTCTTATTTCTGGTAATCCATCAAGAAAAATAGACCTCTCTAAGAAAACAGGGTGGTTTAATTACAGTCAATCTAATTAGAGCTGAGGTTCAAGACAATCTGACAGTTCGGCCTTAAGAAATAGTAGTCCTGTTTTGTAACAGTAGTACAAAAACTTTACTTTGCTCATGAATATTCATTATATGACACGATGTTATAATGTAATTAGTTTGTGATGTGTGCTGAATAAAATCAAGGTTTACTCATACATGCTAGTAAATTTAACAAATAATTACAAAGAAATGTCAAGTAATAAAGAATTGAAGTTTTTACATACGCCAATAATCTGAATCAAAAATCAAGTCATAATCAAAACAATTCTGCAGTGTATGTATTATACTCTCAAAAAATAGTGTAAGTAATTATAATAGTCTATGTTACTGCCATGTGATGACTGACTGGCATGTGTCAGGACTGTTTGGCAGATGAGAGTGTCATGTGACCTTATGACCTACAATAATTGAATTATTAGGGATTCTGAGCTAATAATCTTGATCAATTAATTACATATATAATTACATACATAATGTATTTATAATTAAATGGCTTATTCGTCATTTAGCAGAATCATTCCATTGGCAGAGACTGAACTGCACTGACTGAACATCTGGAACATCCTTGGGTTAAACTGTTTCAGATGAGGGCACATTGGTGACAGGAGAACTTTTACATTGGGTCTATAAGGAAATAAGTCAATGAGAGCAAAGGTGGAAAAAAACGAGGGTTACTGAAAGAATCAGGAAGACACTTGACTCTAGAGACATTGCTCAGCCTAATTTTCATTGTAACAAATTATCTCTCTACTACAGATGGATTTATTAATTTAAATCAGAATCTGAAGAGTCTGTAAATGGGTGCAATCATTTTCTTTTTTCCCCTTGGCATTCTATTTGAACTCTCTGTTAATGTTTGAACACCGGGTGAATTTATTAACACAAAAGTAACTCCATATTCATTGAGTTAGGGGTGTTATGCAGTGACCAGAGTCTTATCCAGTGAGAATACAGACAGATTACACAAAACAGAAATATTTCGCACAGGAAACATGTTTTTGTATGAATGTTGATTAGGGTGACATAGAATCTACTACACATTTAAAATTCCACAAAATAATAATAACAATAATAACAACAACAAAAAGTAATGGGGAAACATATGTATACATAATGTCATGTTATAAAAATCCTGCAGCTTTTGAAGAAACTGGAGGAGTAGTAATAAAAATAACACTATTAATAGTCATATTAACAACAATAATAAAAACAACAACTATTATTATTATTATTGGAACATTAAATTCAGTAAATAATATTCATCTTCATGTTGCTTTAAATTCATAGATTTCCCACTAAAATCACTGTAGAAAATCTGAAATAAATAAATAATAAAACCCTGTAAATTCCATCTGGCCGTAATGATGATGACATAATATATTTCCATTACGGCATCATTAGATAGAAAATAAATGTATAAACTGCCCAGTGTGAAATACCGGCTGTGTGTTCCTCCAATTGTATTGTTTCCATCCTATCATTCCTTATGCTAATTACTCCTTGATCTATAGCTTTTCCTTTTATATTTCCTTTTCTTTTACTTATCAAGCTGTCTATACCTTATTCATGTTACCGTACTGTGCATCTGCTGTTCTGTTCCAGTGATTTATGACTGTAGCAAGGTTTAATAGTTCAGGGAAGAAGGAGGCAGGAACAGTGCACGTTTAACACAATATTTTAATTCCCAAAATAACAAACAACAAAACGAAAATAAAAGAGCAGCCCTCATGGACAACTGCCGCATATAAACATAATAAAAAAACAAGATAAACGTCAAAGGCCCAGTCCTTTGCAGACCATCACTCCCCCTATTATTCTCCCGGAGCTCCTCCGTTTGCCACAGTGACCCATTTGCGTTCTCTGAGTTAACGTCAAGCCTCTTTTTGAGTCTGCAAGATTCTGCAACCAATTTGGAAAACTATTAGATAATTGGTTCCACAATCATAGAAGAGTGTATATGTTTCTCTGCAGTAATCAGAGACAATTTCAGAAATCACTTGAGCAGGTGTGGGGGAATGGGAGGGGGTTTAGGTGACGGGGAAGAGTGGACATTTCTCCCTAGTTTGAGGGCAGGCGATCCTCTCTTCACTAATTTCATTCCACCTGTGTCCCTGTGCTCAAGAGAGGCCATTTGAAGTTAGAATTGGTATCTTGACACAAGCGTATGAGAAGAGGAAATGGGAAATGAGATTTGTGGCCACTCTAACACCCACAAACGCCGATGTGACTGATAGCTCCAACAAGTTAGCAAGTTGTTTGTGTGAATTTGAGAGAAGTGTTTTTGATAGCTTCTCTCCCTATATACAGCAGGTTCACAATTGGTGGAGAGACAAAACACACATCTCTTTATTTAATAGTTGACCGTGTCAACTAATGGGTGCTGGCTTTAGAATTTCATATTTAAATAGAAAATATGGAGATGTTCTTTTCAACTACCCGGATGATGTTTGGGGTTGGTAAAAACAGTAATATTGTGAACTATTATTCCAATTCAAAATAACTGTTTTCCATAAGAACATATTAAAATATAATTTCCCTTTCTGTCAGGTATGAGGAAGGGATGCGAGGACTCAAGTGCAGGGAGAAGGTAATTTATTAATAATGAAAAATACAAATTAGACGGGGAAAAACAGAGAAAAACAAACTTATACCAAGACAGTATACCAAGACATGAAAGCCAACGATGCAGCACAAGACAGCAAATATGGAGGGAATAAATAGGGAATAGGAGGTGGGTGATAGATGGAGGACAGGTGGGGCAAATCAAACAATAACAAGGGAACAAGATGGGTGGGGTTTCACAATTGACAGGACAAGGCATGATCATGTAGCCAACGTGGATGCGCATAAGCCGTGTGTCCACATGAAACAAGACAAGACAGAGTGCAGCTAGTGCACAAACTTCGCGCCACAAAAAATGACATGAAAGCACGCGGCTGATAAAAACACGGACTGTGTGCTAAAAAAATTCACGCAGACAAGAGAGAGCACAGCCCGAGTAACACTCAAAACCGCCCCCACTCACATGACGTAGAGTGCACGAGCATGAGCAAACACTCATGTGCTCACAAAAAGGACAAACACACAGGCCATGAATGTCCAAATCATGATACTTTTTTTCACGATTTTTGAAGGAATTAATCTACAGTGGAGTTCACTTATCTCGAGTCATGGTTAACTCGCCAATCCTATTATGTCGACGTTTTCGAAGTGGAACTGCCAAACTCCTTATTTGTCTTAGTAATTTCTCATCGGTTACGTTGATTCTTTAATGTCGCCGAATCCTAACCCTAACCCCAAAAATACAGGAAGGAGTGGGAATCAAACCCTGAATTCCAAGGCTGGTTAAAGCCGTTTAATGGTGATAATACGCGGGCATACTTGTTGAGAAAGCACATTAGGCAAGCAGAACGCAAGAAAGTATGCAATCTAGTACAGCCACACAACACACACGCACATGCAAACACAAACACATCCTTTTTTCTGGTTCTGATGTGAGCTCTGCTCAGCGCCGCTGCGGATTGAAGAACGGATTGAAGGTTATTAAAAGACGGGACGAAGCCGAATTTGTTGAGAAAGCACATTAGACAGGCAGAACGCAAGAAAGTATGCAATCTAGTACAGCGTGATGACCTCAAGAATATGTTATGATTGTTTACACTGTGAGAGAAATTGTGTTTGCAATGTTGGAGAATATAATTAAAGGTTTGTTATAATTAAATCAAAAGTGTTTATTGTATACTGGTAAATCTCTGCTGTTAGTTGGTGCACATATGCCTTTTGTTGTTAGCAAACATATACATAGTATGTACATTTTTATAGCATGCCGATCGGTTCATCAAACAAATCGCCATATTGGGTGCTGGTTATCTCACTAAACGGTTATCTCAACGCTTTTTGCAACCCCCGAGGCCGTCGACATAACCGAACTCCACTGTATTACTGTAGGAATATCCTGGAATTTGTTTAGAAAATGTGTTTAGCTAATTATAAGTGTGAGGGGACAGTTAAAAGGAAATGTATCAATTTAATGGAGTTGCTCCCAGCATTAAAAGATCTGCAAGTGAGGTTGAATTCTGCTAATATGGCCACGTTTAATGACTGTTGCTTCATTATCTGTTCAAGAAGCAATTAAAAATAACTTCAAAGTGGATTTTTTTTTCTCTAAAAAAGGGTGATATTGGAAAAAAAGGAAAGAAAAAATGCCACACAATGAATCCCAAAAAATACGGACCAGGAATACAGCACTATAAGAATGAGCAAACATTTTAATTATTTCTTTTTTGTGTGCAATTTGCCTCATTATAATGCATCTTCTCCAAAATAGATCTAAAGTTCAGCCCGATATGTTATAAACAAGCTAATTTTCATCTTTTGCATCTGGCTTACTGGTGCTTGATTGCTTTGTGAGCGCTGTTAATTGCCAATTAGGAGAGTCCTGCTACACCAATCACAACAGAGAGGAAATTACTCTCCAGTCCCAAACAAAAGCACACAGCAAGGACAAAATAAACAGAGACAGATCGACAACACAGATCACATTTGACAGTTTAACCTAAAGAAATAGTAGCACAGAACTTATAGTGCATGTCAAACAGAAAATAATAAAATCAGATAACATTCATCTTTCCACAGATCACACCCTTCATATTTCCCCTTCATATACCCTTCAATATACACATAAATACACATTTGTGTTCTGGAGTGAAAAATTAACATTAAAGAGATAGTTCACCCAACAATGAAAATGATGTCATTGTTTACTCACCCATACTATAGAAGTCAAAGGGAAATCAATTGATTACCCATGTTCTTTAAAATATTATTTTGTTTACAGCATAAACAAGATATTCATATAGGTTTGGAACAACTTCAAGGTGAGTAAATGATGACAGAATGTTTTTATTTTTTGGGTGAACTACCCTTTTAATATAAAAAGACATCTATATAGATTAATACAACATATTTAGAAATTAAAGCAATTTCAATCCTGTGCACTTGAATTGTATGGCCATGGAGAATACCCACATCGATGTGTCATTGAGAACTTTCCATTTAGATTAGGTTTACATTTGCTCAAATGCTTTTACACCATGTTTTACTGTTTTGATAAATATTTGTTGGCTCACATCCTAAAATCCAATACATCTCCAAGATGTATCGATCTGAAGATTGGATCTACTGGCTCCTCTCCAAAGTCAAAATTGCCATGTCAACAGTCTACCATCAAATTGCAACTCACAAAATCCTATGAACATTGTCAATATTGTATTGATTGTCGACCTTTAATAAGCTTACATACACATTGGATTCAAATGAACAAATTGGATTGTGTCACAACACTTTACACAAATGCACCAACTCATATGTAACATGTTAGACATAGTCCAGATTTAACAATGCATTGTTAACAATGCAATGCAATGCAAAGGAAATTCTTTCATTCATTTTTGTGACTATCTGCCAGCTACTGTCATTTTGGGGATTTGTAGGCAAGTGATTAAATTGAAAGTTTTTGGACTAACTCCTTTAAGCTCAACAAGGCTGCATAATAATATTGTGAAATATTATAACAATACGTTTTTCAATTTATTCTAATACACTTATTTTACATTTCTAATGCGTTACCATAGTTGACCTTCACATGCCACTTAAAAACTTAAAAAGAATGTTAGAATAGTTGTTTAGAGATGTTCACACTTTTGCAGGTTTTCGCAGCGATGTCATAGAATAACTATTTTTTTCAGTGAATCTTAAAAAGAACCATTTTTCATAGTGTGAAGAATATTTTTTAATTCTACAGAAACCTTTTCTTCTAAAAAAAAGAAAGTACACTGTCTTCGTGGAACCATAGATGCCAATAAAAAAACATTTTAAAATGTATGTATAACGTCCAGCAGTTAATGGACAAATGTGCTGGATTGAGTGTCACTTGATGCGTCACAGAATTCTAACTGATTATTAGTGTTAGCTGACTGTATCCAAGGAATAGTTTACCCATAAATTATATCATCATTTACTCACTATCATATGATTCAAAACCAACGACGTCAGTGTGACTAAAGGAGATGTAAAGTGGGATTTGCAGAAGTTAACTGAAAGTGAAGGGTTACCATAGATGAGGCTTTCAGTGAATAATGGCCGTTTTTGGTCTATTTTACAACAGTTGAAAGACATTTTTGGCCCATTTCAAAGCAATCAAATTGCTTCTGGATTAGACTAGAGATATAATGCATGAGTAGTATGGACCATTTTGATGTTGACTTTTGTCTTTTTTGGATCATGAAAGCCAGTTGTGGAGGCCAGCTAGTAAATAGAAATAAAAAATGAACAAAAAAACCTCACTCCCCGGGCCTCGAGAGTCGTATTAGTGACTGAAGCTAGAGGCTGCTGCTAATGTTTCTGTTGGCATGGGAGCTGTCCCGTCCCATGCCGTAATCTGAACGGTGTGAGTAGAACCGGAGAGGTTATGATGGTGTAACACTTGGTCCTGTCTGTCTGTCTCTTCTCTGTCATTTCCTCCCTGTTGGGTCTTCTTTGTCATTTCCTGTTGGTGAGGTCTTGGGAACACTTCCTGTCAGTCGTGTCATCTGTACACTTCCTACACCTGTTGTGCGATCAATTAATCATTAGTCTACCCAGGTGTTTGTCATTCCCTTATGTATAAAACCGTCTTGCAATTCCCTTGTGTTTGTTGGTTGTTAATGTAGTATGTTCATGTGTGTGTCTGCCAGCCGAATCCTTGTTTCTAGTTCTCAGTTTTGCACTTTAGAGAGTGCCGTTTTGTTTTGTTACTTAAAATGTTTTGTTTTTGGTTTAATAAAAGTATTAAACCAAAGTTGGGTTGGATCCCGGATCCTGCCGCTTCTCGTCGTGTCTCTCCGCAGCACACCAGCCACGCTTTGTGACAGATGGTGCCGTGACCCGAATTATGAATATGATGTATAATAAGATGTTATGATGAACTATATATGGCTTTCTCCACTGACATTTTATGCTGTTCAAAGTGTTTCAAAGATACTGATTTTCAGAAGGCAGTCTGATTGTTTGTGTAACATTAGCAACACATTATTAGCTGTTTGATAACATAGTCAAGTAGAAGGCGAATCATTTTAATTATTGTTGTGTGTCTGACTTTGTAGAAAGTGATACGTAAAACTCATTCTTATACATCGAATTATAGAGGAGCCTATGTGAGTGAGTGGAGGCAGGGCTCATTTGCATATTCATTAAACCACATATACCAAATAAAGCAAGCCATTTTAAGTCATGAACAAATCATTTTTCCACAGGATGAAAAAAAAGAAGTTATATTGTAGATCAAAGATAAGTTTTAAGCGAAACAATTATTGACTACAGTGGCACTTTAATTATATGCATTATACTGCAGATTTTTCACATGCTTTTTAGACATCTGGCCTAGCAATGTTTCCTTCTGGTGCATGTTCATAGCATCATACGTATTTTTCATAAGTAGTTTCTAAATTACTTGGTCCCTGATGAAAACTTCAAAAATGAGGGTGGAGCCACCTTTAAATGGTCTGCCAGTATTAGTACATTGTGCAAACCATGCATTATTTCACTTTTGATACATTAGTAGAGATCTCATGGGGGGAAATAGATCAAGAAATATGGAGAACCTGTTCTTCTTGACACTCCTCCAGCTCACAAGGGACAGAGTCTTTGGTAGAGAAGCTCTGCTCATGTGGGAGGTTAGAAATATGATAACTACAGATCAAGGGAGCTGAAAGATGGGCCTCAGCATCTGGTGATATATTTTTAATAACATTAATAGACTGCTGGATTGAAGGTTGATGACCCAGAAAGAGGCCAAATGAAGAATGTGTGTGAGAGAGAGAGAGTGTATATGACAACAGTAGGCTTTGACAAGGAAAGGAAGAGTGTATTGGAGTGTGTTAGAGCGTGCTTGTGTACTCTAGGAGAATGAATGGATGACCGAGTGGGTTTGCAGAGCGTGAATGAAGCGGGGAACTGAACGGGCAGCTCTCTCCAAGTCTAAACTGCTGGCTTCACACTGGACGCATTTTAATATCAGCCCAGAAAAGACCTGAATATTACATGAGCACACATACACAGTTCCTACTTGAATTTCTGAATTTTTCATCCCAGTTCAGTTCATTAAACTAATCATTTTATGATCTGTGCACAGTCTGAGTCTGTGATGACTGACCACAGACAGCCTGCAGCTAAATTTGGTTGTCGCTCCTTTTCTGAGTGTCTAATGCTGTTCTGTTCACACAAAGTTTTCTTATAAAGAAGACTGACAACCACATTTTTCTAGGGATTACACAAATGCTCATTAAATCTATGCAGGGTATTGAACAACTAATAATTAAGTGAAGTCACTTAAACATGACACAGAGACTTTAAGGTGCACTTAGTAATTATTCCTCATTAAAAACTTCAACACAAAGAAATTAACATCATTTTAGAAAATATGGGCTTCAATAGTGCACTTTAGACATTCTACCAACTATAAGTAACTTTGCAGCTGCATGTCAGTTCAGCTGAAGATCATCTTAAACCAAGACTAGCAAACAAGCTTAAGGCTTGGCCTCACTAAATCTTATAAGATTTTCAAAACGTGAAAGATCACAAACATGACTATAAGAAATCATGGATCATTCCTCTGCTGCGATGAGACCAGTAAAGCACACTGCGCACTAACAGATTCCATTCACAAACAGCAGAGTCCTACCTGTGAACACGGGAAATCTCGCAAAATATCTTGCATTAAACGTGACATTAAAGTAAGATAGCGAAAAGAAGAAATGGCGCTTTAATTAGGTTTTTCCAGCAGGGATTTCACTCCAAAATCTGGCTGTACACTGTGTTAAATCACAAATAACAGGTGCCAATAATTGTTGACTGGCAGCTGTTTATCCCAAACAGGTGGCAACAAATGTTGCACTGCAAAGCAACGTAACTTTAATTCAAATATGACTCGGAAGATTAGTAAAAATCACATTTTATCTTTGTTTTGAAAATTATTATGAAACAATGATATGCAAATGGCTTACCTTGTGTTTTGTGAAATTAGGGGGATGTGGGTGGATTAGGGGGATGTGGTGCTATATGTCCTTTACTCATTGCTCATAGACATTTTACTCCTATCTTTAGTTCTTAGAACTGGAGGAAAAGCTATCAGTCACAGAAACTGTTGTATGATGATCGAGTGTTGTGTGAAATGACCCAGTGATCAAGATGGAGGTGTAATGTTCTGTCAGCTGTCACAGGCCTGCCAACATTGTAGAATGTGGGAATTATATATTTTACAGATATTAATATTTATTTCTTTTTGTAACACTTTACCATAATATTAACAATAATTATTTGAAAAATTAAACAAGCAGTATATTTACTAATATATATATAATATATATAATATATATAGCAGATTTGTTCATACTTGATATTTTTTTTTTAAATACATTAACATTTTATTATTTGCATAATATTAACCTCATTAATAAATCATTTAAGATTAATAAAAAATATTGATCGTTGTCCATGCTACTTAGTGCATTAACTAATGATATAGCCTTAATGTAATATTAAACATAATTTGTAAATCAGGCAATTTGTTTTGCTTTATGTGGGGAATGTGTTTAGTTAAATAACTAAATAGACTTGCACACACAGCCTAATTTGCTCTTCACAAAGCCATGAACGGATCAGATTATTTTAGCCCAGATGGTGAGGATAGACCACACAAACACACACTCGAATGTATCATCATTCACAGCTTCTCACAGACAAACAGCATGTAACTCCTAATCAAAAACTGCACAGAAAATTCCCCTAAAACAGATAATAAGAAACACGGACAATTGAAAAGTGGGTTACAGCGCCTTTGCTATGGAATCCTTCGTAATTTACAAAAAAATGTCTGAGACTAACAACGGCGGCACGAGCTCCATGCTCAGCAGGAGGAGGGAAGTAAATCACGCGCATTAGCATGCGACGTTGGACGTGTAAATTATTTTCCTGTGAAAGTGTGAGTAATATGGAGCGGTCTTCCTACCTGATTATATTTTTGCACTGCTACGGCAGTGTCATTGCGCTTAACTTATTCATCACGATACAAGCAAAAATGAGCCAGTAGAGCTATAACTAACCAAACCGGGACAAAATAAACCACAGGCCCTTTTTTCTACCCTCTCTCACTCTGAAATAAGAATATCCAGGCCAGCTATTGGAAATGAGACTCGCAGAGTATGAAAATGTGCGCTTGGACATTTATTATTTAAGGCGTAATTATATGCGGGGTCGCTGTGTCAGCCTGCTACTGTGACTGAGACTTTTCATTAGGGTGGTTTGTCATACACTCCGGGCCCCGGGCCGTCACACTGCTCCATCCTGCCTGATTCGCTCCTAACTGTAGAGTACTAATGAAAAGAGTCTGACGTGGATGAAAGGGAAGGAGCGTTATCCTCCGTTTTACTGGCTTTTCCACAGTTCTCTCTCGCTTTTCCTCTGAGACTGTCAAATGATTCTGATTGGATTTTAGCAGAATTAAATTAGAAGAGGACAGGAGGGAAGAAGTTGGAGGGGAATGACATTAAGGCGGAAAGACACACGTATAGACCTCTTTAATTCATTTTCCTTAACGTCAGCCAGAGAGGAGGCCCGGGAGCTACTTTTCATTCAGTCGCATTCAGCCGCTAATTTATCGATGGAGCCGGAACCTGGAGGCCCAATCTGAGGGAAGTCCCCCATTCTGAGCTCATCATTATTTTGTGTTGCCGCGATTTTGAACCAAATTAGAGGGTATAAAAGTCAATTAAATTAATCCACCAAACTCAATTCATTACATATCAAACCTTTCGGGGCATTTTGTGGAAGAAAAGTCTTCAAAGCCTTAAAGGGGAGTTGGTATATCAGCCGGGCTCGCTTCATTTGTGGCAAAATCATCCCTGATCATGGGGAAGTTTTCATTCGCCACTTACATGTCCCCCTTTTCTCAAATTAGCCCCCTGTAGTCTATTCAGGGCCTTTTTGCTGTGAGCAGCGTTTAAATAATGACTTGTCTTAAGTGAGTGGATAATTATTGAAGGGAGGTTAAGTGGTTTACTCAAAGGCACAGAAAGGCCAATCCCCAACAGAGATTCACTAGTGTTCACTAATGAATTTGACTGAATGTGGCGTAAATTGTGGAGAAGCAAATGTATCTCTAACAGCCGCAGAAGGAATCAAAGCTTTACTAAACAGAGACAATTAGCGTGAGAGTGCACTTCCAAAAAAAGCACTGGCAACGTAATTTGAACACAGACACAGCCGAATAATTTCCATAATGACAAATGCAATCTACCAAGAGCAGCGCAAAACATGGATTTTTGGGGCGGTAAATAATGGCGCAAATAACAAAATTGACTAGCGCAAACCTTAGTAAATCACCTTACATGATTCATTTAAATACCAAAAAAATAAAGAAATGCTTTTATTCAGCAAGGACGTATTGAGTTGATTAGAAGTGAGAGTAAAGGTGTTATGAAGTGAGGAACAGAGCGTAGGCAAGGTAGGATTCCAAAAAAAAAAAAACTCACTTTAATGATAAACTTAAATAAAAAACTTCAAATACAAAAATCAAAGAAGCACGCATGTGCATGAACTGAACTGAACCGAACTGAACCGAAGGAGAACTAGGAAGACAGACAGGGCATGACACGGTCAACATCAGCAACCGACAAAGACAAGGGAAACACAAGTGGGTTTTATACTAAAGGGAATGAGGAACACCTGGGAAGATTTACAGAGTAAGTGCTCACACCACAGGTGCAGGAAGTGAAACAATGACATGACTGACAGGAAGTGACAAAGAAGACACAGACATACAGAACCAAGTGTTACAAAAGGCATTTATAATATTATGAAAAAAATTCTATTTTAAATAAATGCTGTTTTTTTCCCAAAAAATTGATCACCGTTTCTACAAAAATAAAGGGGCATGACTATTGTTAACAGATTATAAAAAAAAACTGAACTGATGAATTGGTATCTCGAATGAGAGCCCCATTACCTTCCTGTGTAAACTAAATAAGCCAATGCATATTTGGGTGCAAGATTTACATTCTGCACTCCGCTCCACCAAATGCGTACGTAAGGAAGAACCGCTCACGATTTCAGACAGAGCAGAGTAAGCATTTGCAGGTTCACCACCTGATTCCTGAAAGGCGTGGTGGAAACCTTGAGCATGTGTCCGGGATAAAATTTGAGGCACGCTTGCACCTTGAAGTGGAACCTGTTCATCGAGTGATGCTCTTCTTACCGAGAAAAGCCCTAGAGAGGCCCAGTCAGGGTCATGCTTTCTGTAAGAAGGGTTGTAGCAAAGGCTGTCTCCCCCACCTGAAAGTGTGTTACCACATCTCAGATGAGTTCCCAGGCTGGCAAAGTTTGTTGGAGTTGGTACAGCACTAGCAGCAGTCAGAAGTGGCGGAGACATCTGACGCCATGCCTAGTACCCCAAGGTATGCCCAGTGGTTTCTCCCCTTGGCTAGGCTAGGTGTCCATATGTTGTGATCCCTATGGAGATCCCACATGTGTATTCTTCCACAGCAGGGTTCCCCTCTCGGCGAGCCAATGTCTTACCCTGTCTCTGCATGGTATTGACAAACCACTTACCTTACTAGGGTGAAGCTACTCCAGAGATCTTCCAGATGGCTCCCAGATGGCCAGTCCATAGCTTAGCGTACCCCTCTTGGTCACAAATAACAGCAGGGCCTCACAGGGCGCTGGTAGGGGCAGAAATAGTGATGATTTGGTAGGGATCACAATTCCGTTCATTTCTGATGAAACGTAGAATGTGACTGACTGATAGGGAGGATCTAGGTTATTATTTTAGCCCCCATTTTCTGAAGAGTGAACGGTGACATTACATCCCATCACGACAATTGCTGTACCTCCACTGAGTGGCCAGGTCACCGGCTTAGCTCCTCAGTGAAAATCTGAATGTGTGATCGCACAATGTCTCGATTCCCTCTTTGAGGGGATTACAATAGAAACCTAGACGTTTCTTGAGCACAAAATTATTAGAATGATTCAAGTATCAAGTGACACTGAAGACTGCACTAATCATCACAGGAATAAATTACAATTATTATTATTGTATTATTATAAAACTTTAATGATATATCACAATATTATACTTTTTATATTTATCCGTGGTACTACGCAAGGTTATAACATCTTCATGCAGAATTTTCCGATATCTAAAGGAGTCAAAGCAAAAACACCATACGTCAAAAATATTCTAGACTTGCGAAAACAATACTTTATGTTCAATGTTGTCCTTGTGAGAGGTTTCGAAGAGCATCTTTTCATTTTCTGTTGTCTTCTCATTGGTCAATGTCAACTTGAGACATTTGGATTGGCTGATAGTCAGTCACATGGTCATATGAGCTAGATATGGGTCATGGAAATTAAATTTGGGTCAGATATGGGTCATGGGTCAATTCACAAAAGACTGTTTTTACCTGTTATTGCTTTAAGACATAACATGATATAACTTAGTTATACCTGTTATACCTTCATTACAGAAGCTAAAAGATCCTGTAATTACTGGCACTGGAGCGTAGAGTCTTTAAAACACTTTGGTGATTATTACATGACCCCAACTACCCATATAAAACTAATCCCATCTGAATATGAGGAACTCAGACTTGGGCTCTTGTGAGTGCTTGTATTTGCTTTCTTGCTATAGCCAGAGACGGATTATTCTGTTGACATGCCCTGGGCACAGAAGTCTCATGGGCTTTTAACACAGGACACATTCATGCATTAAAAGTAGCAAGAGGGAGTGAAACAGAACTGAACAGGTGTATAGGTGTTAATTAACTTCCACACATTGTTATTATATTAACAAAATACTGTATGTATATGCATACATCTATCCACACACACACTTTGTTTTCAAGTTTTGTGGGGACTTTCCACAGACAAAATTATTTTTCGACTGTAAAAACGTCTCAGGTTACTTACGTAACCCTAGTTCCCTTAGAGGGAACGAGACACTGCGTCGGAACGCATATGGGAACGCATTAGTGTTATTGTCTCTTGAAGCGCAATTGAAACCAGGTGTGCGAGTGCACGTAGCCGAGTGTGACGTCATGAGCCAGGAGTATAACTGCACGCGGCAGACTAGCAGCCTCAGCTTAACTAGTGTCTGAAACAGCCGGCGTGCGATGGAGCTGAGGCTACGAGACGCAGTGTCTCGTTCCCTCTAAGGGAACTAGGGTTACGTAAGTAACCTGAGACGTTCCCTGTCAAGGGAACTCAACACTGCGTCGGAACGCATATGGGAACGAGAATACCCACGCCGCCTCAGCGAACGGAGTATGCCAAGCTAACGTAGCTCACTACGAAAGGGCCAAGGTTCCCAAAGCGGGGTTAAGGTCTAACTGGTAGAACCTAATAAAAGTATGCGGTGAGGACCAGCCAGCCGCATCACAAATATCGGCAAGGGGAGCCCCTGCGAAAAAAGCTTTAGAGGTAGCCATGCTCCGGGTAGAGTGGGCGCGGACATGCAGAGGACACTGCTGACCCGTCTGTTCATAAGCTAGTGAGATAGTCTCAACTATCCACCTGCTTAAAGTAGGTTTAGATGCTGGAGCTCCCTTAGGAGCCCCGAAGCATACAAAGAGTTGGTCAGACTTACGCCATAAAGCCACTCTGCGGACGTAGGCGTCCAGTGCTCGCACTGGACAGACCTTGCTCCTGTCCTGGTCATGATCATCAACGGGGGGAAGACATAAGGCCTGCAGTACAATGTGACGAGCTGGGCTCGAGAGGACCTTCGGAACATACCCTGGTCTGGGAGAGAGAAAGGCTTTCGCCAGACCAGGAGCAAACTCCAGACAGGAGGGGGCCACTGACAGGGCCTGAAGGTCGCCAACCCTCTTGAATGAGGAAATGGCTAGGAGGAACACCGTTTTAAGAGTGAGAAATTTCTCTGAGATGTCCTCAAGCGGCTCAAAGGGTTCCTGGGACAAGGCCTGGAGTACCAGGGACAGGTCCCAGGAAGGAACCCGGGAGCGTACCGCAGGCCTCAGCCTGAGAGTGCCACGGAGGAAACGAACTACTAGGGGGTCCCGACCCAGGGGTATACCACTCGGGGGCACGTGGTAAGCCGTGATGGCAGCCACGTACACCTTAAGCGTGGAGGGGGACAGCCCAGCGGCGAACCTCTCCTGTAAGAACTCCAGGACGATACCGACCTGGCAGGTCACTGGGTCTACAGGTTTGCTACCGCACCAGGAAGTGAAGGAGGCCCACTTCCTGGCGTAGAGTTTCCTCGTGGATGGGGCTCTAGAGTGGAGAATGGTCTCAACGACCTCAGTCGAGAGACCCGAGTCTATGAGTCGGGCCCCCTCAGAGGCCAGACCCACAGATTCCACAGTTCCGGGCGAGGATGAAGGATCCTGCCCTGTGCCTGAGACAGAAGGTCCACTCTGACGGGAATCCTCCAAGGAGTGCCGTCTAGGAGGGACACCAGGTCCGAGAACCACACCCTGCCCGGCCACCGCGGGGCAACTAAGGTGAGACGGACCCTGTCCTGGCGAACTTTCTCTAGAACCCCCGGGAGCAGAGCTACTGGGGGAAAAGCATACAGGGGTAGCCTCGGCCACTCCTGTTGCATTGCGTCCAGTCCCAACGGAGCTGGAGGAGAAAGGGAGTACCACAGAGGGCAGTGGGTCGCCTCGTGGGACGCAAAGAGGTCCACTTGGGCTTGACCGAACTTCTCCCATATCTGCTCCATCACCTCGGTGTGGAGCATCCATTCCCCGGGCCTCGGCCCCTGTCTCGACAGGAAGTCTGCTTCCGTGTTCTGGGACCCCGGAATATAAGCTGCCCGTAGGGAGCAGAGTTTGTTCCGAGCCCAGAGGAGGATCCGCCCGGCCAGCTTGGAAAGCCGAAGGGAGCGGAGACCCCCCTGATGGTTTATGTAGGATACCACCGCCATGTTGTCCGACTGGACTAACACATGGTGGCCCCAGAGGTCTGGGAGGAAGGCTTGAAGCGCCCTCCAAACTGCCAACATCTCCAACGCATTGATATGCAGAGAGAGGCAGGCCTCGTTCCATAAACCTTGGGCTGAGCGGTCCCTCAGGACCGCCCCCCAACCCGAGCGGGAGGCGTCTGTCGACAGCGTCACGCGGTGACAGACTGGTCCCAGTACGGGTCCTTGGGCAAGAAACCAGGGATTCTTCCACTGACTCAAGGCTCGCAGGCAGCGCCTTGAGACCTTGATCAGGCGGGAAGGGTTCCCCCTCGGGGAAAACCCCCTGGACTTGAGCCACCACTGCAGACGTCTCATGTGAAGCAAACCTAGCGGTATCACGCAGGAGGCTGCTGCCATGAGCCCCAGAACTCTCTGGAAGTGTCTGACAGTGACCAGCTGGCCTAGCTTTATGTCGTTGACTGCTGATAGGATTGATGTAATGCGCACGGGGGAAAGCCGTGCCGACATTGACACCGAGTCCCATACAACGCCTAGGAAAGTCGTGCTCTGCCTCGGCCAGAGTACACTCTTTTGGGCGTTTAGTCTCAGCCCGAGCTCCTTCATATGTGCGAGAACGACATCTCGATGCCGAACCGCCAACCCTCGAGACTGGGCCAAAATGAGCCAGTCGTCGATATAATTCAAGATCCGGATCCCTCGGGATCGGAGCGGAGCTAGAGCTGCATCCACGCACTTGGTGAAAGTGCGAGGAGACAAAGCCAGGCCGAACGGAAGAACCCGGTACTGATAAGCCTTCCCCCCGAAGGCGAATCTGAGGAACTTCCGATGCTGAGGAAGGATGGAGACGTGGAAATACGCGTCTTTGAGATCTATCGAGACAAACCAGTCCTCGGACCTGATTTGAGCTACGATCTGCTTCAGAGTTAACATTCTGAATTTCAGTCGCCTGACAAAACTGTTCAGAGTGCGAAGATCTAAGATAGGGCGTAAGCCTCCACCCTTCTTGGGAACTATGAAGTACCGGCTGTAGAAACCTGATTCTCTGGCTGAGAGGGGTACATATTCTATGGCCTCTTTCCTCAGCAGTGAGTCTACTTCTTGTTCCATGACCAGAGCCTGCTCGGGGTTCACCACTGTTGGTAATACGCCCGCAAAGCCGGGAGGATGAACCCGGAATTGAACAGCGTATCCTTCTGATACGGTACGCAGGACCCATCGAGAGATACCTGGGAGGCGCTGCCACGCCGCCAGGAAATCTACTAGGGGTATCAGCCTCTCGAGACCGACCTCTGGATATAAATATTTTGCCACCCCGGAGCCCCGGCCGAAACCAAAGGACCGCCGGGGCGGATGCTCTAGGACCCTCCTCAGAGGGGGCAACCTGCCCAGCACGGCCCGAGAGGAGCGTGACTGGACAAGACTGCCCGCGTAGAGCACGGCCCGGGTCCCTCGAGACCCCGAGCCGTACACCGCGCTTGGTGTGCACTGGTCCACCCCTCGAGGAGGACCAGCGCTGCGAGGCCGCGACCGGAGTGTGTCAGGGCCTCTTGCTCTTAGCCTTCCTGGCCTGAAGGACAGCCCTCAGATCTGTCCTTTTGCCAGAGGGCTGCGGCTGAGTGCGGCGACCAGCGCCGCCACCCGACTGGGGAGGCTGGCGAGAAGCCACACTCTGCCGCTGAGCAGCGCGGTGCGAGGAGCTGCTGCTGGGCTGCGGCTGGCTCGCAAGCCCAGCTGCCCGAGAGCGGCGGGGAAGAATCTTCCGGAACGCTACTTCCTGCTTAGCAGCCTCCTGAAATCTCTCGACGGCCATCTTGACGGCGTCGCCGAAGAGACCAGGAGGCGTAAGAGGAGCGTCGATCAGAACATTCTTGATCTTTTTCTCTGAGAGAAGTCAGGTTGAGCCAGAGATGTCTTTCTGTGGCCACCAGGGCTGCCATGGAGCGACCGATAGAACCGGCCGTTTCCCTAGCAGCCCTCAGAGAAAGATCGGTGGCCCTGCGCAGCTCGGCTACTGCCTCAGGGCCGATTCCCCCGCCCTCATCGAGGTCTGCGAGCAGCTCCGCCTGGTAGGCCTGCAGCAGTGAAGACGTGTGCAAACACGCTGCAGCCTGACCAGCCGCGGAGTATGCTCTGCCCACCATGGTGGAAGTAACCCGGAGGGGTTTGGTGGGCAGCGTCGGGGTTTTAAGGGGCGGCGATGAATGGGGGGCGAGGTAGTTAGCCAGCGCCTCCTCCACTCTAGGCATCGCCCCATAGCCGCGCTCTTTGGCTCCCATAATGGTAGCATAGTTAGCGGAAACGCTGCTATGCACCCTATGGGAGGCGGGCCGCTTCCAAGACCTCGACACCTCGGTGTGGAGGTCCGGGAAAAACGGCAAACCCCGACGCTGAGGTTGCACTCGAGCAGGCAGGTAACGCTCGTCTAACCGACTTTTAGGGCGAGCGTCCCTGGGCTCAGCTGGCCACTCGAGACCGAGCCTCGCCGTTGCCCGAGTGACAACCTCAAGCAGCTCCTCAAACGCGGGTGAAGCTGATGGCGGTTCAGCTTCATCCACATCAATGCTGACTACGTCCACCTCTAATTCCTCGGAACTAGAGAGGTTCAGCAGAGCGTCATCACCCAGGTCGGAAGTAATCACCGCATGGTGCGCTTCCGAATCCTGAGTGAGCGCGGATTCAGCAGGTAAGGGAGGAGAAAAGGGCTCGCCCGTCTCCGACCCCGCTGCTAAATCCAGCTGCGATCCCCATGAGTGCAGCCGCCGCTGAGCCTCAGCTGCAGCGGGACCAGACCCACGAGGAACGCGAGCCTGAGCAGTCCCCTCGAAGACTGCCAGGCGTGAGCGAAGAGTGCGCAGCGGCAGCTGCAAACACTCTGCACACTCAGTGCCCTCGAGCGCTGAGCGTGCATGAGCTTCGCCCAAACAAAAGACACAGAGAGCGTGTGTGTCCTTACCCGTGATAAAACGCGGGCAAGGAGTGACACAACGCCTGAAAGACTGTGAATCCGCCATTTCTTCCAAGGTAAGTGAAATATATCAACTTACAGCCAGCAGAGCAACTCAAACACACGTTAGCTTCGAGCGCTGTTGAAGACACTAAGCTGAGGCTGCTAGTCTGCCGCGTGCAGTTATACTCCTGGCTCATGACGTCACACTCGGCTACGTGCACTCGCACACCTGGTTTCAATTGCGCTTCAAGAGACAATAACACTAATGCGTTCCCATATGCGTTCCGACGCAGTGTTGAGTTCCCTTGACAGGGAACTGTATATTCTGTCCCCTAACCCTATCCATCACCGAAAAGGTTCTGCATTTTACATGTTTAAAAAAGATTAATAGATGGTTTTTAGAAAGAAAAAAAAAAGTATAAAATTTGAATATCAACCAATAAATATCATATATTGGTTATTGTCCATAACATGAAAGTATCGGATCAGCTATGATTTCAATACATATAGATATTAGGCTAATTCTTAAAAAAAGGCTTACAGATGTAAAGAAAATGTATAACTATATAATTTCAATACCCATCATAGACCGTAAGCTAATTCTTTACAAAAAAAGGCTAACAGATATATATGAATTTCTGCATCAAATCAGGGACCTGCCCCAGAGAGAATGATGAGAGACTGTGGCTGTAATGCCATCAACTAAACAAAAGAGTGGGACTCTGTTAAAGAGCATTAAAACATCAGATGAATCATGGCTCGTCAAAAGGCATATTATTTTTTTCCTCTGAAAACAAAATCGTCCTGAAAGAGATAAAAGCTAACCATAATGTGTTTAAACAAGAAAGATTTACTCCACTGTGCTAATGAGGGCATGCATTGTTCCCTCCAGAAATTTTAAAGCAAGAAGCTGTCACAGAAATGAGAAGGTATAGCTACATTAAAGTGTGATGCGCCTGTGAGCGTGGCGCCTCTTTTCTTGTTCTCTCATGTAAACAAATCTTTTATTCATCCACTCCTATTAAGTCAATACTGAGTGCATATAATTATATAAAAAACACATATATACATATGATTTAATTAATAAAAGACACCACTAGTAAACTGAAGAAGCCTGCAGGTACATTGTGCTGCTAATGAACATTGTGTTTGGTGTGTTTATGTAGAATAAATTGCAAGTTTTATTCAAAGAGAACGCAGAGGCAGCGGAGTGAATCAGGAGACATCAAAACGAAAGGAATCATCTTGATTCATATTAGCAAACTCTTAACGTTGTTGATCTAATTAGACTAGCGCTGATGACAGGGAGAGATGATGGGGTTACGTCAGGTCTGTGTTCATAGGCGAGCTTTTGACAGATGTAAATTACCCAGCTCTCTCATGATCTTAACAGATACAAACACACACGCAGCACTTCTCACTCAATTAGTGGCCTCTCTCCACGCTCAATACAAAGGCCTCTGCCTGAGGATACAATGATGTTTTCTCAAAGACAACTAGACAAAACAGATGGAGGAAAGCCAACATGCTATTACCACAGCTAGTGGTTATGTATGTGAAGCATCAAAAGGGTCATTCCTGTTACACACTATATTTCGATGCCCCCCATCATTTTAAAATACAACATAAAATATTAAACAAAGTTTTTATATTTGCATTAGAAGACGGTTTATCTAAAGTGACTTGCAATAGAGGAGCTTGAGCAATTTGTCACACAGCCAACGATATTCATAATAGTTCTGGTTTTATTTACGCTTATGCAAAACTGGAAAAACTTGGAAACGCGGAAGGGAGATCCACGCTCACGTATAACTCTGATACCAATCGACAAAGACAAAGGAAAACATGAGGTTTTATATACAGCAGGAAGTACAAGGAAGGAAACAGGATGTGAATAGACACGACAAGACTGTGACAGCTACTATTAATCCTAATAACAGCAATAATAATAAATATTAATACACAAGTTTCAATGGTTTGATGTTTGGTAAGATTTGAAAGAAGTCTCTTTGGGTCAACCAGGCGGCAAATATTTAATCAAAATTACAATAAGAACAGCAATACTCTGAAACATTATTAGAAAGTATAGGAACTGTTTTGCATTAACATATTAAATGTAATTTAATTGAAAAGCTGCATTATTACACCAGTACTCAGTGTCACATGATCCTTTAGAAACCATTCTAATATGCTGATTTGATGCTAATGAAACATTTATTAATATGCATTATCATATCATTAACAATTATTTCAAGTTTCTTTGATGAATAGAAAGTTCAAAAGAACAGCATTAATTTGAAATAGAAATATTTTGTAACATTATAACTGATCAATTTAATTCCTCCTTGCTGAACAGAAGTTTTAATTTCTCTCTCTCTCCACACATTCTTGTATCAGAACATATTTCTTAAGGTGTGTTCACAAATGCTTTACAAGAAAAGCATTAAAAGGCTGTTGAGCTCAAAATGTCCTTTATAAGAGTAAAAGAGGACTGACCCAATAGTTATGTAGAGTTGTAGTCACACATTCTCTCTCAAATCAAATTCAGCGATCTCTGAAATCCTACAGGGACAAGGTTGTAAAGATCTTTGTGAGTATTCCGAACATGAGAACTATCCACACCTCCATTCTTTTGCAAGATCTACTCTGTCTGGATGAATGAAGGCGGTGATGTCTGGTCTCCATTATGGCTGCAGATAAGGGCTCTTTGATTGACACTAGGTATTAAAGTGTCACATGTGGTGAACATTAAGACGATAAGAAGTGTATGTTTCATTGTGTGTTATTGGAACGGTTCATTAGGATTCAATTCAAAAGGGTTGGAGTTTGTCAAATCATTGACACCATGTCGCCATGCACCTAAATAAACGCAGCTACACGTTTGTTCAGTTTTTCCCTAATGGACACCGTAAAAGTTTCCATGCAGTCAGAAGCATGTGTGGCTTAACATTGATTCCAACTCATTTATACTTGTCCCTCCTGGAAACTAGATTACAATGAGACAATGGAAGTGAATGGGTCCAATCAATGATTATTAAGGCTAGATTTACACATCAATGATGAAACGTTTTTCTTTCGCTTGCAGAAACCCTTGACAAAATGATCTCCATTCACACGGATAACAGGATAGTTTATTAACAGTATAGTTTAAAAAAAAAACGTCATTTTGATTTTGTTTCGTTTCAGGCCCCTAAAATGCCATTGTCGTGTAAATTAATGGCCAAAATATAAAACATATTCAGAATTTAGTTGTAAATATTCCATAAACATACTCACCGTTTCAAAAGTATTGCCACAAGACAAATAATGAGTGTTACAGTGACTTTAGAGCAAGGAAAAAAATTGCTTGCTAATCTTTTCTCTGTATATATTGTAAAATTGGATAACTTTTCAAACGTTACAGTAGTGGGCCTTCCACACTGAGCACATCAACATGATCATATGTGGTTAAATTTGTATCGAATCCGAAATATTTCCTTTATCATAATTTATCACTGTTTGTCAATCCTTTCTATTAAAAAGTACATGTAGAAAACACTAAAAAAAAAATTCTGTTTTGAGCTTAAAGGTCAAGAACATGCTGAGAAACATCTTGATCAGTATTTTTGCTTATCTGGTTTTGACTAAGCTCCACTAAGCCATAAGGCCAGCAGGAACTGCTGGCACCAGTTGTTCAACTGTAAGTGTTATACTAAACCCTGAGCATCTTGCTCATCTCACCTCGAGCTCGGTGGAAAGGAAACCCTTCCAGATGGGTTTGCTGTATGAAGGCACCACATCGCGTGTCATAGACGTGGCTCAAGACGCATGAAGCAGGCCTGACAGGGAACCTCTCGATCCCACTTCCAGGTGTTTCAGATCAATAAAACCATGTTGTTTTCAATGAACTAGAGTAAAGCAGTCACAAGTGATTTGGAAAGAGAGAGGCTTGCATCTGCATCCTGACTCTACAGCCTTGTGATCTGGGAAAGTGCACATGCACTGTGGAAATTGACATCATGCAGAATTCCCCTCTGGCTCTCTTCACATTGCATTGTTCCAGCCGTGTTATGGGATTTTGTTTCAAGCACTTCTCCTCTCACCATGCTCCAGTTCACTCCTGTTCCTGATTCCCTTATGCTCACTGCTGCCTCTTCTCCATCTGTTTCTCCTTTCCTAATGGACCGGTAATGAAGCACCTCTTTTTTGCCCTTGATTTTTTTTTTCGGATCCCTAATCGCTAATCATGGAAATCACTATGCAATGAGAAATTAAAGCGTTGTGGTTGAACTGCTCCTCCCTCAGCCAATCAGAGGAATTGTGTGGCCTTTTGCCCTCCATGTGGTGGGTACCATTTATTTTCAGATGTGGTACTTTAATATTAAAGATATTTGGATATTGCTGTATCAACATGAAGTAGAGCAGAGTAAAAGCTGCATCATAATAACAAGCATGGTCTGCAAACATTCGCCTGCAATCCTTTTGGTGCATTCAAGTGTTTCTTTGAAATCTGACTTTAATTTGAATTTTTAAAATTCGATTTTAGTTCCAGTTTGCTGCTTCTATTCCAACCTCATCTCATGGAATAGCATAAAGATCTCAATTTGAATCGTACAAAATGTACGTTAAAAAAGAAAAAAACACATACTCCCTACACTGATCCGTCACTTTACTTTCAACATATAGTTTGAAAATGTATCATACAAATTTGCACAAATTATGAATTGCAGTGAGAGTGTGTTGTCTATTCATTTTCAATTCAAATTCAGGAACAACACTGCTATGCACACCCCTGTTGCAAAACTATCTGCAATATAGGTGCTTAAAGCACTGAAATAGAACAATGAGAATTTAAATCAAGTGCTTCTATTTAAACTTTCTTATTATTTGAATGTTTGCAATAGTACAGAATAAAAATACATGCTTTAAAAAAAAACATTCCTGTGACCATGGCAGCAGTAATTAATCGAATGATCATAACATGATAGAAAATAGTATTATAACCTCGTTGTTAAATTCTGCACAAAACAGCTTTATTTTAGCAGGCATGATTTGTTAATATTCAATTTCTCCATTATATTAGAGCAATTTAGAGTCCAAATATAAATATAACATTTTTCTCACATCCCATCTCATCCCATCTACACATGTGCAAACTAAGACTGAATTATTGCACTTATTGTGATGTTAAAAAATATCTCAGAACACCGTTCCAGATTTTAGAGTATTCTGGGAGTTATTTTGATTAAGACTTGATTTGGGGGTTGCAAAAATGTCTGTTCAGTGTAAAACAGAAATTAATATATCCTTGTACATTCAGGAACTCTGATTCTAAAATGTGGCCCTCTGTTGGTCGCTCATTGATTTTAGTGTGGCGCTGACACTGTATGATTAGGATAAGTAAGGTCAGGCAGGTCACGAGGGCTCTGTCAGAGCTTATACACAATATAAAAATCAATGAAGGCGCATGTAATGTTGAAGGGTTTGAGTAAATGTTTAGTTTAATCTCAGATGCTCACTTACACTTTAATATCAAAGGTTCTTTTTTAATGAAAAAGGTTGCCGCTGTAAAAGGCTGACTCATTGATTTAACGGAAGCCAAGACCACGAAACTTTGCTCAAAGGTAAACTTTAGCATTCGTCACACTGGAGAGACTTAAAGCCAAAATGATTCGTTTCAGTTATACATTCATCTTTAGGATACCAACATGTGACTCAGAATTTAAGATATGCACTTAAAGGCTATGTTCAGACTGCGGGCAAAAGTGGCTCAAATCATGGGACTTTTTTTTATCATGAGCCTCAGATCTGTTTTTTTTTTATATAGTTTGAATGACAAAAAACACATGCAATCAGATATTTTCGATTCTGATTTGGGGCACTTCCATGGCAGCGTTCACACTGCAAGCGTTAGCAAACCAATTTGGATTTACTGCTCAGACCTTTTTTTACTGTTCACATACTGGTAGTTGTTTTAAATGTGGCCAATATCAGATTCCAGTGTGAACAGATCATGGTCCTAAACTGACCCATATGCGCAAAAGAACGACAAAGAGATGTCACTGAAGTCATGTGGAAGTAAATGCAGAGAAAAGTAATGAAGCTAGAAATGAATAATACATAAAAAACAACTATGGATGCTTGTTTCCCCAATGAAAAAAGATAATAGCAACTTCTAAATTCAGATTATTCCCTCCTTATAATGCCAGAATTGTTGGATATAAACTCATAATTGAAACTTTTTCTCACAATTGCGACTTTATATCACGCAATTCTAAGAAAAAAAAAGTTATATTTTTATTCAACGACAGACATGTTTTTCCCATGTATAACAAATTAAAGCTTAATAATTAAAATGTATAAGATACTATAATAGTATATAAAAAAACTGTCTGTCTACTAAAACGCAGGCCAGACTTGAGCTCAAAGTGTCTGAAGCATGTGTGCTAACTGCTTTGCACATTAAACACACATTGTTGATTCAACATTGCCTGTATATCTACGCATTTCACTTTCTGACTAACGCACACGCACAATCCTTCCATAAGGACACCTCTGCACGACCCACTGTCATCTGCCACAGAAATGGAGATGTTCTCTGTGTAAGTGAAAGAACAGAGGTAAGCCTCCAGGGTACAGACTTGCTGTTTTTGCACTGTTTGTTCAAATCATTCTCTCACTTGACCTCCAACCCCCGCATGCTAAAGGTCATTCTGTGTATGAACAAGAGGTGATAAGAGACTTCAGAGGAGCACTTTAGCTCCAGTTCATCACAAAGAGACAAATATCACACTGCAAACTATGATAAATATGAGAGTAAGAAATGTCTTGGAAAAGAATGTTATGTACTGTTTATACAGTCTGAACAGCAATGTATGGAATGGAATGATAAATAAAAGGCAACATTTGCCTGATTTCCATTATACAAGTCGACACCATTATAAAGTAAGATCTGTTAAGAAAGTATTTCCTACTAAAGCAAGACATTCAGGTCAAGCATATACTGTACATAGCAGACTGCTTGGAGTGGCAACATGCCCAGTGCATTTACGGGTGTTGAAGTTTTCTATCCTATTTGGCAAAAGGGAAAACAACAGTGTATTCCCCTTAGTCAGGTTTTTATTTCCCCCCTTTCTATTGCATAGGCATTCACATTTTATTGAAAGCCCATTTTGCCAGTGGTGAAATACCCTTTAAGGAAAAGTTTTACTGTAATGTGAAAACGTCTCTATAAGCCAATAACATCAATAGGAAGAGTTACAGAAAGCATGAAATGAATCTTCAGCTGAATATCTTTGCATAAGGTGTTAATGCTGCACATGGAGGATTTGGATTAAGACATTTATATAAAATAAAAAGTTACTTTTTTACTTGTGTATACTGTTAGTTTGGTGTACCACCGATAAAATGTAATTCTGAGTGACTGTCTGAGCTTCTAACATCTGTGAGCACACTGCTTTCTTCGTTTATTCAAACTCACTCTCAGGCTGATGGTAAAGCCCAAGTGGATTTAACATTGGCTTTAGGTGACCCAGATAAAGCTACATCCATCTAGTAGTGTCTGAGCCATAGATAAAACCTCTTTTCCTTTGCTTACTTGATTAATATGCCATTTACTTTCACCTTATGACCTGCATCAGTTTCAAAGCCATAAAATGCACACGTTTCAATGTCAACATGCTTTAAAAAAATTCTGATTAAATGATAATTAACCCTTCACTGCAGAGGTTGCAATGAAGAAGTTAATTTTATCTTTCAAAAGCTCTACACACACACACACACATTTATCTCCATCATGCACCATCTGATAATACTCTTGCTATCAATAAACTCACAAAAGACACACACACACATATTAAAGCACTATCAAATTTGTTACACCTGGATAGGCACATGCTGCCTATCAATCTTAATTCAGATTAAAGGGCACTCTTACAGAGATTTCCAGTGCAGCATTCATAGAGTGCTGACAAGGGCCCGAAATGATGATCACCAACTCAGAATGATAGTGCCAGCCCCCTAAACCAGATTAGCCGGTCCTGCCAGAGTCACTCCGACACAACGCACACTGGGGAGGTTTTTAGAATACTGCTCATGTTTTATTCTTATGAACATGGTCCAAATTATTTTACTTGCCAAAGCATGCAAGTAACAGCTCCTATCTACTTGAATGGGAAAAGACCTAAACTAAGATAACGTTTTTATCCAATTAGTTTTATAAATTACCTCATAATTACTTCATAATTGAATAGTCCGTGTGTTTTTGAGAAAACCCCTTGAAACGGTAACAACAACAAATCCATTACCTTCCCTCTTCCTGTGGGAAGAGGTACATCATAGCAAAATTCCTTGTCCAGCTCCACCTCAGGGCACAAGAGCCAGTCAGGGACACAGGGAACGGTGCATTGATTTTAATCAGTGATGTCACAGAATCAATGGGACCTTATAAGCCTCAGGTGAGAAGTGGTAATGAGTAGCAGCCTCGTGAGAGGTACTTTTTATTGGGCGGGAGACGAGCAGGACATCTTTCACAGTCTTTATTTTCGTCAATAGTATAAATGTTCCCAGGATAACTTTGTAATTGTGAAGACTGTGATGATATAATTCCAAAAGGCATACACTATTCTGACTCGTTCACCAAAGCAGAACATCTTGCCCAGCCAAAGGGAAATGATTTCAGGCTGCAGCACAGCCAAGCGAAATAAATGTGATGAGGTAACTTCACAAAGCATCTGCTACCACAGTATTGTGTATAAATAAAAGGCATTGCGAGTTTACACAGTAAATTAGCATTATGAAACCTTCTTTTAACAAACAACTCCGTTGAGCAGCAGGTTATAGTCCTGCCACATGGGAGATATTGACTCCAATGATTTGCCATTTTTAAGCTGTGTTATTAATCACTTGCCTTGGTCACCATTATCACAGCGTGATTAATTACACTTCCTTAATAAATCTATTTGAAGACATTTATCTTAAAAAATAAGAATAAAGAAAGGCAATTTTCCCAGAGTTTATGCCCAGCTTTCGAGCACATGCCTTGTGATGTATGAGCAAAGCCTGATTCTGTTCACATGAACCCAAGATGCTGATTACAAACAATTATTCATTGTAACTTACTATAATAAAGGGATAAACTTAGCTCATAAATTTATTCCCTCTGCTTTGAACAAGAGCTTTCCTGTTCACATGCTGAGTGCACACACTAAACACAGTTGACATGGTAACCTCGGCTGTTGCCACCTGTGACACCTAGGGTAAAAGACCATGATGCTTCTGATCAGACATGGTTTGGATCAATACAACCCTTTCTTCACACTCATGCATGTATCAATAATGGATTGAGTCATGTCAATGCACCAGATGGGGCAATTAAACCGTCAAGTCTTAATCGTGAGACACTTTCACACATGAAACCTGTTAAATTGCTGAAATACCTTTAGCTCTTTCTGCGTTTCAAACATGCAACAGCTTCCCGTCTGCCCATTTTGAAAATGTTCACGCAGCTAAATGGTGTTAAAACCCCATTTGCTCCGATGGAGAGAAGATTTGTCCAATTTGACAAATACAATCAGTCAAACTGTTAAATAAAATGTGAGTCTTTGCTCACCCAATCAGAAGACATTTGAGGCGCCTTCTGTCTGTCAGTCATTAACAGCAGACACTCCTTGTGTATATATCCTTTTATTTATATATATATATATATATATATATATATATATATTAGAGTTGAGCCGGATACTCGGCTGAAACGAGTATCCAGTACGGATAAAGCACTTTTGCCGAGTACGAGTATCATATGAGTAATAGGAGTCACTATCTGTACCCGGATTGAATAAAAATCCTCATAGGGTAGCTGAATGTGTCTGCGTTCTGTGATAGGCTAGTCACAGCGCCCCTCCCCTACACATGCAGATTTGCTGCGTCCCGCTCTGCTAATTGCAACCGCATGTTGTATTCATTGTTACAAAACTTGTTCTGTACATAGTTTGTTTGTTATCGTGATCAAAACCATTGATCTGAAGCACAATGCTGATGCTGTCATGAAAATAGTTTTCTAATCAGCAATAAATATAATCATTTCTGATCAACCCATATCAATTGCATGATAAAAAATAACATACCGGTTAAACCACCGCCCATTTCAAGACAACCCGCCCACTTCCGGGTTAGGCCCCGCCCAGTCAGAGTACAGATACAGATAATTCATATGGTTAAATGATACAGATAATGCTGTACTCGCTCATCCCTAATGTATAGATATAGTTTGGAGGATGTGAACTGCATCAACACATCTATAAAGAATATGATGACTGGAAAATAAAGAGACCAGAAAGCGATGTGACCGAAAGACGAGAGAACAAGACCAAGCTTCTCATCGCTGGAGGGAGCAGAGAACTTTTAAACATCTTGAAATCTGATTTGAAAACTTGAGAATTACTTGTCTTTGGTCCATGTTGTGTTTTATATTTCATTCGAACCTCACCAGAATTTGCTTTTTTTGTGCACACCTTCGTTTGTCAGCGTTTACACTTATTCAAATGAACCATACTAACAGAGCAATCGCACTAGAGTTAGTATTAACTGAATCAAACAAAAAGTGTGAGCTTACCCTAAAACAAAATGTAAAAGCGTCTAATTAAAAATACTAACATTCAAAACACTCAAAGCCCTTGAAATCAGTTTTATGGAAATTTTGTATACTCAGTGTTTTGAAAAGAGGTTTTGTCAGCTGAACAATTAGCCTGTAGTGAAACAACAGTATAATCCATTGAACACACTTTTATCCTCAGTCTTGTTTTTTCATTCCTGTCAGAAAATAAATGTGTAAAAGAACTTCAAGGTCACTTTGAAATTTGTTCATTCATGCCCAAGAAAAGTAGTCGATTATTATAAACAAATATTCAACACTAAATGCACACGTTAAAAAGAAGAGTTTGCACTCAGCATGTTTTTTTCCTGCACGTTGAGCTTCCTCTTTTTTTCTTTCCAACAGCAGATCTCGCTCGATCCAAAGTGAGAACGAGGGAGAGGGTTACCATGACTGTGCGGTTGGTGGCCTCGTTGATATTCTCCTCCTCATCCTTCTCTCTGCCTGACCCCTTTTGTTAGCTAAATTACATAAGCTGGTGGAACAGTGGCGGAATGAAGCGCAAGGGTCCAGAGATACAAAAACAACAGCTCATGTATACATTATTTCACTAATCCCCCGTAAAACACTTATTATGCAGCAATGAAGAGCAGAGATAAAATGATTAGCCTGATGTTGGAGAAGGCTCTGCCCATTTCCTCTTATACTCTCTCCAACACGACTGCCAACTGATGCTTAGCATTGCAAATGACCTGCCAGAGCACTAAAAGAAGGGAGAGGAGAAAAGCGGAGTGCAGAGATGAGGGGGGAGTTTAGGGGGAAGACTGGGGAGGATGTTGCCAGGGGTGAGGAGGCGGTGTGGGTGTGTTTCACTATTTATAAAGGCAAACTCATTCTGTATGAGCTCTTTGATGGAGTGCAAACCCATGGCTCCAAGGACAAGAGAGAGGCCGGTAATGTGATAAGTGGCCTGGCTGATTTGATTCCGTTCCAAGTCAAACACATGTTTTATTCTGCTCCATTTGATGCCGGTGCCATTACCTGTCTACCTGACCAGACATAGAAAAGTGCAGTGAGGAGAATACCAAACAAAACAATCAAATCTCATTGTCACAAAATAGATTTAGCAGTTGGACGCATTTTTGTGGCTTCTGGTAGATTGCAACTCAAGGCACTCTGTTTTGGCAAAGTTCAATCTATTTTGGGGCCGCTTACACAAAAAGTTTTCTGTTTTTAGTTGAAAACATAGTTTCGAAGTGCATGTTTTTGAAAACAATACTATTATTGTACTCTGTAAAAACAATAAAAACAAAAATTTGTGAAAATGATGACATTACGTGTTCAGACTAAAGGCATATAGTGTTTCTTTACAAAGTGACATCGCCACCTACTGGCCTTTTTAGTTATTTTCCACGTAAAAAAAGGTTGTTTTGTCGTCAGAAAATTGTCCATTTTTGATTTCAGGAAAATGAAAATCGTCATAATTTACCCGTTATTTCACCCTCATTTGACTTGCAAAATATCTTCTTTTGAGTTGCACAGGAGAAAGAAATCCATAAAAGTTTGGGATGACATGTGGGCGAGTAAAAGATGACAGCGACTGATATTTACTTCTATTCTCAGAAATGCTAAATACTCGGCAGCACCCTGGGGCCAGTTGCATTTACATAGCCTTTAATTTAACAATAATTAGTCATTAGCTAATTAGCCATACTTTCTAGGTTCAAAATAGACCAATTTACATTTTGATGTAACTGACAATAAAAAAAGTTATGTCCAGTTTTGGAGAAGAAAAAAAAATACTGCCAGGTCTAGGTCAACCTTTTCAGGTGGCAGACCACATCAGTTGCAAAAGGTTGTCAGCATAACACAACAAAGCTAATTAGAGATTTTTTCACTACTTCATAACAATCAACTAGACTCTTAGCTAATGAGCCAACTATTCACCAACTAAAAAGTTTTACAAAACTGCCTTAATATTCACAAATACATAAAGTAAACATTAGTTTCGTGTCAAGGAGGAAGGCTGATCTGAACCTGTATTGTTCCACCCTCTAATTTGACATGTAACAGGATATGATGTGAGGCGGAATGCAGACAGAGGTGGGTGAAAGACACTGAAGTACAATTTTTTTGTTCTCAGTAGAGTAGCTATGCACGGGAGCTGGTGCTTTTATTCGATGTGACAGCTACGTTTGACGGTTTGTACATGCTTTCTCACTTCCTTATCTCAATCTTCTTGGATCTGGAGCAGGTGCATCAAGAGAGACAGTGTTTGCTCTAAGGTCTGCATAGTCTGGAATTTGTCTTGCTGGTCTGGGAGAAGAAAAAAGCACCAGTGCAAATACGTCTTTATCTGTTATCTTACATTTTAGATTTCACACACACACTTCTTCTCTGCTAATATGACTTGTCACTCTTTCCTAAAACAAATATGTCCTTTTCACAGTCTTTGTGCCATTTGATCAAAAGTGATCAAATAAAAAAACTAAACAAATCAAGATACAGACTGGGTGGGTGTGGGGTCTGTTATCTCTGTTCCCCTGTTATGAGTGGACCTTTATTTCCTGTTTTGCTCCATGTTTTGTATTCCTTTGTTGATTTGTTCCTGATTGTTCCCCAATCACCCATTGTGTATATATATCCCTGTGTTTGCTATGTTCGTTGTCAAGTCTTGTCCTATTTGGCTGTATATTAGTGCGACTCTGTTCCTGTGAATTTATCTTTTCTGTTCCTGGTTCCTTGGCTGTGTGTTTTTATTAATAAAACACGACTGCATTTGGATCCATCTCTCCCTCTTTTCTTAGTTCTCCAGGATAATACTAGCCACATGAGGCCAGGTATTATCATGCACTAGGAGGAACTTGGAGCCCACTGCACCAGTATAAGTTCAGACAATGTCTCTGAGGATTTCATTTTCATTCTGAGGATTTTTTCAACAGCAGTAAGGAAACTATTGGCTAGGCCGTAGAGGTATGTGTGACCCTCCAAGTATATTCCTCCCCAGACAATTACTGACCCACCACCAAATCGGTCATACTGGATGATGTTGCACGCAGCATTATGCTATCCACGGCATCTCCAGACTCTCTGAACCTGCTCTCAAGAGAACAGGGCGCTAGTGGCGGTCTTGAATTCCGGTGTTCTCTGGCAAATGCCAATTGAGCTGGATTGTGCAGAGCTGTGAGCACAGGTCCCTCATACCACATTCCTGAAGTCTGTTTCTGACAGTTTGTACCAGTAGCCTGCTGAAGGTCATTTTGAAGGGCTCTGGCAGTGCTCCTCCTGAACGAAACTAAAGAAAAATCAAAAGGCAAGGACAATTGTCTATAGCCACCACCTGCAAAATCCTTCTCTTTTGGAGGTTGTCCTGGTGTTTTTTTTTCTTTTCCCACAATCACGTCCTAGCTGGACAGATTGATATACCTGAAATTTACGTGAATTGGTGTTCTACTGCGATGATTAAGTGTTCCCTTAATTTGTTGTATTATAAACCTGTATACAGTGCCTTCCTACTGCATTTTTCTTGGTGATATTTATCGCTTTATTCGCAAATGTTTTATGCGATATTCCAATTTTGCACACAAGTTAAATTCGCAACTTTCGTTGGAAACACAACAACACCCGACGAAGTGTCTGTTAACGAGTACAGACTTGCATAATCAGCGTAAAGGCTATGCTTTTTTGGCATGCTGAACAAGGGGAGGGCTCTGAACTTGGAAATTGGCCTGAACCCAGAGTATTACCCCCGTCTCAGGCTGGGATAGGAATAGTTAGAGGAGAGGAGTGACGAGGTAAGTCTGCTGTATAATATCTCCTATCGCACAAATTGAGTTGATTAACAGAGTGTGCTTCTCCCACACTGATTTATTTAATTGAACGTGCTCCTACAGATCTTTAATAAATTTACTATTAAATTAATTTTTTAAAAATTGGTCCAGTGTGGATTGGCCATAAGGCCACCAAAAATGCATGACATAATTTTTGCACTGTCGGAAGACAAACTGATATCTGCATATTAACATAATAGATATTAAGCATAATTCCGATTGCATTTGTCGCATATTACTCAAATTAGACATTCTATTTGAATTAATAATCTAAAAAAACTTGATTCTGATATCATGAACATGACTAGGTATTGAAGCCTTGGTGCGAGTAATCTGAAAAGGTATTTTGCCACTTAGCTAGCATTAGCTGTAACAAGTGGCCATGTTTTCTGTTGCAAGTCAGGAGAAAAAGTCACTGTGTATAATTAGAGATAGAGTTAGAAATAGAAATAGGATGTTTAGAGTTAGAGATAACTTTTCTTTAGATACCCTTTTTTAACCAGGATTTAGGAAATCATTCCTCCCCATGTTCTCAAATGAAGTTGGTAATTACAAACAGCTTGACACTGGAGTAATCATGCCTCCTATGTGGATAAGGCCTTGCGTATTTACAACAACACACAGTATTGGTGATGGCTTACACAAATGTAAATATGCATAAACTAGAATTTGCTCTTTCATCTTCCCTCCATCCTGTGTGTTTGCTCATCAGCGCATTGCAGAGGTGATTTATGGCCCTCAAAGGAGTCGAATGTTGAGTTCAAGTTTATTTACTCAGGTAGCCATTAAGATGACTTCACCTCCCTTCATTGAATGAAATCATGCTGCAAGGGAAATCATCATAATTGTCATATTTTATCAGCATTCTACTCTAGATAAACCACAGGCTGCAGCAACTAAGCATTCAAGTGGATTGTGTTTGTATGTGTATGTGCGTGGAAGACAGAGAGAGACACAGAGACAGAGAGAAAAGAGAGAGCACTGCATCACAGGAAAGTGAGGCTGTGAGGTGAATATGTGGCATTTTTGTAATGCCTCATGATTTTCCACTAGGAGGCAATTTTTCATTTTTACATTTAGTTACAACCCACCACATGTTCCCAAACTCTGACATTTCTAAATAAAAAAAGAAAGAGCACCAAATTATAGGTCAGAAACGAATGTTGGGGGAGATGTGTGAAATGAGAAGAAAAGCACAGATCAAATAGAAAGTAAAAATGGGAACAGATGTAAGATGAAAAGCATGCAATTTAACTTATCTCTTCATAGGCAGTCAACTTGCTGTGCTGTTTTAAAAACTTGGTTTATCATGCTAGCACGTGTCACCAATCTACGCGTCTGAGATTACGAGGGGAGATTTGGAGAGCGGAATTCAACAGTCAACGATTGAACATAGGCTATGTCTACATTAATATGGATTCATTTGCAAAGGGAGAAACAACCACAATGAAACGTCACAAAGCGATAAATTCACCTTACGGCTCAGGCATAACATTTCATAAAAGCTCACTGAGATTACACAGACGGAACAGACATAATAATGTTCTCATGCTATTCTTCTGGCAGGATCATTTTGTTCAGCAAAATGTCTCACCATTCACTGACGTGTTTGGGGCGCACTCATTCACCATGATATATCTGTCCTAAAACTTTGCAGGGAGAGTATGAATATGAAATGAGTACAAAGTAAGAAATCGTCAGCAACAGTGTGAAATAAGTGAAAAGTATAAACATACTTTTAGTTTAATATCTTTTAGTTACTAACTTTTAGCTTTTCAAATACCTGTTTTCACAGTCTACACCGTTTTGAGATGCATCCAAAATAAAAGCTCTGTCCACAGCGTGTGTCTCAGTCTCGTCATGTCTTTCACATCCGGGTCCCTTCTTTGTATCTCCGTTGCCTTTCCCACACCTGTCTTGTTAATCAATTACCCTGTTTGTCTCGTCAGCTGCTTCCCATTTCCTCATGTATAAATTCCCTCTCGTATTCCCTTGTCTTTGTCGTTTGTTATCGTTGTTGTGCAGTTGTTCGATGTTTATCTTCTTCCTCCGAGTTATAAACAAAACGGCACGCAGTGTACATAAGTCTTTTGTTTTTTTTCATTTTCTAAATAAAGAGAGTTTCAGTTTTGAAACCTGCTGTTCTCGTCATCTTCTGTTTGCACTCCACGCGTCTCTGTTACAGCGTGGAGTGAAGGCCAAAATGGAGAGAAATAGATGCGTTTTCAAACAAAAAAACGTATTAGTGTGGACAAGGCTATCACAAATGTAAGAAAATAAAAACAAAAAGGATGAATAAAATAAGGACACACAATTAATTATTTTATATTGGCTGACATATGCCAGTTGATGCTATGGAAACTTGTTTTTGCATTTTTTTAAATTCAAATTTAAAAAATAATTGTGACTATCTCACAATTCCTTTTTTTCTCCTTGCTGTGTTACTGTTTCGCAAATGCAAGTTCTGAATTATGAGATAAAGTCACAATTACCTTTTTATTTTTTTATTCAGTGGGGAACAAGCTTTCATATAATACTGATAAATCCACCCCCACCTCCTCCATAAAAGCTCTAACATTTGCTTGAACTTTTATTACAACAAAATGCATCAGCTTCCATTCAGCATGATATGGTATGCATGATATTTTCCATTCCCAAAATATCATGCATCCCTATTTTTAACCATGCGATGGTTCTAGGATTTTACATCCACTTTACACAAAATCCTAGAATTGTTGTTGGACACTGGGTTGATTTCAGATATTAACAAACAAACCCACCCCCTTTCATCATTGTGCCACCTCTAAAATTCACGAACACTTTACTGTCCAGTCCGAATTGGTCTCGGATCTCGATTACTGGCACGTAAAACTGGCTAACATTACAGTAGCAGCATTTTTTGGTTCTGTGAAACCTCTCTGTCCATTCTCAGGCCTAATCACGTAGGTCTCTTCAGCTCTGGAAAGCTTTTCTAATATTAACACGGGTTCTAAAGCTCTTGTCTGATCATAACCCTTCTTTATCCAGTGATATTCCTTTGAGATTTTCTCTTTTGTATTGTCTCTCATCTCAATTTCAACAGTCTTTCTTCAAATCCCCCCCATCATATGCCCCCTAATGCTAATTGGCTACACATTTGTTGTGGTCCTCGGTTCAAGCAGCTTTTCAACAAGGTTTTTGAAAGAGTTGTTTACTGCACCTTTAAGCAACTAATTTTAAAAAGACAAAAGTAGCACAGGGCTTCATAAAATTCACATGGCAGGCATTTCAAATTACACCGAGCAAAGGAGAATTACCACAGTGTCAATTAAGGAAACAACTGTATTTATGTTTCGTTCCATCAGTCCATTAATCAGCGCTTTGTGTTCTCAGCCTCTGTTCTTCTCCCTGGCACATACCAGAAGCAAACAGAATAGTCAAGGCCAGGGAGAAATCTCTCTTTTCATGCACCAGAAGGCTCGGCTGCTCACATCAACTGTGCTTATTGTGAACTCCAAACAAGAAGCTTCTTAAGTGATTTACATACTAACATCAAATTGTCAGATGCTATGGATCTCAAACACTGTACCGTGACAAGAGAAATATAAATAAAATGTCACAGAGAATTATTTTTCATTTCTTATTTATAAATCCCTTTTAAAGAATCAGAAATCTGTCCATGTAATGAATGCTAGTTGGAGGACGTACTTAACTTCTGATATGCATTTTGTTAATCTACCTATACATTATAAAGTAAAATAGCTTGTAAAAGAGATGAAGAAAACATATTTTGACTCTATGCCAGTACCTGTAAAATACCTACCTACTGTGTTATTATACTGTGCATTTCAAGTGACTTGTGAGATCAGGGAAGACATGTGTAAACTGTACAGGTCATTTAACTTTCATGTGTTATTCTAAGCTATATTCATAACTATATTTTTGACCAACATGTCATGTTCCATTGATGCTCACTCAACCAAATATATGTAAAGTTGACATATTTCTGCAAATCTTAGTTCACCCTTATTTGCTAAATTTAACCGATAGAAAAAAACAATGTGCAAAGGTTGATCCACTTTCGCTATTTTTATTTTAAAGCCTCAGAAATTAATTCTCTGAACATGTCAGGCCTTGATCTAAGTCGGGTGATGACAGTTCCAGAGCTTATATAATAATTCTCTGACTCTTCAAACCTCTCTGAGTATTTACATTCAACAGCCACGGGCTCCTTTAAGCAGCTGAATGAGAATCAGAAAATAAAGATAATTGAGTCTTATAAAGCAGGGGAAGCTTATGAAAAGATATGGAAATGCTCGCTACATGCACACTGCAATATCTGAGATCCAGCAGAGAAATAAAATCAAGGCAAGATCTTTTCTAGCTTGTGCTGCATTATAGGCAAAAACATGAAATACACAGAAGGGTCATCAGAAGGAAACCTAACCTGCAGTCTCATCAGAAAAAATGCAATTATGTAATACAACACATATTGCGCTGAACTCTGAAAATGCTGTAATATAGTTTAAATTCATAAACCGTTACATACTCAGTGGCAAAGCACAAAGACAAATATTGATTTATTGAAGCAGTTTACAGTTACACTTTAAGGTTTGGGCTACCTGTTGGTGAGCACAATTTGGTAAAAGTAAATGTAATTCCACTCCACAACTGAATCAGACGCAGTAAACAAATTATCAATGATTTAGCAAGTCAGGAATTATTTGCACAACAGAAAAACAAACAAAAACGTGAAATATGATTGGCTTTTTTACCCCTAGAGCAGGACTTTATGTCCTACAGCAGCCATATTGATTCCATTGCAATTTCCTCCATTTTTTTTTCCTGCATTTAATCTCTCTTGTTCATACTGTGTCTGGTAATACTTTTGTAATAAGCTCAATTAAGCAAATAACAGTAACTGTGGATTCAATTTTGATGCCATTCAGAACATCAAATATTCAGTCCAAAATGAAAGAGCACAATTTTGCTTACGAAATACTGGTTATTACAGACCAATTTATGCTGACGGATGCACAGACTTAACTTACTTCACGGACATAAAAGGCTGTATCATTCCATGCCAGAGTGCTGAGTTTTGTAACTTGCAAAGTGCTGCTTCAATATTTTTAATGCTTCAACACATTTAATCATATGGTTGGTGTCTCTTTGATAGCCTACCACAGTTTGTCAAATATTCCATGCATATCTTCAGAAGCTATTGTACCCTTGAAACATTTAGACTATGAGGTATCTGAGGGACCTCAAATTTGCCTCAGCCTATGCCATGAACACGTGTAGACTGGCGTTCATTCGGGTGTCAAGTTGTCTACTCACTTCAGCCTCCTTTTGACGACAACAGCAGGCAGAGAGGGAGCCAAACCCCAGTGCATAAACACGCGAAATCTTGCGAAATCGAATCGCCAAATCCGAATTCAACTTCCACAGCGTTCTATTTGGAGAACGCGCCGGCTGACGTAGGTATCCAGCGCGCGCGTCCTACTCCCTCGAGAAAGGGGAGCGTGAACGCGCCTCTATCCTCCTCGCTGCTACGGTGAATGCGGGCATCCAGACGCCAGACTGAGTGCGGCGGTTGTTTTCCGATTGCTCGGATGCCAGCGCATAGAGAGCGTTCTGCCGAAGCCGAAAGGGAAGGGGAAAGGGACAGGCAAATACATATTCACACGGACGCTCGGGTTTAAGTGATGCTACTGCAAGTTGAAGTCCTGGAAGTAAAACCGCAGCAGATTGGGAATAAACGGATAGATCGGCGTTTTCCGTTGCAGAGCGCACTCAGTTCCTTTGGAATACAGAGACGCAGCGTGGAATTACCGGAGCCCTCAGTTTGTGAACTAAAGTCAATCCGTTTTCTAACGCATTTGATTTTTTTGCCCGTTTTTCTTGTTTCCCTTTCTTTTCTCTTCTTCTTTTGCTGTTATGTTTGATTGGGGTTATTATTCTCCCTTGCGTTCTAATGTTATTTAGTATCTGCCCTTTCAGTTTTTATTTTTTTATTCTCTCATCCTCTGAAAATAGCTTGGGTTCGTTTTCGCGAGGGTAGATTGTGGTGAAAGATACTCAATCACAAACTGAGTCGTGTCATGGATGGCAAATTGCATTTGCATCTACGGAACAAATCGGGAAATATAGAATAACTACTGCTGACAGAGACGAGGTATGTTATTGCTTTTATTTCTTGTAATATCTTTAATTAAAATAAAGAAGAAATCTGCTAATGCGCTGCTTCACATTCCGTGCGTTAAAATGGTTTAAAAGAGCAGCGTGTTGTCATAGACCGACCACTTTATGAATCCATTTACTTCATGATCTCAAGTTGGAATATGTGAAAGTGTCGTCTGTGAATTTGAACCAAGTCTCACATTTTCTCTCCAGAATCATGTGCGTGGGACATTAATATTTTGATATTATCAGCAGCATCAATTAGAACAAAAATGCATTCAGCATCGATGTCTCCGTTGCCTTCTCCATTCATGCATCGATCATTTACTTAATATAAGACAGAATATACTCAGCCTACCAATATTTGTATATAGCCTAGCAGCCAGACCACGTTCATGGTGAGCTTACATTGAGTGACACTGATCAATCAGCAAGTCTCATATGAGACTGGGGAAACTACGATAAAACGTGATTTTGAGGCTTGTCTCTGTACGTTTGTCCCAACAAATTGATTTTTCCCTTGGATATTTCGTCATATTGTGTCCGTATCGACGTATGAGGACAGTATCTACTGTAATGTTATTTGAAGGTGATACAACTGTGATTTGGCGCCCGCTGTAGTTGCCTTTAACGCCGCAACTTAAAATAGAATTCAGTTTCCGTCAATAACCGATAATCGTTTAGTCAATAAGCCAATGCAGCTGTCTTTTGATTAACATTCCCGTACAGCTTTACGTTAATTGATCAAAGCTAGGTTTGTCCGTACAGGTCTACGGCCGTGAGGAACACCAGTCTCCCATCTGTTGAACGCAGCTTCACAACTGCTCTTCCAGCGCCGCTTCGTCTGCGGCCACTACGATAATAAATTCTGCGCTAATACTCCATCACTAAGATGATGATCTAATTTTGCATCGACTTTACTAGAGTAGATGGAATCAACGTTCATTATTCTTTGAGTGTCACGGAATGAAGCGCACACGGATGGCACGTGCATTAACCCTTTGATAGACCGAAACGTGAAACTACCTTGCTTGCTATCAACTAATTGTTTTAATAGTTTTTATGTGAGATTGCATATGTATGCATGTAGTCTAAATCAATCAATTTATTTATTTATATATATATATATATATATTTATTTATACATATTGTGTGTGTGTGTGATATATATATATATATATATATATATATATATATATATATATATATATACATATATATATATACACACACACACACACACAATATATATATATATATATATATATATATATATATATATATATATATATATATATAAATTGATTTAGAGTTATAACAAAAATGTTAAGGACCATGACACGAGGCCCCACCCACAATTTCTGAGGTGGAGTATGAGTGTTTTTATTCCCCAATCTTAAAAAAAAAAAATTAAAATAAATTACCCAATGCAAGTTTTTTGTTTTGTTTATGTCCTACACTCTCAATTAATTATCTGCTGTATGGAAATACTAATAACAAAATGTAGTAAACGCTTCAACTGTTTGCGTGGAAAACAAATATTTTGATTATGATAAGAGTAAAACAATTAAAAATATAATGTCAATACCAGTTTGCAACGTCACGTTTTAGTACAGCTAAAGCACCTAAAATTACACGATCAATTTAAAAATGGTAAACTTAAAAATGAACACATTTGAAAATACTACTAGTACTAAATAATAATAATAATAGTAATAATAATAATTACATATTTATTATTATTATTATTATTATTATAAAACACATTAAAATAAAAAAAACACAAAAATTAGTATTGTATATAGTGATATTACTTTAGTTAATAATTTCTGTTCTTTAGTTTATTAAAATGTGTCATTTTGGAACACTGCAGCAAGTCTGAATTCAGAGTAGCATACTAATATACTACACTCTTACTATTTATGCCATAGCTTGATATCTCAATAATTCACATTTGAGTGTGTGATGCATTGCATCAATTGTGATTGTGTGTGAATATATTAATGCTAACTCTATGCCGCATTAAAAATCAGTATAAGTACATAGATTCACACAGCTTAATGCGGCTCCTATGCAGAGAAAAATCATTCTAGATTGGGAATTTTAACTATAATTGGCTCATAAAGCCGTGAGGGCGCCCCCCGCTCTGTGGGGGTGTCATATACGCCTGTGGTAAAAGATGGGAACATTTACCCCAAGGTCAGTGGCTTTCTCACGGCATGTTGCCATGTTACTTTTAGATAAAGATGGTGAGTTGACATCATAATTTTTACAAGTTGCTTGACCTGAATATTTGCAGGAACTTCTTTTAAAATGTTTTGCTCAGAAATTAGGTCCACTCACCCCCTTACTGTTCCCCCTCCTACCTCTCAAATGTCTCCAAGGATGCAGACACCATTTTTAGGGTTAAGCTTGGCTAATTAATGAGAAATAAAACCGGTCTAGAGGGATAATACCTTTAGTGTGATGTGTGAGAGAGGTATTTATGCTAAGTTGATCAGTTTATGTCTATTTATGCCTGGCATGCAATCCAGTTGGATTCAACCTGTACTAAACCTGTAGCGGTGTGATAACAGGGATTGAATTTGGTCTTTCATACACTGCTAGATGAAAATGAATTTTGTGTACTTGTGCAGTAATGTTTCCTCCAATGCAGTGGTTCCCAACCAGGGAAACTACAAACTTCCAAGTTGACTGAAAGCTTATGATTCTGCTTTATCAAAACTAAAGAAGCTAAAGAACAATATATGTAAATTGACATCATATTATCATTGTGGTTCCAATGCACAACTCAACATGTGGAGATCAGTGTGTACACATTTTCTCACTCCTATGAGTTTTGTTTAGGAATTAACCAAGATCATCAAGAAGTCACCCAACAACTGAGTAATTAGTGAGGTCAAGTTTCAATAATTTCAGTAGTGGTACATTTTAATGTCAAATCGGATCTGAGTGATGTAACTTTTCAGCAACTTGTCTTACCATGTTTATAGTCTGATGTGCTGTAGCATGCTAACATTTAGCATATTAAAACCCTCTCTGAAAAAAAGATAAGGTTTGTTTTTAAGATGTTATGGAGAGACTGAATGTCAGAATGTCCAGTATAGTCCGTTGCTGATTCTTCATGATGCAATTCGCTCTACCAGTGTCACTATATTGCAAGTGAATGCTGTAGAAAAAAAGACTCAAGACACTGTTGGATGTTGTGAACTGGATGCTGCACATCAACAATATTTCTGATCTAACAGTTATGCACTTTTAAATGCCGAGCAAGGGTAATCCCATGAGTCCATGAACTGAGATTACATTGAAGCGTACAATTCTCTATTCGGGATGCGCTTAAGTGGTTTTGTGCCGCTGTGCATTGGATGTTTCTCATGAGGAATTCAATGGTTTTGTTCAATATAAGGTTATAGTTCCATATGAATCATCTTCTTGAAGGACCACACTTACATTAGGGTCTGAAATGTGTGTGATTGGGAGCTGGTCGACATGATGTAGGCTTATTATACAGGGCTTCCTGAACACAGACGCAGCAGTGCTCGTTCAAACAGCCGAATGACTAATCAATTATGAAAATTTTTAGTTTTGCAAATCACTGGTTTAATTCCACAGCTGCCCACTTTGGCAGAGTGGTATAAACTGTTCCTTACAATGAATTTATTCCTGCCTGGTTTAGGTCTCATTACTGAAGTCCTGCTTATTTATTTATTTATATATTTGCCATTGAGCATAACCAAATTCATTTTTTCAAATGGAAATAAAACTGTTTATTCTTTTTAGTATATTAAATATCAAAATGGCAAAAGTCTGCTTTTAAAAGTAAGGATTCACAATATCAGTGTGACATTGGTTATTGCCTGACATAGTAAAAAATTCTTAATTTTTTTTAGCGGTATCGGTATCCCCTTTTTGTTCCATTTGGATTACCTTTACCATTAATGGCGGAGCTCGTAACTCAAATTGTTCTAATCTTGAATCATGTTTTCCCATAAGAAATAATAGAAAACAAGTTAATGGAAAAAAACATGTTTTTATTGGTGTAGACACACACACACACACACACACACACACACACACACAATTATAGTACATAGACACTTGATTCCGTATCGTAACTTACACGAACAGTACGGAACTTACGTAAATTGAAATTAACATATTTGAACTTAGCTTACGTTTTTTTTTTTTTTTTTACTTTTCTATTTTATATTATTGTTTTGCTTTTTTTCGATTTGTATTATTTTATTTTCTTCCCTTTTTTTGCCAGACTACCCTCACTTTTACTTTCACTTGACGCAGACCTTTTAACGAAATACATAGAGCGAGATTTTTTTCTTTCGCCGAAGAAACAAAGCGCCGAAGCACGACCAGTAGACGATTTATCGGGGTGTTTCTTTTCAGTGAAATCAGAAACCTTCTGCCACATAGCCGTCACTTCCTTAATTTCACTTTTAATTAATTTACCTTTTCCTCGTATCTCAAGCTATTACTGTACAATGTAAAAAGAAACTTGTTTTTATGATGTATAAATTCACTTGGTACATTTAAATGATTGGTTTTAGTGTTTATTATTATTATTATTATTGTTTGCACCAGCTCTGCGATTTTCAGATGAGGTTTTTAAAATTACACTGTTAAAATACAGTACATAATAGATCTTTCGGCATTATCCTAAACATTGTATAAGCATTCATGAATGTGTCAGTGAATGGAAGAGGTTCTCGGGAGCACACGTAAACCTCACATAATTTGTCCTTCACATAAAAATCAGTCTACATGCTTTCATAGACAACCTAGGAAGTCAGGGAAGCCAACCAAGGAAGTCTTGCTTTTTTGTTAAGTTTTGTTACAAGCTGTTCACACACTGGCAATTCAAAAGCAATTTAATACATGAAAATTCTTACAGCCCCTATAAGAGCCATGGTCACATTATTGTCATAGACCGTATCTGTTGTATCTTAAAATCAGGAGGGATATCGCTGGCTCTGCATGAACAGCACAATGCTGTAAGAGAGGCTGACGGCCCTCACCATCTCATGCATGTGATGGGACGTAGAGAGATGCATATGGATCATGAGCCAGGCAACAGCTTGGTCTTGCCTGGTTGAGTGGTCCCTGGCCGGCACATTGTTTCAGAAAAACACCCCTCCCACTTCCGCTTTGGACCATACGCCAGCCCCGCTTATTCGGGAGGCGCCTCACTGAAGATATGATATATCAGGTTTAGGCAGTGAGATAAAGCGTGATGTTTTAATTCTTGCAAACACTGTCAGATCACATTCACTGGCTGGGAAAGCGCTAGTGAGCAACACCGCCTGACAAATGCGCTTTAGCCTCTTGTCTGTGCTTCAGCAGGCTTTCCTGTCTGTCGTCCTCCAGCACAGCTGCCTTATCTGTTATCAGCTCTCGGCCCCAGAAACGTGATCATTCAGGAAAGCCAGATCTAGCCCGGCTTCTATTGTTCATGCCGTTGTGTAAAGCCGGAAGTCTGCGTTTCGAGGCACAGATGCTGCGATCAACAGGGTGCCTCTGGCTTCTACCCATCTTCATGTGTCAATATTTGTAGTGGGCAATTTTGTGTGCAGGGCCCTCTAAAGCTAAATGGATTTGTTAAAAATGACTCTGAAATTGTGACACTGTTTGGAACAGACATATTAGACACATATCCAGCACAATAATTGTTTAAGGGTATAATTGATCCAAAATGAAAATGGTCATGATTTATTAACCTTGATGCCGTTACAAATCGGTATGGGGTCATTTTGTCTGTTTAAACTGGTTTTGTACAGAAAACAAGTTTAACCAATGAGGTCTCTATGAGACCTCAGTGACTTCCATTGAAGAAAAATCATTGAAGAAAAAGTCAGAAATGACTTTTTTTGAGTTCTAAAGAAGAAAATGTCATACAGGATAAAAATGATGACAGAAGTATAATTTTGGGGTGAAATATCGCTTTAAAATATAACGTGGGTATGAGTGCACTGACCTTTTGATAAGCCATTTGTAAATAAGTCAGAACACAGTCATGGACTGCTATGAGTGGCTTTTTAATGCTAGTATCGGCCGTTGTTGTCCTCTGGTCAACAATTTGGAGCTGTCATCATCTTTCTCAGTCCTCCAGTGGCTCCAGGACTTGTAGCGGTGCACTCTGCGGTTTCAGCACGCTGCCCGGCAGCAATATTTGCTTTTATGTAATGTTTTTTTCCATTATGTCCAGCCAAGAGAGAAAGTTAAAACCTCACAGATTGTATTGATTCTTTGTCTCTAAGCCTCTGTGCTGTTGTACTGGAGAACCCCTGAGACTTTGAAGCGACACAAAGTCTTGATGGCTTTTTCCCCTCGCTGTATTTTTATGGTCAAACTCAATCTCTCATTTTGTGTTTGACTCCGAGCTCTGAATTTCACTTCCTGACAGTTCTATAGCCTGGTGTCATAGATGGCCTCTTTGTCATTGGTATTTGTCATTTGGCATGCTCTGTGATTCATTACTGGCTTTATAATTATTTATATTTTACTTGTGATATATTGTATGTATTTCTCAAACACTTGACTGAATGAGCACAGAGCAAAAAGAACATACAGCTGAGCAGCTGACTAAAAGTGTACTAAAAGTACATTAAAAGAGAAGTGTGAACAGGCGAAAAAAAACCTATAGTAACAAGACAGCTGTTGTTCAAAACAAATCAGTGGTAATCAGATTTAAGAATGAACAAATCACTAATTAAGACAAATAAAAAATCACGTACCGTAAAAGCAAGCTGTTTAAATAGTTTCATTTTCAGATCACTGGATAATTTGACAAACTGGATTAGCAGTTTTTTTCTTTCTAATTGTATTTTGTTATACGTTATTTGCTCAAGTTGTATCTGTTTCACTTACTACAACTGATGCAGGAAATGAATGGCTAGCGGATATACAGTAGGAAACAAACATTTCGATTTTAATTTGAAAGCTAAAGGCATTTATCTCATAAAGAAACACAGCTTGCTTGGAGGATAACTATAAAATAACATCTGTGAAAATTGCCTTAAGTGTCATTATGATAGAAATTTGTCATTATGACAGTTATTTTTCAGGCAATGCCTGTCACAATGGTGTAACTATGGCATAGGTTACATACTAACCAAATCAATTTAAAAATCTGATATCAGCATATTGTGTTAGTTGCTGTTCTTAAAATTAGAAATAGTCGCACTGTGAGATGCAAAGACACAAATGGGAGGTACTGTCAAGTATGGGGAAAGGCGAGGACTCAATAGTGCAGGTAGGGCTTTTATTGAACCATAAATAGAACAAAAATCAAACAAAACTGCCCCGAGGGGGAAAAACAGGACTGACTTGACAAGACTTGTCTCAGACTAGACATGAAATAACCACACTCATGACACAAGAACCGACAAGGTATAGACAAAATAACGACAACAACGCGACACAGAACAGCAAACACAGACGGAATATATAGGGAGCACACGGGGAAGGTAACGAGGGAAAACAGCTGGGATAAATCAAACTAATGACAATGAAACGAAATGGGCGGGGTAATAGACAAGACATGAACACGTAGCCAATGCGGACGCGCATTGCTGCATGTTCACATTAAACAAAGACAAAACGCAAGTGGTGACAACCAAACTGCGCGTGACAGAAAACACAACATGAAAGCATAACACACAGACGAGAGAGAGCGCGGCTTGCGCAAAGCTTGAAACCTCGCCCACTCACGTGACAGAGCGCACAAGAACGAGTAAACATCTGTTCTCACGCGCTCACAACAAGGACGAACACACGAATCATGAATGCCGAATCCCGACACCAAACCGAATCAGAACCAGAACCAAACTGGACCCGACATCATAACTCGCACAAAAGACGTCACACAGACAAGTGCGCGCGACTCGAATACTCAAAGCCATGCGCACCCACACACAACTCGAGACATTACGGTAGTGTCAGAGCTCTGCCACAAAACCAAGAAATGACTAGACCGAATGTGGCAGAACCCTGATAAAGTTGCCTAATAATATAATTATAAGATAATAATTTTTTTATCTTATATCTTATAATATTAATTTGTCACAATTATATTTACACTGAGGTGGAAAAAGGCTTTCATTGATTCCTCAAGTGTTGGGATGTTGTATTTGGATTTATCTCATCTGTTTCTGCCAACAGACTTATTCAATGTTTGTATTGAGCTGGTTCTTTAGCTTCATAGTTTCCAGTTAGCAAAGGGACAGAACATTGTTAAATCATACTCTTTGGCTTTACAGTTATTACCTGCCCCTCTTTAGGTTCACAGGTCCCTTTTACAATATAAAGAGACACACAGTGGATTGCAAAAAGGGACGACCTATAATTAATATGATAACTATTCCTAAATGAATTGTTCTCCTGATTCTACTGTCCATGTCTGGCTGCTTTATATTCTCTGAGTGGCTTTGACTAGCATCTTCCTGCTATAATATTTTGGTTAGTGTCAGCAGTTCCCCGAACGCTTATTTAGCTCCAGTGTTGGCATGTACAGATTAGTGGCAGTTTATTAAGATCAAGCTGGAGAGAATCCCATGCACACGCATGAACATGCCCCTGGAGCCAACCCAATTCAGTAAATGATGCTTTGATAAACTGTTTGTCCTGTAAAGCATTTTCACAGCAACCACTCTCAGTAATTAAATGTACACAGAATGCTGTGAAGCTTAAGCTATCGGCCGTATGTGTTTGTACACAGAGTTCCCAGCAGGTCTTATGTGGTCTGTGTAAAATGTTTACATTTACATTTAACACACTCTTTTATCCAAAGCGACTAACATTGTTTTCAAGGAACACATTGACATTCTAATGAGTGAATGCTGCACTATTTAGATGCACTATTGAGGCTATCTGTAAAATTTCTATGGCCTTGTGCTAAGTGATTAGCATTTAGCTTGCAATAATCCTACTTAAGGCCCTGTGAGAATTATGCCAATGGGCTAGGGTAACTTCAACAGCACTGCACAGGTCACATCTTCCTTCTGCTGTAACAAAGAGTCTTTCATGCATATTCTCTATAGCCTTCTGTGAAACTTCTGTCACAGAGATCAATTATTGTGCGTGGGAAGACCACAATGCTAATGATCTAAACTGCTATTTCCACAGATAGGTATGCTCACTGTAGCGATGCATAATGTATGATGTATGCATAGCTCATATGAGCAAGATTAGGGAAAAAAATCATTTTAGGAAGAGTGCTGCATTAAAACTTTATTATTAAAAGATTTCTGCTGTTTAGCAGTTCAGTCGTGAATCGTGATGTAAGTTTGTTTGCCAACGGAAGGCTAATTATTCACCATGGATTCTGCATTTTTAAAGCATTTTTAAAGTAATTCACTCTCAAAATTATTAGGTCAAAATAGCTTAAAGTAACTTTCGTTTTTTTATCCACTACAATATACACAAACACACTTCAGACATAAGGGTTGGCAACAGGTTACTGTGTAAGGACTACAGTAGTTTTATAATTTGTTTTGCATGTAAATTAGCATTCTTCTGGTAGTTGTAGTCCTTATTTAGAAACATTTTATATATTCACATTTCAGGTATAACTGTATAAATTGTTTTAAATTGATTTGAAAGTCTATTCAAGTCCACAGACTTTTTACTCAAATAGAAAACTGCCATTTTAAAAACCCATGGGAAATTTGGCTGATGTAGTAATCTAAAAATAGCCAATTATTGGCTGTTTTCATTTCAAGATGAACATTGAGCCATCGTCTCGATTTTCCATCTTTGAAGGTTCTTTAAATGGATAAATTTTTTTCCCCCTATGACATTTTTTTTGCACATTCATTTTATATTTGTCTTTAGTTTATATAATTTAATTAAGTAAACATTGCCAACAAGTGAAGTTCGTCAAGTGTATTCCAGCAGGCATCATCTCCCAGACTTCTGGCTTCTGCTAAAGCTTCCTGTCCCCCATCTCAATTTGACGTCACCACTCAGGTATGCCGTCAGTCATTCTCTGCTTCATTCTCAACCAAATCAAAGTCCCTTTTTGTTCCTGCCTCCCTTGATTTCCTCCATTGCAGCTGTAATGAGGATCAGATCATCAAGCAGGGAATATGAGACCTATACATCAGGGTAAGAAGAAGTGCTTTAGCTTCGAAGAGGTGCAATCAGCAGATCTATCTCTTTGGCACGGTCACTTAGTGCTCACTGGTGCTCTGGCCAGATGTGGGTTTGACTGCATTGATCTTCCTATCCAAAGGTATAAACCGACTAGATCCAGAAAGTGGAGTCTTAAATCTAATCCCATCGTTCTGCTATACTAAAAGCAACCTCTTTTCATTTGAATGTCTTTTCATTTCATTTTGTCTCCAACTTTATAACCAAAACCGCCAGATTGTGAAGAGATCCCAGCAAATGTCACTACACTATAGACTTTAGTCAGGTTAAAGGTTATATTGAATTTAACACAGATGAAAATGAGGCTGTAAGGGATAGATAATTAGGTACAGTCTTTACAATGGAACGCAATGCATTAAGGGCCTAGTTCACGTAATTTCTTCGTCAACTGGAAAATCGGTAAACAACAGTATACTATATTGAATGCACACACATTTTCATTCCTATCAGAAATTAAATATGGCGCTACCTTGACAAATGTCAAAGACTTTAGTATGCACTCATATTAGAAATGGGAGAAATTTCTAGAGCCAATCGGCGATCGGTAAAGTTGTTGCGTCACTACAGCTCTCATTAGCTGTCGAAGCTAGTCTTGTAAACACAGTCGCTTGCTCTTATTTTTTATTCACTCCTTCAACTAGACTGATTCTGAACAGATGCAAATGTGCTTTTATAACTGCACATCTGCAATGGCTGGTCCAGCCTGAAAAAAAGCATTTTTTTTTTTGTCATGATTTGAGTGTTTAGAAACTAAATTTATGAGACAGTTGTTTTCAGATTTCATTGGTCATTTCCAAATATTAAATTTTATTGTAAGCTTGAGCATTCAAAGAGATGCAGAACTGAAATGGCTACCTGAGAAATGTTTCAAAGATGGCCACTGAGTGAATCGTGTGCACATTGAAACTTCAAATTGTTGTCAAACTCTAATTCATACTGCATTCTAACCTTTTGTATATTTCAAAAAAGGCGTTCAAACCAGATTTTTTTTTTTACGATTCAAATCTGATTTCAAACCAGTTTCAAGTTTCAAAAAAACTTTTGTTTTATTTATTTTCTTTTTAGGTCCCAGTCTGTGAAAATCAGTGCAAATGATGGCAAAACTCCCTCATTCGTGTTTGTCCACGTTAAATAAATTACCACATTGTTTTGTGTATGAGCTGGAATGAGAAGAATGATTTTCATGAAAGCAACTACAGTCTGAATTGTTCTGAATTTTGCATCAAAATGTCAGAAAAATGTGCACAGGACGGTGATCTTCAGTAGTGTGTACTTGGAAGTACTGAAATGACTTTTTAGGTGTGCACGGTAATGTGCGTAGGTCAACATCCTTGGAGATTATGAAATACCAATTCAGCAAAAGTTGTGCACAGAGTCATTGTAATGACGGATTTTCATGTTGCAACATCACTGGTAACCGCTCACTAGAGAATGCTCTGAGTAGATGGCAGGTTCTCTGGAAGCTTTATGTATGTATGTAATGTAATGAACAAACCCAGTCTCATTTCCCTCCCCTGTGGCGCACATATTAATTGCATGTCGAAAATAGTTTATTAATCTGTCTGTTTATTAATGAGTCTCTGCCAAAGAAACTTTGCTGCCTGAAATACCTTAGCGACTCACTTGGCATGTCATATTGAGGTCCTGGGAATGGAAAATATCTATGACTTTTTTAATCATGTTCAGAAAATGGAAAGATGTGCATAATTAATGTATATTTTGTTTTTTCACAGGACATATGCGTTCATTTAATTTAAAACTAGGTCTAGTTTTAATTGAGTGGTGTCTTTTTATTTAGTTTTTATTTTTATTAATTTTATTTCTTAATAAGAAAAAAAAGACACAATTGTGAAACATAAGTTTAATTTAACATTGACCCCTTATAAGCTCTTTGGCTTCATTAAATCAGTTACGACCTCTGAACTGGCTGTGCTTTTCCTAAGGGGTTTCCTGTGTTCCCATATTGTGACACATTTGCTTCCTAATTAGGATTTGAAAATAATTGTTAATCTACCAGCACATGCACGCTTGAAAAGCAGTGCTTGAAGCTCAGTGGCAATGGCATCTGTCAGACCTTTCCTTTTTGCCATTATTATGCCTAGCTGATAAAGGATTTACGTAACATACACTTTTATCCATATGCAATTAATTTCTGTAACTTGACGCCCAAGGGTTACCACGTCATCGAATTACTGCCTCCTGCCATCCAGTTCAGCACTGATTCAACATCAAGTTGGTGACTAGAATTTGCAGTGATAAAATAGAGGAGTTATGCAGTGCCATGGTAATGCTTTTATAGAAAATAAATAATAAACAAAAGTGTTGGAAGGTGAAAGGGAGAAACCTCTCCAAGTTGGGATAGTGCAGAATGGAAGGTCACATGGTGAACGCAAGCAAAAGAGTTAATGGTGATGATTCACAAGTCTGTTATGCTGCTTTTCCTCTGCAAGGCCTAACATAAAGATCCAGCTCAATCTCATATGGCAAACATTTTCTCATAAAATCCAATTGAGATATTTTATATTTTGACAAAAAAAATGTTTTGTCCCATCAATGTAAATTGACTTAAGACTTACAGAATAAATCACTTTTTATAGTAATAGTTTGCCAAGATGAGCATTTTGCATTCGATTTTTTTTTAAGTGGAAGTTCCGTGTTCATTCATTTATTCAATTGACGCAAAGCCAGGCACATTAAAATGCGAGATTTACCATTGTTCAAAAGTATATTTTTGTTGGAAAGAATTTTTGAAGGAATTCACTTATATTCACCGAGGCTACATTTATTTGTAAAAACAACTGTTTTCTATTTTAATATATTTAAAATGGCATTTATTCTATTGATACAAAGCTGAATTTACAGCATTATTGTTATTATTTACATTTTCTATCTCAGTTTTTCAAGGTTCTTGGAATCTGAAGTTCATAAGAACAACATTTATTTGAAATACAAATATTTTGTACATGTATTGCTGTCACCTTTGAACAGTCTAATGCTTCCTCTTTGAATAATTTCTTTCTAAAAAGTTTTTTTGAATGGCAGTATGTCAATCATTTATGATGAGGCAATGTGACAACAAGCATGCTTATGAATCCATATCATGGAATGATGGCTATAATCCCTACCATTTCACTTCCCAGCCAATATATACCATGTAGTATTCACAAGTAAGCTAGTATTTCATTTTGAACATGAGCTAGTGTGTTTATATACAAGGCAAAAGAAAAAGAAATCCAGATATCAATTTGCGTGGGTATTGTTGGCACTTTCAACTTCCACATGTGAAACGCAGTCAAACAGCTCCTTCCTACACAGGTCTACTAAAAAGTAGAATATAAACATTTTCAGGCTTTGTGCTGTCGTCAAAAGCCTGGCACGGTAAGCCTTGTTTTCATCTAGCTATAGTGTGACTGCGTAATGGCTTTTGGTTGCTCCTGACTCAAAGGCTTCTCAGGGGAGGTAGATGTTCAATGAGCGACGAGTCAGATAAGGATATGTGTTTTTCTTTCTATTCCGTTCCAAAGTGCTACATCTGCGGATTAAATCACTGTGTATTCGTGTGACGGCCATCCATATACTGTGATCCCAAAGGAAGCATTTGATTTATAAGCTTCTTTAGGTTTTGTCTCCCACAAATACTCTTTCCCTACCTCTGCCATTATTATTTTTTTTCTAGATTAATGGATGAGATGTATAGGAAATCAGGTCTGATTTCTATAGCAGTCTGGAGATTAAAGGTGTTGTGACGACCTTCAACACCCACTGACGTAGGATTTTCTGGAGCATTACAACATATTGATGTTGTCACATTCAAACTAAGGAAATCTCTTCATATGAGAAGCAGCTTATGGGGAGAAATCCAAAGGCATCAGCTGGAGTTATATTTTTAGATGCTGATTTTCATTTTCCTGTCTGCCTGTGTGGTGTACGCAAGGATTGAAATGGTTCGATTCATGCGGCGAGGACCGTCTCTCCCTCCTCGCTGCCTGTTCTTCGGCTCATCTGCGGCTTGACTAATTATGGCCTCCAGCATTAGGCCTGAGAACAAAGAATTTTCTCAAAGCTGTTAAGAATGGCATCTCACAGACAAGCTTTGTCCTGCCCCTTCTTCTGTCGCTGATCGATGGATTTCTTGGCAAATTCACATGAGTAGTATTTTAAAAATGTGCAAATAAAGAGCTACTGCTTCCAGGGAAAAGTCCTCTGTGGAAGACGGTTGTGCTGCATTACGCCAGAGTCACTTTGATGCATATTTCTCTTTCCAGACTTAGCTCCCCTGTGATCAAGCAACAGTTTATGTAATGCAATAGATCTTTGGCAATAAGAATAAGGATCTGGACAAGACAAATTGGTTTAATAATATCTTGTGGCTGGGACCAGTCACTCCTCTTTAAAATAAGGACAGTCATTTTTAATGTGCTACTTGATGTAATCATTGACTGGCTCTAGCCCAGGTAACTTTGGAAGGCAGAGTAATATCAGTGAGCATGATTAGACATCTCTCTCTCTCTTTCTCTCTGCTTCAGGGCAGCAAAAGTTTCTCAAAGCATTTTTATAAGTAGAATGCAATAAATGTAATTGTAAAACATGACCCTTTGATATTTTATAAAGAACAATGCATTCTTTCATGTTTTGCAGATCAAACTAATTATTAAATGGGCTTGATGCGCCTTGGAAGGCATGCCATTAACTTTTTTGTTCGTTAGCCACTGTGGCTAGTTGTTTTCCAAAGTTACAAGCCACTCAACATTTTCTCTGGACACAATTTTGTCATTAACACCTTGGGGGAAACCTGCCATATACATTTCTTTAATATTATCTCATAATTTGGTGTCATTTAAAGACGACGTGCAGACCCATTATACTTTCACATTTTATTTCTCAACTGTGTACGTTAATTTAAAACTGACTGTGTTTATGTGAATGCTCGACAAGACCAGACTTTGGGTGTGAGCACAAAATCTGTGGGAATCAATGAAATTATACTAAATATGTGCAATCCGATACCAAATCTCTAGCCATGTAACTCCTCCAATATTCATCTGGAGTAAATGAACTGAGTGAATGAGGGGATGCGGGTTTGTGTGACAACTTGCTGTTGGAGAGATGAGAGAGAGAAAGCACATCTGGTATTTTGCGGAAATTGAGTACTGGAAACGTTTCTGATATTTCAGTATTCATATAGTATATCTCAAAAAATCTACATTTTTGACAACACTCAGTAGCACTTAGTTTATGTCAGATGCCTTTTTTTAAACACCATAATTGAAAAATGTATACATAATATATAAAAGTCTTCCCGCTAAAGTGTGTAGGATTGACCACAATACACGCCACTGCTGAAACCTTTTGCATTTTTATTGGGATGGTGTCAAGCCCTGATTTGGTGAATTTTAAAAATATGTTAAAACTGGGAACTTGATGTGTATCTAAAGCAAATGCATCTAAAGCTGATAGATGTGATTAGATTTAGATAAGACTTTATTATGCAACTGTAATGTACCCAGTTGTCCTGATGGCAGAAGCCGAAAGTATACTTACATTGACCTTGTTCTGCTCCGACTTGCAGATTATCAGCATGACGTAACTTTCGTCAACAGAACAGTCTGCTGATGCCCACGTACACCGCCCATGTGCAGTCCAGTTTATATGTCCATGAGGACTTGCAACCTGATGCGAGCACTTGAAAAATACACTCCACTAGAAGTTTTCAACATGTGCATGCCATCCTCATTTAAAGTCAAGGGAGCATGTATAACCTGAAGTTAAATGAGAGATCAGGTTTACATAAGACAGGATTCTATACAACAACTGGATGGTCATAAAATGCATAAAAAGTTTTGGTCAAGGTTTTATTTGTGCAACCAACTAAGAAACTTGTTCATGATATGGACTTAAACTTACTTATAGTTAAATGTATAGTTGGTTTGTAGCCAACTAATATAAATATATATAAAGTATGCCAAGAAAACGTCCCACACCATTACACCACCACCATCAGCCTGCACAGTGGTAACAAGGCATAATGAATCCATGTTCTCATTCTGTTTACACCAAATTCTGACTCTATCATCTGAATGTCTCAACAGAAATCGAGACTCATCAGACCAGGCAACATTTTTCAAGTCTTCAACTGTCCAATTTTGGTGAGCTCGTGCAAATTGTAGCCTCTTTTTCCTATTTGTAGTGGAGATGAGTGGTATCCGGTGGGGTCTTCTGCTGTTATAGCCCATCTGCCTCAAGGTTGTGCTTGTTGTGGCTTCACAAATGCTTTGCTGCATACCTCAGTTGTAACGAGTGGTTATTTCAGTCAAAGTTGCTCTTCTATCAGCTTGAATCAGTCGGCTCATTCTCCTCTGACCTCTTGCATCAACAAGGCATTTTCTCCCACAGGACTGCCAGATACTGGATGTTTTTCCCTTTTCACACCATTCTTTGTAAACCCTAGAAATGGTTGTGCGTGAAAATCCCAGTAATTGAGCAGATTGTGAAATACTCAGACCGGCCCGTCTGGCACCAACAACCATGCCACGCTCAAAATTACTTAAATCACCTTTCTTTCCCATTCTGACATTTAGTTTGGAGTTCAGGAGATTGTCTTGACCAGGACCAACACCTAAATGCATTGAAGCAACTGTGATTGGTTGATTTAGATAATTGCATTAATGAGAAATTGAACAGGTGTTCCAAATAATCCTTTAGGTGAGTGTGTATGTATATATATATATATATATATATATATATATATATATATATATATATATACATAGTTAGTTAGATCAGTCGACACTGATCATTTAGGATTTTTATAAATAGATCTGTCGCAGTATTGAAGTGCGTTGTAAATTTTTGCATATTTCAGACTTGCATCCCTGCGTTTCCACTGCTATTTCTTAAATAGATGCCATCATTAATATTTCTAAACTGCCAAGCACATGTACTTAAAAAGACAGGATGTGTTTTGTTGTCTAACCTGCAGTTCAGTATCCACCCTTGGGCAGCAGATGTTGAATGAGACGCATTCATGAGCAGAATAGCTTCTGGACCTGTGCTGAATTAAATCGGGCTCTTAACTGAGGGTTGTGCATGTTATTTGAGTCTCGACTTTAATGCTGTTTTTGATGATACTGAGAGAAATCCACTTTGCTGGAAGTGCTTGCCTATGGCAGTCGTCTCAATGATTTTGTGGTACAAAAAGCTCTCTGAGTTGAGTTTGAGTCAGTTTGAGTCTGTTTGAGTCAATGCAACTGCACTCACGTCTGTCAGGCTGGCCTCGCTGTCCGCTTTTATTACATTTGGTTTGATTTAACAGGATTTGCAGACGACTTATTTTGCATATGGATTTATGTCTAGACTTGAGAGAAAATTAAAGAGTACACCTTCCCCACTTCCAGTCATTGCTATGATAATGCTATTACAAGCAAAGAAAACATCAGCTATGCAGTGCTCTTAGCTTCTAGTTGTCTGTCTTATCCATCTGTCTGTCTTTGTGCCCACTATTATCCATCCAAACTCCAGATAATTCGACTTTACTTTTACACTCCATTTTCCAGGCAAACATTACCAGAAGTGCTTGCTGGGGTTTCTGTTGTACCATTTCAATTTCACTTGTCAATGAGGATGTCAGAACAACCTTAGACTGCCCTCTCAACACTGTCAGTTGAGACCACAGTCTGCTAAGATGTGTATCGTACAGTGTGACAAGTTGATGTTGCGCAGTCCCAGGGTTGTTACCCAAGATCTCACTGGGGTCATATTGCACAGTTTGACATGTAACAATCATAAAATAACATGCCATTAAACCCAGTCTTTGTGCTCTAGATACAGTAGTTCAGTTTTGAGGGAGTATCCCATGTTGCCTTGCCTCTCTAGATGCACTCAGCAAACCATAGACTGTCTTTTGCTTTAGAGTTTTGGCTCAGACTTTAGGGCTGTGACCTAGGTTACCTCTTAATGGCTCCAGAAGTGCACAAAGATGATGTTAACCACTTTGGAGCCCATTACATGAACAACCAGGAGCATGTTTGGCCATAACCCCTCAGATAAAAGTGTGTTATCTTGTCTATTTCTGCACTGTTGGATGAGTTTGTGTGGCAAACATTAAAGATCTATAATGCAAAATGGACGGCATGACTTCTAGGTATTTACAATATTTCAGTACCATATCGTTTATCCAACTTTTTTTATTTTATATATTTGCTGATGTTGGACATTTAATTTAAATAAATCTTTGCTCTCATTTAAAGCTAGTCAATGTTTAAAAACAGCATTCATTTAATAACACTGCTATAATCTTTAACAAATATCAAAATAGTCATCTATTTCTCATGCTGTATATTGTAAGGTTGTGATGCCTACATTTTTTTATGCTTTATTTGTAATTTTATACATGTATATTATGATTGCTGAACAATTATCATTTATCAGCCACAACATGAATTTATTTTAATTTTTTTGTGACCTTTCTATGCCTCAAACACAGACATTGATATCTGGTAATCTTTGAAATTATTTTTTAGAGTACCGAAAACAGTTATTGATGGTTATTTTAATTTCTGATCGTTGAACTGTATTGCTCTAGACGTTAACAGTTGACTCTGTGAAACGATTTAGTTAAACCCCAAAATAAAAATCTCTCAACCCGTTCTGAATGTCTGTTAAAGATCAAAATTGCTAAGTATAAGAATTAGCACATTGAATGACATTCAGTATGATATTCATTCAGTGAATTTTATTTTATGGGCCATAAAGTGTCAGATGTAATACCATATCAAACAAGATTTAATTGATCTAATGGCTCTCACTTAGTAGTTGAACTCCAATCATTTGGAGGTATTCTGTTATCATTCAAACAAACTTTTTGCCCTGGCTACGCACATATTTAACTGTATGTCAGAGGAGACAGGATTAGCTTCCCTTTCCAACAGGAGAAAAAAATGCTGTGTGTGTGTTATTCATGAGACCTCCACCCAAAACACACATTTTTGGTCAATATCCAACAGAATCTCATTTAAATATTATATGTTCTGCTGTAGTAATTAGTTCTGGATGACATCGTTGTCAAATGTCAAGAAGGATATCTGTCTCGCTCAGCAGTGCAGAAAAATGCTATTTGAAGCCAGGAATTGGAATCATGCAAAAACAGGAAAGTAGGGCTGAAACCAAAGTGATATGACCAATTGTGATTTTTAGTGATTGACACTACACCTTACACTGACTACGCTGGCTCAGCTTTTAACTATTCTTTCCTGCTGTTTGAATGACCTCATCATCTGTTAACTCTTCATTGTAGCACTTGAAGCAGATCAGTTGTGCAAAGAAAAACTGTAGGGAAAGAAAAAACTGAACATGAATGTACAGTATTTGTAATCTGATTGAAAACTCCCCTCTTCCATGAACGCCTAACAGAACTTAAAAAACAACGACAAGAAAACACTTCTCCTTCCTTGCTTTAACTCTCCTTCAGTCCCTCCATTCTCCAGGCTTCCACTACTTCAAGCAATGTTCAAAACTTTGTATTGTGAGCACCCTTGTGTACTTTTTCCTCTTCGGGATGAATCGCTTTCTATACTCCTCAAGTTGTAAGTCGCTTTGGATAAAAATGTCTGCTAAATGAATAAATGTAAATGGGTCACGCATATTTTTCCCCACGTCATATTATTATTATTAAAATAAGGAAACACTTTGTTTTACAGTGTGCTTGTTGTCAATAGTAATCACTAAAATTATGCATAATTACATGCAACTAACCCTAAATCATACCCCAATTCTAACCCTATAGTAAGTACATGTAGTTTATTATTATTACTGAGTTTGTATATGTATAACATGGACACCTTAAAATAAAGATGTCTGTGTTACTGTGCAAGTATACATTTAAGTACTACATTTACTTCCTGGCTCCTTCTCCCATTGTTTTTCCATGCACCTGTCTTGTCATTAGTCACCTCATTAATCATGTCAGCCATGTCTTGTTCCCTCTTCATTCCCCTGTGTATATATTCCCTGTGTTTCTTTCAGACATTGTCCATCATCGTTTATGGCCCGCAGCCGTATCACCCTGTAGTCCAAGACTGCTTTCCCACTGAAGCTAAGCAGGGTTATGCCTGGCTAGTACCTGAATGAGAGACCTCCTGGGAAAAAAACAGGTTGTTAGCGAGGCCAGAAGGCGGTGCTCACCCTGTGTGGGTCCCGTGCGACCCACCTTTGGATGAGATGTTTAACCGAGGTCCTGACTCTCTGTGGGCATTAAAAATCCCATGGCACTTCTTGTGAAAACTAGGAGTGTTACCCTGCTGTCCTGGACAACATTCCCTCCATTGGCCCTTATCAATCATGGCCTCCTAATCATAATACCCATGATTTCGATTGGCTCTATCACTCTCTCTCCTCTCCACCTACAGCTGGTGTGTGATGAGCGTTGTACTATCGCTGCCGTCGCATCATCCAACTGGATGCTGCACACTGGTGGTTGTTGAGGAGAAACCCCTGATATGATTGTAAAGCGCTTTGGTGTACGGCAGTACATAGAAAAGCGCTATATAAATGGCTCATTCATTCATATGGTACGTCATGTTCTGTGCCGTTTTTTACGATACGTGTCCTTTTGATTCTGGAAAGTGGTTTTCTTTGAGTTTTCTAAAGTTTATTTGAGTTAATCTCCTCTCCTTTGCCTACACCACAACAACCCTGACACCTACTATAGGTTTGTAATTGGGGTTTGATTTAGGGTTAGTTGCACGTAATTATGCATAATCAATGGCTATTAATACAGTAATTACATGTAACATGTAATTAAATTAAATAAAGTGTTACCAAATAAATTGTAAGCCAAAATAAAAAAAAAATATTGTTTTTATTAGATTTTTTTTGGTACTATTTTTATTTATTCACCTCTGTGTCATTGTAAATCTGTAAAATGGTTTTCAATTGAAAACAAAAAAGTAAAATATATAAAGAATTGCTCTGAACAACTGTTCAAAAGTTTCCTTTTTTGTGCCATAGGAAAAATAACGGCTTGTGGGTTTGAAACTCCATGAGTAACTAATTTTTATTTTTGGCTGAGCTGTTCCTTTAAATTATTAAATGCAAACTGGGATTATAAATGTGTGCTCTTTTGATTTGTAATGCAGTGCAAAACTTTGCTAAAGTTGCGATATCTGCTGGAGGCTAAACTCTACTTCTCTTGTCACACAGTGAGTATTTTATCAAGAATATGTGATTACCATAAATTTGCAATTCCACTTTATAATCATAATTTAAATAAGGTTATAAACAGTGGTGACATAATCATTTGGCTATTTACTTCATTTGAATTAGTTCATGGTTTGAGTTCAGAGCTGCAGGTTATGTAGATGTTATTTCTTCACACGGTGCAGAGTACTGACACCAGTGAGGTCCAACTGCATTATTTAGACTTGTTGATTAAAGCCATTCATTCTCAAACTATAGCAGTTTATACTGACCCTAACTTTAATACTCATTTAACAAAGACTCTGGGGAAATAACATCTAGGCTTAAAGTTTGTTGAGATTTATGCAATGCAATATGACATATTGATTCAAATGTTAACAAAACAATGCATTTTTAAGTTCACATTTTCATTATTCATTCAGTTTCAACAGAAATTAGATTGCTTTAGAATCATTCCACTATTTCAGTCCTCATTTTCCCTTGATATTCATGAGTCCCTGCTTATGAATAGTATACGTCTAGCTCTTATTGATTTAAGGTGCTTTTTTCACAGCAAATTTGCATAGTTAACACTCCAGGGGCAGATGAAAACTATCGAAGAGTGTCAGATTTTCAAAGCAAACATGGAGAATATAGGTATTGATCCACTCTTCGGCAGGCTTTTATCTGGGAGTAGCTTAATACCAAGACAGGAATAAAAGACTTTGAGGATGAGAAAAAGACCAGAAAGAGCCATTAGACAGCGGTTTGTGAGGCGCATCAGATTTATCCGTGCTCTCAGGAGAAGGATCCATGGCTGATGACAGATAACTCTGATCCACGCTTATTTGATGGCAGTCATTCCAACACAAGATGTTGCTACCCACCATATTTGAATTGCTCATTAATTGCATTCAATTCTCACTGTATGCAATTTATCATATGCGTCATTGTGTGAGCTCTTGAATTTGTTTGCAAACACTCCCACAGAGTGGATGCTATAGGAATATTGGCCTGACTTCTTAGATGTCACCTCTGTAAAGTTGATTAGCCTGAATTGAAAAGCTAATACTCCATTTAGTAGCTGTGAATTGCCTTGACAACCTTCTTTACATGCTTTAAGACCATCACTCCTGGAACCCTCTTCATTTTTTAAGCATACTCTTTCATCCTTCAGATATCCAAGTCCAAGGTCATAGAATGTACAAGACTATGTTTGAGTTGCGGTTAGTGCATTGAATACATATTTGTTGCTTCTTGGAAATCAAGGGTGCAAAATTCACATATATTTAAAACCATGTGGTGAAAAACGGCAACATGCTTTCCCAACTAAACATTCATATTCCTCATGTCATATGAATAGTTAAGGAGACTTCCGGTTGCATATTATTGTCTTTTATATTAGTTGTTACATGTACGGTTAATGAATCCATTTACAATGGGCCATCTGTTTGTAAAGCAGGAATGTGTTGCTTTGAGGGCTGGGTTTCTGATGTCTAATATTGCACATCATCTGTTTGATTTCCTTTGTGGATAGGATTGATGAATGGAGCACTCTTGTTGGCAGGCCAATTCCCTCACTCCTCCATTCTTCCATGAAGGTTCTGTTTTTTGAAGCTGCCATTCAAACGTTGGAGGTATTATTTTTTTGTTTAAAGAGCAGCGGACAGATTAGAACGGTGCTGGACATGTGACAGCCATCAGTAGTTGTTTTGGAAATCGTCCAGAATTGCTTGACTCTATTGTAACTTTTTAAGGTGATGTCCCACAACTCAAAACAATTCTATTTTAAGTTGTGAATATCACACCTTATGTTTTTGATACAGTGTTCCTCTTTGTGCTGGACGTATCTTGCATTCACTACTTAAGATTGGATGACCAACTAGATGACTGACTCTCAATATCTCTCAGATTTCGTTTTGGATACGATATTACGTTTTGGGGAAACTTTACCCTGGTCCAAAAGACTTGGTAACTGCATTTTTATGCAAAACAATTGACAATTGTAGCTTTGTTTTTACTGACGACAAAGTTTAGACTAGATCTTAGTAGGGCAATGAGTTGTAAGCTCTTCAGGGTGAAAAACAGAATCTTATTGGTCACTACCAAGGCCACGGGAGGTTGCCACTAGAGACTGGCAGTGATTAATTCAAACGTGTCAGAATTTGTCTGAGAATGGGTAGAACCATTAACCCAGCAGGACATTTCTGGGGCTGTTACTACTCACCCACTGAGAGACATGGTCATGTACACCGACTCTCTCTGATTACACTCTCAGAAAAACAATTGCACAAATTGCACCTTTAGGAATACAACAGGTTGCCACTAGAGCAGTACCCTTAAAGGCACAATTTTAAAAGGTGTATATTAGTACCTTAGAGTAGTAATATTTACACTTAAGGTACTACTACTATGAAGCATTTTAGGGTAAATAAGGTACAGAGATAAAGATGTACCCCTAAAGGTACACATTTTTTTCTAGTATTTTCTCAGGATTCACTGATCAATGTAGCCCATTTTGTAAACTTGGAATAAGAAAGTTCTGGGGTTGATCATCAGGTGAGAAAAGGGTGCCCTTCAGTTAAGGATTGCACAGCTGGAGTACACCAAATTTTACTTATAAAGGCTGAGGGTCCAAAACGCCCAATCAAGGGCATAAACTCATGCCAATCTGGCATGTCTAAATTTGTGGAAGTGCCATTTTAAGTGCTGCCATGTCAGCTCTTCATCAAAGTTTTATCCTGCTGGGAGACTGACAGACCATAGATCTCATATAGCCTTGACATTGAGCCCAGATCTCTTTTTGGGATAACTGGCATCGCAGGGAACCAGGGACCATGTGTCCGACTAACCACATAGGTCAAGGCTTTGAAGGTCTGCTGTATGTCCAGGATGGAGGCTTCCATTTTTGGCTTTTTAGATTGGTGCCATGACCCAGATGGGATCCACTGAGAATGCTTTGCCCATAGCCATTCCTTTGAAGCACATTATTAGCACAGCATTGTAATGGGCATAGAAGAGACACCACCAGCACACATGCCAACTGCAGCGGAAAGCTCTGTCTGCAGGCAAGCTGGCAGTCCCTGCACACTGACAGGGAAGGAGACTGCCCCGTTCTGTTCCCATTGTGTTGCATCTACTTTGTTTTAAAGGAGGTCAAGTTGCCCGAGGGAGAGACCCACAAGGTAGCACTGGAGTGATGCATGTATTCACTGTGCAAGGTGAATAGTGGAGAAAATTGTTGTCTCAGCAAAGGCTGAAAGTGGTTGTAGGTAAGTTCTACTGGTAGGTGGAATACTTGCTCCAATAGAAAATAAAAACTAAGGCAAAAGCAAAATGGTGATATGGTGTGCAAACAGGCTTTGTCTTTCCTCAGGAGTCTTTGATTGCTTTTTACACTTGGACAGGCAGCCAGAAGATCCACTCATAATTAAAGACCAGCTTCCTGTTTAATGTGACTGGCCTCTTGAGCCACTCCCAGCTGCTGTTGAAAACGGTAGCTTGCCAGCTGTGAGCCTCTGTCTGTGGGTTCCCATGGGGACCCGGCTTACAGCGTGCATCTAAACAACTGTTGTAGCCCTTTGCACACCTGTTTACCCACTATCAATCACAATCTCTTTGAAGTAAGATTCACATTGGCGAGTTCCACAAGACTGATTTGAACTACTGCAGTATTTGGTGACGGTTGCCGTGGAGATCCATCCCGCCTCCTCTCGGCTATCTTTCAAGGCACTCTCAAGGGAGGAATTATTTCAGCTTGCGACTAACCTAGAGTAATTAATTAATAGATGATGTTAATTAAAGTTGTGAATTGTAGTCTTTTAAACTTAGTATTTACCTTTCTGTGGTGGGTGATAAAAGATTTATCACCTGCATGAGCAAGGCTGGAGTGAACATTAGCTAAGAAGAATAGCTCAAATTAAGGAGGGGTCTAGGAGCACAGAAAAATAAAGTAGCTGTATCAGATCTACTGATTACCTGAATATTTCCTATGCTTTACTAAGTTTTTCCAGGCATTCAGGGAAACTTTTCAAGTACATAATAAACATAAAACCTGAACCGATGGATCACTGTAATCTTGAGAAAACACCACTGACCTGTTGGAGAATTGATAGCCTTTCTTTGTTTCGTTCTTAACATTAACTAAGATTAATAAATGGTGTAGAAATGCAGATAATTAATAGTTTGTTAACTAATGCAATCTTATTGTAAAGTGTTACCAATTAAATAAATGGAAATATTGATTGGCGACATATAAATTATGAGCAAGGCTGACCAAGACCATGAGCATTCATTACTGTTGTGTGTGTTCCTCTGGTGTGAGAAATGGATGTCAGAAACCGTTTTATTAAATGAATGATAGTCAGACCAAATATTGTAAGATTTTCATTTGCATTAGGTATTCACGTGTGATTGTTCGGTGATTATCTCTAGGGCTGAATGATCCACATGCTCAAATTGATTCATTGTGCTACAATATTATTAAAAGTCAGCTGCCAGGACAGATGCTGCATGTCAATCAAAGCAGTCTCATTAATATTCATAAAAACAGCTGCATGTCATCCAACTGAGACTCAAGTAAGAGGCATTAGTGTAAACTTCGCTGATTGCTTTTAACAAAGTTAAAGCCCATGTACTGCATTGAAGAGCACACTCTTATATCAAGATTAGGCAAATTATACAACATTGACAAATCTCTTCTCTTTGTAGTGATGCTGCAGCCTTGCATTAATTTGGCCTCCCAGTGCGTTCTTGTATAGTAGGAAGGCAAGGCCCACCCTCCAGAAGCACTTTCCTTTGCAGGAACAGTCACAGCTCAGTTTGATGCATCACCTAGCCCTCTTCCTTATGCACACCATCCGCATCTGCTCATTTGGTTCTTTCTCTTTGGTTTCACAGTGATGATTTCAGCAGCAGTCAGGTTGATCAGGTTTTAATTTTTCTCAGATTATTCTTTCTGATCATTGTGGTCATTTGATCTCAGTGTCAAAATAGTTGTTTTTTTCTAAAAATCTCTCCTCCATAGACTTTTTATAGGTAGATATAGAGATTTATTCATTGATGCCTCAATATTTTCCCTCCTTTTCTGTATAGGTTATCACATCTTATCTCATTATACAGAAAGTGACTGTTCCCCAGTTGAGTGAAGCAGGTAGATACGTGGTATTTGGAGATGTGAGCAAATACAATAATAAAGGGATTTTTGGAACAGGGGCCATCTTATTAAAAGTGAGGGATGTTGAAGGTGAAATGAAACTTCTGTTGTCGTTCGGGAGAGAGCAGAGGAAGGAGAGTGAGTTTGACAGCTGAAGCTCATGGCACTCTTCAGAGAGACTGGTTATTCGTGTTGAGGTTAAAGCAGATGATTTCAGTATGCAGAGTAGCATCGGTGAGACCACTGGATGTAGACACTGATAGGATAAACCCAATCATAGACCTTCACGATTGGATAATTCATTTATGATGAGCTTGTGGTGTACTTAAGAAGCATGGCCGAAGCATCTTAATCAGTATGAATCCATTCTCAACATGTTACATGCTTATTTAGGATAAAATAGATAGTTCAGGGGCATATTCTTCGTACCTCGCTAACTCACTTAGCTGGATTAGATTGTTGACGATTTCGCATGATCTTGGATTGTTCGGTTCTTCGACGCTCATCCGGGACTTGTTGTCATAGTAACAGGTCCGCTGAAGTGAACCTGCTCGGAGCAGGCTTACTTCAAGTTAGCAGGATTAGTTCACGGCTTTATAAACGGAGGTGAAATGGGAAGTTTGTAGCAACATGTCCTGTCCGTTTTTACGAGAGAAACCTGTTGCTGAAGGAGCAATATAATATATTTAATATAATTATAATATAGAAAAAAAATATAATAATAAAATAAAAAAATATATATATATTTTATATTTCGTTTTTCACGTGAGGGTATAATGTATCTAATTAATTTAGAGACAATTAGTCGTAGTCGGGTGTTAACTACAGCTCAAACTGTGTGTATTGCTTTGCGCTACTTTGCGAGCGGCACGTTCATTTACACTGTTGGGATGCGGAGAACATTGTGAAAGTGCTGTGTGTCGTGCCATTCGCTAAGTTTACCAGCACTCAAGCAGTCATTTTTGAAAAAAGGGAACTTTGCACACAGTTTAGTTTACAGTTTATTTTATTTATTTAAAAAAATCCAGCTGATCATCTCTTGCCTGTGGAATGAAATAAATAAATCATGCAAGGTCCTCAATAGTAAAGTGTGTTTATTCGTGTATTTTATTAACTTTGAAGTTCCTCTTGAAGCAGTTCAATCTCAAGTCTGACTTTTTGCTTTATTAGTTTTTGCAATTCTATTTCATTAATTGATTTTTTTTTTGCAGCACAGCGCAAGTAGTAAAGATACTATTTTGTAGAATATTTTTGCATTTTACTTTTAATTGTTCCCAAGTTCTAGTGGGTCCTGTGGTGGCTCTAATATAAAAGATGATTATGAAATACAGTACAATTAATATGAGTCAATATAATTACACACACGATCACTAGGCTACTCACAAATTTAATTTTTCGGCAACTTTTTGCCAGTCCTCTCTCCTGGCTTTTGCAGCTTTAAAGTGTTGCCTTGTGTTTTAATTAAACACTGAAATTCAGCGACTTGCGCGCCGAGAAATACTGTGCGCGCTCTTTCAAGCATGCTCGCTGACCAATCAAAATGTTGCTGATCAGTGTTTCTACTATCGATACATATCCCCTTTTAAACCAGCACATGAACGCGCAATGATCTCAGATAACTCAATCCAGCTATACTAATCGTCAACAACAGGTGCGTTTGAAGAACCGAATCATCCAGCTCATAGTTAGCGCGATTATCTCATCCCGGATGTGTCATCTGATCTTGGATGTAGTAAGCGACGTACGAAGAATATGCCCCAGGGCTTGAGATTGTGTTTGGTACATCAATCCGGTCTGGCTTAAATAGACAATGAAGTAGGCTAATCGTTATATGAATCCTCTTCACTTCACCATCATATGTATCAATGTGCAGCACCCACGTTTTAACCTTTATTTACAAGTTAGGAAGCGTATTGTACTCTTCTAATACTCAGTTAGTAGTAGTACAGTAGAACCCCGAATTACGAAAATAATCCGTTCCGAGGTTGGCTTCGTAAGTCGATCTTTTCGTAAGTCGGTCAGGCTTTTTGCCTAATCCGTTCCAAGCCCTATGAAAATACCACATTTAGCATGGGATGAAGTGCATCCCAGCTTCAAACTTCTCAATTATCTCCCTTTACATCTCCCTGGAGAGCATCCTCTTCTTCCCTTTCACTTCAGAAACAATCTTCACATACATGGCTAGTGATTAGAAAAATTGGGCACAAAATAATGGCGATGCAGCACGATGAAAACAAAACTTGTATGCGAAAGCGCGGACGAACTTTATCGTTAGCGTAGCACAGACGAAATGGGAGAGGAACGCTGCTACGCAGAGGCTGGTGGGAGCGATGCTGACCAATAGGAGAGCAGGACGCTGCAGCGAAAGCTAGCGTCCGAGCCGGGAGACAACCAATGGGAGAGCGGGACAATTGGTGCAAGTTTATGGGTCAGTGGCGCGCAAATTTCAAAACAAAACTCGAAAATCGTCGCCTTGGCCGAGATTTCGTTTTTCGCATCTCGATCATTTTGTCGTTGAAACAAATGATTGACAAATGTCAAACTTTTCATACGTAGAGCGTTTTTATCTCCCTTGGAATGATTTCAAGCTCCTATGAATTATTAATAATGAATGGGTTTTACTAGAATGAGAGCATAATTAATTCAATTTAGAATTAATTTGATTTAAAATAAAGTTATTAATGTTTATGCAAATCCTTTTTTTGTGCTTTCTTTTTTCTTTTTTTGTTGGGTGATATATTTAAAGATGCATATTATATACATCATATTTCTGGGAGTTTTGTGCAATTCAAATCACTTTAATTTCTCTTCTCATGTCTCCATCTTGTTTATCATCTTTCACACTTTTGTTCCATGTGCCACAGTTCATGAATACCACAGTGTTAAACCTCAAGTCACGTCAGCAGAGATGAAGATTGCATTAATGTCACCAAGACAACAGAGTAGAAAATGTCTTGATCTTCATAAGAGAAAGACCATGACATGTTTCCCTCCCCACACACAGATTAGTATGCCTGAGCTCATCTGTTACCTATAGAAAGGCATAAGTATACTTTCTTTGAGATTCTGAATCTCCATGTCTTTCTAAAGTTTCTTCCCCCGTAATTAGCAATAACCTTAAAGGTATCTTTTCAAATCTCTGCTAATTATATCCTGCTCGTGTCCAAAGATGGGTATGATATATGTATGTGCTGTATGTTTTATTTTGCCCGGCAACTGGGGTATGTGACTTTGCAGTTTGAAACACAGTGCGATGGGCTGATGGTGTTTAAGGAAATGAGCTTGTGGTTAGCGCTGAGTCCTCATAAATCAAACAGCGAGTGAATAATTGGGCTGTGAATTGAAACCTGAGTAGCCATCGCCACAGGTATTCTGCGACATTGGGCTGGCAACTGCCATATATCACACACACACGCAAATAAACTCTCTCTCTCTCTCTCTCTCTCTCTCTCTCTCTCTCTCTCTCTCTCTCACACACACGCATATTTACATTTAATAATTTAGCAGATCATTTTATCCAAAGCGACTTACAAATGAGAGCCATACAAGCAATCAGACTGACAATAGTGCAACAACATGCAAACACGTTCTCACATACACACACAGAGAGAAACAAGCACCAGAAATGACACAAGATTGTGTGTTTCACTTGGTGACATTTTTTACCCTCTTTTACTTGCCTTTTTCTACAGTTATAATCTGTATAAATTCACATCACAGTGCTTTACATTTATACACTTTACATTTATACACTGCTTTACTTTACACACAATGTGTGAGTTAGAACATACAAATCACCTGAAAAACACTGTTAACGATGTGATTGTAAAAAAATATATAGCAGCATGTTAATTTTTTGTTAAGTTGTTGTCAGATTGACTTTTTATTATCGGTTACAGGAATCGTGGTTACGCGGGAAGCAATACAGGAATACAAAAATTGTTCTGACCAAGGCAAATGTATTTGAATTTGTTGAGGAGAGAAAAAAAAGGATTTTCGTAAATAAGTACTGTATTTTCTCGCATATAACCCGCGCATGATACCAGATTTTACAAACCCCACAGGGGGTGCGGGTTATATAAGGGTGCGGGCTATATCACACATTTTTTACACGTAGTAATATTTCTATATATTTGTTACATCCCTGAGGACGTATGTTTGTTTTGCGATATTTTCTTTCTGTTTTTCTGTCTTGTGAGGGTTGTTGTCTCTGGCGCTTGTACTATCACTCTGACAGCTGCCGCTAACCCTCATGCAAGAAGACATGATTGGCTGTGCTGCATGAGGGCGGGCTCTTCTCATCTCATCCGATGATCAACACCTGTAGAATCGCTTCTTAAGGGACGTGCTGCTGCACAGCGGGAGACACTGCTTTTTCTTCTTGTTCTGATTCTGACTTGTGATTGTTTTCTTATTGTTTGAATTTCGGCACAAGCACTGTGTGCCGAGCCTGAACAGTTATGAATAATTGACGTCATGCAAGCAACATCCGAAATTCGAAATGTGAACTTACACAAAGTTAATCAATCTATGGGTTCGGGTTATGCAAAGGTGCAGGTTATGCCAATAATTTTTTACACAAAACCCCAAACCCCGCGGGTTATATGAGGGTGCGGGTTATATGTGAGGAAAATACGGTGGATTACAGATTGGTGAATAAGGCTGAAAATTGTACATCTGGGGAAAGTTATGTTTAAGATAATACATTACAATATTATATTACTCCCCAAGAAAGTAACTAATTGTCTTACTTGGTTAGTTTTTTATGGAAAGTATGCTACATATTAAAATAGAGAAGTACGTAATACCGGCTCACTTCAAGCACTGGTTACCTCCAACACTGATTATGGGATCACACCCAAAATCCATAATCAGCACAGCTCAAGTGCGTTTAAATGAAATAATTTTGTCTAGTGAATTCTTTTTGTTCAGTGTCTGCCAATTTTTAGCGAACACTGCACAGGCACTCTGTGAATTGGAGCACAGCTAAATAGAGCTTCAGTTCTTCTTAAAAGCATGCTGAGCAGAAGTGGGCGCGACCTTCTCTCCCTCATCTCTCTGTGGGCAGTTGCCAGGATAAGTGTTTTTGCTTGATGAGCCATTTAGAAAAAAGGAGAAGGAAGAATGTGATAAGGCACTGATTTGGTTCTCTGCAATATTCTGGCACTGCCACCGCAGGGGGAGAAATGAGCAGAGGTCATTTCTTCTAATCTAATAAGCTCCTGAATGTCGTTTGAAAGCAAGGTGGGTTCGAGATGGCGTGGGGTTGAGGGAGTTAGGAATTCAGATCAAACAACATTGCTTTAAACTTAAACTTTGTTTCTCTGACCTTGTGTGTTTTTATCTAGTTATTCTCTGTCACTCTGTGTTTTAAAAGTAGGACTTATTTCTTCTGTTCCATGCTCTCATCTTCTGGATCCTTTGAAGTCCTGTGGGAGAAGACTTGAGCGCACCTGTCTCTCCTCTGTCCTTACCTTCTGAAATCTCCACATGAATAATAAATGCTGCATTTCGCACATGCTTGCCTACTCAAGGGAATGCTTCTTTGTCATCCTCTGCCTTTTTTGTGGCCTCTGACTCTAGAAGATCTTGGGTTTCAGATTGGCTTCACCTTTGAGTTATTCATATACTGTACATCACAGGGCTTGATCCACATTGTATTTGCGATTTTGGATTATCCTTTGTACTGGCTGTGCTCCTCTCTGCTGGTGGGGTGAAAAGTTTGGGCACAAAAGTTGAGAGCCAAAACTTAACTTTCTTCAGAATTTTCTTCATAAAAAACATTTATTATGTCGAAACACAGTTCATTGTTCGGGGAAGGAGGAGGCGGGAACTGGTGACCGTTTAACAACTTTTAATTTCCAAATAAACAAACAACAAAATGAAAATAATGGGGCATCAGTGCCTCATAAACACAAAACACAACGTTAAGCCCAGGCTGGTCCTCTCTCCTCCTTCACTGTCGTTGCTCCTCATTTAAGATTCTGTTTAAGACCAGCCTCACCAATCTCACGCCAATCTCACGTTCCTCTGCCACACCTGGCTCTCCACATATGTGTATGCCAACCTAATGCAGATGGTAATATTTACACGTAGATGGTGCTTATGATTATAGCCCAGGTCTGTTTAGACTGGCTCACTGGTCTCAAGTCAGGTGCTGGCCTGTCAGGCCACTGATAAACGTCTTTCATTGAGCTTGTACTATTTCTGGAAATTTTGATAAAATGGTTTTCCGTGCATTGAATATTGTGTGGGAAGTGAATTTTCATTTTTCATTCTTTTATTACTTGTTTAGATTGATAAATGTCAAGCTGACAAACAAAAATAAGATGTTGAAATTGTGAGAATTACTTGTCTTGAAATTATGTCTAAGCAGCATCATTTAAAATTGGTTGATACTAAATTATTTAGTTAAATAGTTACATAATGAATAAATAGTTACATAATTGTTACATTTAGCAATGAAGTTATTTATAGCTGCATCAAGACAGGATTTTCTCTGTAGCTTTGGTTAAGTTTTCCTCGGCCTCAGCTGCTATTATTAATGCAGTACCTCAGGGTTCCATACTGGTCCCGCTTCTTTTTAACAAGTATATAAGCTTCCGCTTGGAAAATAATAGGAAGCATAATGTTTCTTTTCATTTTTATGCTGATAATACCCAAATATATTTGCAGTTGAATGTGGACGATTCCATCCAGCCTATAACATAAAAAGAACATAAAAAGTAAATTAAATATGTTGTTAAGAATAATTATTTTTAATCAATTACAAACTATTTCTAAACTTAAACTTAAACCTTTTAGTCTTTTCAAGATTCTGATTATTCATACTTTTACTTCACTTCTGGAATTATGGCTTTTATGGCTGATTATGGCTGGGTCTTATTTGCACCTTCATAAATGGAGGGCATGGAGACCATGATTAGGTTCAACGTCTGAAGTAATCATATTCTAAATATAATGGAGATGAAGATGAATATGCTCCTTGTTTTCACAAAGTTCATCAGAATAGAGAGAGCAGGAGGTAAAATGAAAGGGCTGAATGACATTTCAGCGTGTGAATACCAAACTTGATAAAATGACTAGGGATGAGAAATATAAGGAGTGAAATAATTCTGATTCCAATTCCTCTGATAGTTTCTTCCTGCTCCTTTATGCGTTTGTTAACGACTCGTTTAATACATTTGAGGAAAAGCCCATATAATGAATTGCAGCACTATTTTTAATGGTGATCTAATGCAATGGATAAAAACTTCAAAGTATTCTAAAAACTATTATACGTATAAAAACTATTCCAAGTACTTGAAATTGACAGCAATTTATATATAATATTGGAAGGAGCATTGTGCTCCATTTCTGCCGCATGGTGGTGAATCTCCAGGAGAACACCAGGTGACAGGAAGCATGCCTGAATGAATGCAGTAGAGTAAACAGCACAAACACACTGAAGAGCCTGAGGTGGCAGCATCAGCTGGAACCTGCACACATGCCACTTCATAGGCATGTTTATCAGGCGGGAACCAAATGGTGTATCCCATACCCCGGTATTGTCGTCTTCTCATTTCAAATAACACATCCCCTTTTTGAATCAATGTAACTCTTTGTGAAATAGCTTTTACGATGGCTTTTCATCCAAGTTTCTGAAGAAAGCATTTTTTTAGCTTTTATAATTAATGACTTATTTCAGTCGCACTTGTTGCAAAAAAATTTTACTTCCATGCCTTTTATGTAAAATGTGTTAATATAAATTTAAGTACTAATGCTAAATCCACTATGCTGTTAGATAAAAGGTTATTTTTGTTTCTGTGTTGATGAAGTGGTAATTAATCTAATTTAATTTGGTGTGGTGTTGGAGCGCAAAGGTTAGAGTTAGGGTGCATGTTTGTTTTTTAAACCTATTGTAGGAAACTGCCAAATCAAAATTAGGAACCTTAAAATAGCATAATAGGGGCACTTTGATACTGTTCCAACACAGTTGTTTGTAGCTGCTCACATTTTTTCTCCCACTGTCCTCAACCTGAGATGAGACTTGTAACTTCTTCAATCTTCAATTAGCAGGAAGCGCTCGTCGCCCGTCTATTGGGAGGCCCTGCGAGTTTGAAGCTTTGCCATTTCAATCAACGGGCCTGTTGTTATTTTTGTTCAGCAGACGGGACATATCTGTCCGTTTGCCACATGTATTTCATCACGCTTCTAATTGGATCTGATTCTGTCTTCACTGGCTTCCCTGCAATTAATTCACACAGCTCTCTCCAGGCCTTTTTCATAAAAGAGGAGAGAAAGGTGGGGATTAGAGAATGAGTGTGCATATTCATGAGGGCTCGCCCAAGATGTGTTGGATTGGATATGATATGAATATGAAGTAGGCTTCAACGGCTGAATGCTTCATAGACGATCACAGGGGAATTATAGAGTTGTTTGGGGTTGTATGCCTCATTTAAGGTCTAATAAAATTCAAGCACCATAAATGAAATTTAAAACACATACATATTGTTTTTTTCATGTTTTATGAGGACTTTCCACAGACAAAGATTCGTAAAAAACTATTTAGTCTGATTTATAAGCCATTTTGAAAATGGAAAATTCAGAAAATGTCATGGATGACATCTTTTTGCGCATATTTTTTTGCGCACACACAGTTTATTTCACTATAGTTGTTACAATAAGTCTAGGATCTTAAAAAGTTTGTAAAAATGGTATAAAATTGATTGCATTCTGATTGATTTAACTTATGTTTGCGTTTATGCTCATTGGCTATCAGTCATACCTGTCAACTCTCCTATCTTTCCCGGGAGTCTCCCATATTCCATGCCCATGTCGTGCCCCCCACTGGTTTTGTTATTTCTACCAGGAAACTCCCATAATTTTGTTTGGACCAAAGTTCATTATATGAATCATTACATCTATATATTATTCCAAGTTCATCAAATGTTCGCCAGATCTTGTATGAAACGCACCCTACTCACACAATCGCCACATCATACATATTTCATCACATTTATGACCTCAACCTGACAACCTGCAACCCAGCTGCGCTGTTGATATATGTGCAGGTAGTAGACGCAGGAAGTTGAATCAACTATCACTGGTGGAAATGGGAGGAGAAGACTCAAATAATTGATACCAACAATACCCCCCTTAAAATATACATGCAAATTTAACACCTGATGGAAGAATTTTATTTAATATCTTAAAGCCAGATCAATACACACACCTTTTGCCAAATGTGTCACACTGATTTTAATATTGGACATGGTGGGAAAAATGATGTAACTCAGCACATTAATTCAAAAAGGTAAACACCCCGCACCCCCCGCTCAGAGGTCTCCTGGATTTTGACAGGAAAGCCATCAGTGCTGATAGTGCTTTTGTGGCATCATAAACAGCTCTCAGTGTATGTGTGTGTGTGTGATTTTATGTGTCATGAAACAGTCAGTGGTCTCTGCAGTTAAACACCCTGCTGCAGAGGCAGAGTAGAGAGGAGATGGACTAATGCAACGCTAGCACCATCGATTATGACACGGAAGAGCTCTCTGGGGTAGCAATGGTCAGGCTATTTGTTTGACAGGAGAAGACTGCAGGGAAGTCAATTACAGCGAGTGTTCGCCTGCTCAGAGAGTCCGGGCAGCTGCTGGAGCTGATCTGTGAGGGAGCGAGGGAACGTCCACCTCGCTCTGACCTCTTGACCTCCCACAATCCCAGCAGTGGGCCACTGACTTTCAGAGTCAGCAAGAGGGCGAGCGCCATACATTCAAGGCCAAACCTCAGGTCAACACAAAGGCAAATCTGTCTTTTAAAGGAACATGTGCTCTGTCGGCTCATTGATGGAAAAGATGTATCATGATATGAAAGCTTTTAATTGCATTTTCAGTGTGTATCAGTTAAGATTTCTTGAGCACATAAATGTAGCCTCGACTCTATGCTTTTAGCGCTTGGTGACATATGCTTTTAGAAAATAAATATCAGCCTAAACACTTAATGGTATGTTTCTTTAGAGCATAATCTATGATTTTTGCATAATCGTTATCATTTTTAGCAGTGGTTTGTTTGAAGGTTATAGAGAGAAAAGTGCAGAGAAGAAAATAGGTCGTTTGAGAGAGCCGTGTCAGGTATTTTGTGGAGTTTAAATGAAGCATGTCCCTGTGATTTCATATGCCTTTATGTGCAAGTAAACTATTTAAACGAAGTACTGCAACCAGGTAAAAATTGAGCTATGAAATTATGATTATTACCCAAAAAGTAGGGCTACCATTGTATTGTCTGTTTTATGTATGTATCTATTATTCCTGAAAGCAAGGAAGCACTGAAACAATGTTGTTTGTATCTGTGTGAGGCTGTATTTATTGGCTTTCTCTAGCTGCTGGTATAACACCTCAGAGTCGGGGTCAATAACTAAACAGGAAGTGTAGAAGCTGAGCTCTTTTCAGCTGTTTGGCTTTGAATTAAAAGCATTTTCCCTATGTGTGTCCAGTTTCCACAGCTTGCTTCTGTACTTTCACTCACCAGCTCTTAATCAATGGCTGGGCTCTCAATGTGTACTTGTGAACTTGCTGTCCAGTTGGAGGTTTGACCCAGGCCTTATCTTGGTCGATTAAAGCATTTGTTTCACACCCTAAGTGTTTAGCTCAAGGTTTTGTGTGCCCTTGACTAGTAAACAATATTTTGTCAGTATTTTCTATATACTATTATTTAAAAAAGTTGCCAGCCTGTGCCTTCTTTTTTTTCATGGCCTCAAGAGTTTTTTAAATTCATTATTTAACTCTTTCCCCACCATTAACAGAAATGTATTTCATTTATGAGACAATGTTTCACCATCAATGACAACAATTCTCCATACTCCATCTGTGTTTTAATCATCATTCTGTATCTGATCTGGATGCAGTCTTTAACAAAAACCTCTTGTGTAAATGAAAACTGCTTGTGTTTTTAGACTTAAAAGGACTCTCACAAGAATCGTTTTTGTAAAATTTAGCTGAACTCAGTCCCTAAATATAACAACCACACACACACACATTGTCTAACATCACCAGAGTTTGTAAGAAGAGCTACAAAGATGTTAAAATGCACACACACACTGTTTGAAATGAACCTATTACTATCGCATTTAAATTAATTGATTTAATCTCCACAAATGCGCATTAAGTTCTTAATGTCATTGCTAATTATCACATTGTTTATATGCCCAGGGGCTTCAAAGAGAGAGAGAGAGAGCTGGCAGAGATGCTGCACAAGTCCTTCTCAATTGTTTATGTCACATTTCAGGTGAGACACTCTGCTCTCTCGAACTCTGCATCTAGCGTTTTAATGATGGCCCACAAACAAAGACTCCATTAATGGAAAATAAGTCAGGACAGTCATATTAAAGCTCAGCCTGTCTCTGTCACTCTCAGTACGAGGCTACATGATACACTCGCCTCCAGTAATATTCAATTTAAATGCTTGCAGGTGGCACGGCAAATGGGCACCCATTTCTTTTTGCAGATTTTTTTGCCCACAGAGGCCACTGTTTTCATAGCCTGAACATGTTGTGAGGGAAGGAGAGATATAGACAGTCTGGTTCTCCAATCTCCCTTTGTCATAACAGAGTTATGAAACACAGGGCAGCTATAATTATCAGCGCTCACTGGTTTAACTGTCACCTGTGAAGGGTTTCGAACCACAATAGTGAGCTCCTTCTAATTTCTGAATGATGGCCACATCTATACAATCCTTGCAACATGCTTGTGTCACGGAATATATATGGGGAGGACTCAGGATGCAAGTGAAAGATATTTTAATAACAGAAATAAACATAAACACACAAAAGAAACACCCACGAGGGGGAAAATGGTAAGAAAACTCTCAATGAACATCGGGAAACACTAGACACGGGAGATACAGGCATCGACGACAACGACGCGACGCCAGACAGCAAACACTGAGGGCTATTTATAGGACACACAAGGGAAGGTAGTGATGAGAGACAGGGGGGCAGTGTTGCCAGATTGGACTGACGATTTCCAGCCCAACTACAGCAAAAAAAACCCGCCCATTTACAAAAATACCCGCCCAAGACCAAAATTGTTGAATTGTTGAAATTGGGGATTTGTTTTAGTGGAATTTATATGCATTTGTAGGCTTGTTTTAATGGAATTTATATGCATTTATATATGTAATTTGGGTGGGTTTGTCATCAAAAACAAGCCCAATTTTTATTGACCAGCCCAATGCATTTTTTTTCCAGTCGGACGTGACCAAAAGGAGCCCAATAGGGCGGGAACCCGCCCAATCTGGCAACACTGCAGCGGGGAATGATTACGGGAAACAAGTAGGCGGGCAGACGCTAATGAGACACAAACCCGCGGCCAATGTGAGAATGTGTCGCCGCAGGTTTACAGTGACGAGACGACGTGCAACGGGTGAACACACCCTCTGCACTTGTCAAGGACAACTTGCAGACACGAGGGCGCGCACAAACGTAACGTGCCCTCAAACAAAACACGCAAGAGAGAGCAGTGCCACGGTTCCGTCCACTAGGATATGGTTTTTCAAACTTTTTGTGTGTGTGGACCACTATTTGTAATCCAAAAAATTTGCGGACCACCTCATGACGGGGTTTGGGGGGGACACCACTGGCCTATTTTAGTAATCGCACAATAACTTGACAATTTAATGCAAATGTTATATCAATATAGGCCTACATATTCTTTAATTTTTTTATGGATATTTCCTGGTAAAATGAAGGTAAAATATTATTTTATTTAGCTTTTCCACGGACCACTTGCAGTACCCTGGACCACAGTTTGGGAATGACTGCACTGGGACACTAATAACACTGGAAACAGAAACGGAACCGTGACAGCTTGATCCTTGCATCCTTGCATTGTGCCAAGTCAGACGTGTTCCTGGATCAACATATTTCGCCGTTCCTGGAACAAGATTCCTGCCCAATAACATAGTCCTGCCCCTAAACCTAACACTATCAATAACTTCTCCCTAAAATCTGAGGGAAATGCTAGGTGAATAACCGATGAAGAAGCACCTAAACTTTTGGGTCTATCTTTCACTCTTTCGTTTCTTTCTATCTCTCCAACTTGTTGAATCACCGTTGCTTTTGGCTCTCAAGCTACCTTGAAAATATAAGCTGTTCTGTTTCAAGTCCTGACTGGAGATTTGATGAATTTGCTTCACCATTGGTAATTGAAAATGGTTCAAATCAAAGTGTCATTGCTTCCCACTGTTGTTCAGGGACTTTTTAAAACGTGTATTATATGAGTGTTAAATCCATTTACATCATATTTACAGTCGTTTTATGATTTAATGTGTTTAAGGGTGCTCTGATTAGGATTTTCGTGGCAGATCACCGATCACTAAAATCTGCCGAAACTTGTCACTGATACTGGTCCATAAAAAGAAGGCTTCAAATAAATCCTGTATTATAGGAGATTAAAAACAGATTAGAATTTAACAAATACAGCATTCGTGAGAAATAATAATGATTAATAATAATAAAACAGAACAGTCTTCATCAACAGAAAGTAAATCAACACTGTGTAGTCTTCACTGTATCAAATACAGTTTACTCCTACCAAATCTAACAGAGTTTGATTTGTTGTTTGATTACCATTAAAGACTCAGATGGCAGCAAGTATATTAGGCACTGATCCAATATACTGAAACATGTGATTTATTTCCCGTCTTTAAATTCGCATAAGTTATAATTGACTTTGTTTAAGCAAATGCTTACCAAGCAGGGCATTTTGACATATTTCTGTGTGTATTTGATCATTGAGGCACGAACCCAAAGCCTAAAGTATAATTTGCTTGTCTGTGTTCCACTCTGTCAGTTTTTTGGCTTAACTCGGTTTTAATTATTTTTTATAAATTATTGAGTATGTCCTGTAGTTTAGCTATAGAAGACTGTATTTTACGACAATCACTGATTTAGCTGATTTGGATGATAAGTTTGGACTTGTAGGGAGGAGTGAAACGCACTACTCTAGAGGAAGGAAAACGAGTAAAATCGCACCACCTCTTTGTGTAGGGTTGCTGTCGCTGCAATGTCGTTGAAAATTAACTGTCTCTTTCAGGGGTTGTTTAGATGAAACCGGTTTTTCTCTACAAACGGAAAACTTTTTATGCATTTTGGTCATTCATTTACCCAACAATGCCATTTTGGGGACCTGAAGAGGCTAGCTTTTGTAAACAGGCTTCAAAGTGCTAGTTTTAGAAAATGGTTGTTATTGTCTTTGTATATATATATATTTTTTTTTAAAAATGCATTTCAAAAGTGTTTCGCTTATTGCAGCTTTGTTTTATTTTTATTTTATAAAGTGACATCACCAACTACTGGCCAATGAAATTTTTGTTGGGCATAGAAATATTGTCTTGCGAGTTTTGCATCATCTGATAAGCTCTTCTGGTCTGCCTTTATTTAGACCACTGATCAAACTATATAAAACGATTATCAACCGGTAACAATCAGCCTTAATTGTTTTGCATAATCCCACTATAATCATGTTAACATGCTGTTGATTGACCTTAAGATTTAGAATCGTTCTTTAACTTGATGTAAAGAGCAACATGGAAGATTTCAATTAACAAACCTTTGGCGAGTCCTGTGCTAGCAGGGCAACTGACTTTAAATGGAATGCTAATTTATAGCTTTAGGTGTTAGCATACAAAGGTGACAATTACAGCATGTGATTTTAATGTTACAAGAAAATGTTCTATTGGGTTTCATTTTTTTGTTCACTCTGATGCTGTTCATATCTCCATGCTTTATCGTTGTTTATGGGAACTGCTTCGTGGTTGGCAATGTTTTGAAGAACTGAATATAACTCAATAAAGCATGTTTGTTTTGTGCATATTCAAGTGCTCTACATCTGAACCGTCAGTTAAAACATCTTTGTTTCCTATTGACTTTTATTCAGTATTTTATTATAAAATTTGATAAACCAATTAAAAATGGTCTTAACTTCATGCAAGTCCTTATGTCTTTTCATGTCTACACTCAGCAAGTGTCGTTTCTCTTTAAAAGTGGTCTAATTAAGCCTGGAGTGTCAGCCTTGGTGGAGGTGATGCTCAGGTTATTCAACCTTGTGGCGACACATCGAGAAGTGGTATGAATGTCACACACACACACGAGAAGCCTGTGAAAGATGAGCATGTTCTCCAGTCAAACCCTGCTGTTTCGTCTTACTGCGAACAGTCGGAGCTGCCGTAACCTCCTGAGCTGGAAGTCGGCCATCAGGAGTGATGAACCAGTGTGAATGTCAAGGAAAGCTTTTTGATAATAAAGATTTCACAAAGATGTCTCAGTGTGGGTGTGAGCTAAGCCTGTTTTCTCATTCGCAACTCTGCAGTTTCACGAGTCTCTTTAGTGAGTTGCTTCTTCAACCCTTCGCTGTCCTTAGTAACTGATGATGAGGTCAAGAATGAATCAAGAGTGAACATTTACTTTTTCTACTTCAATATCCGTGAGTCTGGATTGAGTGATGAGTCTCTTTATGGTTGGAAGAAGCGCTAGGCTAGAGGAATAATTGTACAAGTGAGTCAGAAGGGCTTTGTCTGATATGCTGTGATTGAGCTATACCAGATTGCATAGTATTTCATATATATAAATCTTTATGAATTAACAAGTGCCCTTTTTATTTCTCAAAGCTCAGGAATGCATGCATTCAAACAGTTGCATGTACACACACACTTAAAATTTTGCCAAAGAGTGCATTGGGATTGTCAGCCACTTTTTTTCTACCATTTTCTGTTAGCAAACATCTGTCAGTCCACAACTGCATGCAAAGTTTGAAGAAAGAAAACATTAGCACCAAATGTCCATGGTGTCTAGACCTACGAGCGACAGCAGGAGGCTGTCAGAATAAGAAAGAAAACTTGACAGGCGTTTCTTTGCCTTTGACACATTCAGGAAACATCTGAGGCTAAGGAAAGACATTAGAGAAAAGAAAAGATTTTAATGCAACTGACTGATATATAGGGGCATTTTGCTAACATTAGAAAGATGACAGAAAATTATTGGGAACTATAGAAGTTACTTTCTTGACAAAATTTAAGCTGTTAGAACCAATTTTACTCTTGGTTCGGGAGCAATATAGGTATGCAATGTTTGCCAGAAATCCTGAATGAACAAACCTTGTATTTATCATTTCTAAGTTGTAAATAAAAACATGTAAATGAATGAATTTGACTTTGAATTTGAAGAAAAAGTATTAATGTTTAGTATATGTTGAGCATAATTTCATTGTATGTGATAAATATATACATGTCATGTTATTTTTTCTTAAGATTTAAAATTGTTTTATTATAAATAATTGCATCCCAGCAAGCTCACATATATATATAAAAATGTCTCATATCTGTTAAATACATATTTATATATTTAATTTTGTATTTTTAAAAACATTTTCCTGCAGCTCAGACGTTTACAGCTCAGGTGTTTGGCTGAAAAAAGTTAGCAAAAATGTCAGATTTTAAATCTTCCATCTAAATCTTTTTGTTCAGCGAACATGTGAGCAACTGCTGTTAAGAATGGGAAGCCAACGCATAGCATTCTTAGCGTATTAGCATACAAGCTAACCGCTAGGACACGACTATAGCATGGTACTGAACGTTATACAGTACATAACCTTTTCAGGTGTGTTTATTGCTGTGTTTACTCTGATACTCTTCGCATCTCCATATGATCCTGAGGCGCGATGCATTATATTTAAGATAACTGCTTCAAGCTGGATGAAGTTTGAGAGCACTCACTTGATATCTCTTGTCATGATTTATGGGTGAGAGTTTCATGATGCGTTTTCAGTGGTTGCTTTTGGAAAGGCTCTCTTAAGTGATCTGACATCAATTATTCTGCTCTGAGGTCAACCTCTCAAGCACTGTGCATGTTTTTGATGTGAAGTTTGAACTCTGACAAGTCTTGCATATCTCCTTGACCATGACAACTTATGATGACCTGTGACCTTGGTGAGGTGACCTGTCGAATGATGAGAGGGCAGTGAAACATCTTTCTGCAGGATGTCAGTGTAGTCGAGATGGAAAGGGCAGAGGGCATCGCATCTGCTCTCACTACATCCATGCAGGTCCATCAAGGAGGCCAGAGATGCACAAGCCCTTGACAGCAGCAAGCAATGTGTGTTTTCACAGTGCAGACACAGACATTTTGACCTTTTGACACTTCATGGTGCTTCTTCGTACTTTTGAATGCTGCTGTCTCCAACAGGTATCCTAACTAGTGCAAACAGAAAGATTGCCTTGGTCTGTTGTTTCATAATATACCTAGTAAAGCCAGCATTGCATGTATATAATTGTTCACAGAATGCTCAATCCCATAATGTACTGAATCAACCTCAGTGGTCAATCATGAGCTAAATTATTATAAATTTAATATTATACTTACTCAGTATTGATAAAAGTAGTTCAGTCAAACGAAAAAGAGACTTTTGCCAAATTATACAAATTACTCTTAATTTTATCTCGAGTCATTGAATAACATCTTGGTTATGTTTGTAACCTTGGTTCCCCAAAGAGGGAACAAGACGATGTGTCGAAGATGCTTTGTGTGATTCTGTCATGAAATAAAAAGCAGCGGTAGCTTCCAAGTGACATGTCATACAGGAGACATGGTAGGGTGACGCAGTTCCCTCTTTAGGGAACCAAGGTTATACCCTTAACCAAGAAATTCCTTATCAAGGGATCTCACCCTGTATCAAAGGCAACAAGCAGCAAGGGAATGTCTGGTGTGAATCGGCTTTCTAAGCAGTCATTCTCCTTGTTGAGTGGGCTAGGACTGATATAGTGATATAGCCTCAACTATCCACTTGCTCATCCTCTGTTTAGACACTGGGGACCCCTTGTTAGGGGACTCAAAGCAGACGAATAGCTGTTCACATGTACGCCACAGAGCAGCTCTGTGGTCATACACATCTAATAATCGCACCAGGCAAAACAGATTCTGGTGTTCCTTGTCTGAATTCCTGAAAGGTGGAGGACAGAAGGCCTTTAGCACTATACACTCACCTACAGGATTATTAGGAACACCTGTTCAATTTCTCATTAATGCAATTATCTAATCAACCAATCACATGGCAGTTGCTTCAATGCATTTAGGGGTTGGTCCTGGTCAAGACAATCTCCTGAACTCCAAACTGAATGTCAGAATGGGAAAGAAAGGTGATTTAAGCAATTTTGAGCGTGGCATGGTTGTTGGTGCCAGACGGGCCGGTCTGAGTATTTCACAATCTGCTCAGTTACTGGGATTTTCACGCACAACCATTTCTAGGGTTTACAAAGAATGGTGTGAAAAGGGAAAAACATCCAGTATGCGGCAGTCCTGTGGGAGAAAATGCCTTGTTGATGCTAGAGGTCAGAGGAGAATGAGCCGACTGATTCAAGCTGATAGAAGAGCAACTTTGACTGAAATAACCACTTGTTACAACCGAGGTATGCAGCAAAGCATTTGTGAAGCCAGAACACACACAACCTTGAGGCACAGTAGATCCCTCCTGATTGGAATCTCTTTGAGAGAGCCGTCGAGGAGAGACACAAGGTAGACAGACTAAGCGATTTCTTGTTGGTAGACAGACAACGATGAGACAAACGATTACAAAAAGCACTACTGAACACAGAAGTTGCTACTGCTTTATTTGAATAGCTTTTTATAGTTTGCTAGTTCATCAGTTATTAATTTATTCCACTAAATTGTAAAAAGTTTGTATTAGTATTTTTAATTACCGTATTTTCCCGCATATAATCCGCAGACGCAGATAATCCGCACCCTCATATATCCCGCGGGTTTTGGGGGTTTGTGTAAAAAATTGTTGGTATAATCCGCACCCTCAGATATCCCGCACCCATGATGAATTTTTTTGTGCAAGTTCACGATTCGAATTTCGAATGTTGCTCGCATGATGTCAGTTATTATAACTGTTCAGCTCGGTACACAGTGCTTGTGCGTGAAATTCACACAATAAGAAAACAAACAAGTCAAGATCAGAAGAAAAAGAAAGAGCAATCTCTCCCTCTCCCTCTCCACGCTGCACTGTGCTCGTCCCCTCTGTGTTGATCGTATGAGAAGACCACGCTATCATGGCAGCACAGCCAATCACGTCGTCTTGCATGATTGACAGGTCAGAAAGCCTATCAGAGCCAGCTATCAGTGATAGACAGCCAATCACGTCTTCTTGCATGATTGACAGGTCCGACAGCCTATCAGCGCCAGCTGTAAGACTGACAGTACAGAGGCCAGACAACCCGTGCATGAAAGAAAAACAGAAAGAAAATACCGCATTTTTTTAAAATATTGAAATATTATTACGTGTAAAAAATGGTGATATAGTCCGCACCCTTATATATCCCGCACCCCCCCTGCGGGGTTTGTAAAATCTGGTATAATCCGCGGGATATATGCGGGAAAATACGGTAATTACACTTTAATATCTAGACAAGTCCAATGTATGTATTTTGTCCAACTAGTCACAGGTAGCATTTTCCGCTATAAAAATGAAATTAGTAAATGTTTCTATATCCCTTAAATTGGCAGATTCTTGCTACACTTAAATCTAAATATTACAATAAGCACATTGTTCCTAACATTGTCACTTAAGTTTTTACAAGAGAATACCATTTCATATATTTAATACTATTTTTTCTACTTGTAATGAATTCTACTAGTAATTTCAGAATTAAAATATTTTAACACTGATGTGTAAAGTTTGCAAACTTTTGGGATAATCTGTACACATTTTGTGCTTTCTCCCACTTTCTTCCAGAGTCTATCTCAGTTTATTTCGCTCCCTCACTATCTCACTGTGTGTCTTCTCATTTGAATGCTGCTGAGCTGTTGTCTGGATGATGCAGCAGCCATTGATCTGATCTCCTCGTCTCCTACAGCAGATCAAATATACAACACATACATGCAGCGTCAGCAGCACCCAGAACCACAGCACACTGTCAGACAAAGAAAAAGAGGGAAGGTGCCGGCTGTTTAGAGAAGAAATGGACGAACCAACAAAGCAATATAAATAATTGCTCCGACAACAGATCAAAGACGCATGGCAGCGAGGTGGACCACTACTGCATGTAGTGCATTTTGAGATGGGAAATTTCAGTCTGACTCATACTGTCGCTGTGTCTGAAATCCATGGTAGCTGCTTTGTTGCCTCACTGCCCAGTCAGTACATAAATAAATAGGCAGTGTTTTGTGTATGAAGGCACTTCCTAAGGTTTCAAACAGGCTTCCAATGCCACATCTCATTTCAAGAGCACTTTATAAATAAACAAGCAAATATTTAATGAGTGCAATGATTATTACTCTTTAGAAATGAGTTATAAGCTAAAAAAAATAACTTCATGTACATTTTATTGAGATATTAGGCTGCAAGGACACTTTATCTGTTTTTTATTTTATTTTATAAAATGTCTCTATTCCATAAAATGTCCATTCCACGTTCACCACTGGGCCCCGTGTGGTCACATCAGTTGCCCCGCCGTAAGAAAAGCCTGAGGAAAATACCTTCTAAACCATCCAGAATTATGTTTTTTGAAAATGTAAAAATGTAGAAATATTTGTGTGATGTGTTGGTTTAGGGTTAGGAGAGTCCAAATATGCTTACACACACATTATATATATATATATATATATATATTATTTCTATATGACAGAAAATTGGACAATTTGAGGTAAGAAGAGACCATTTCATTCTTACTTTTATAGCAATACGAGGATATGAAGTGCTGGAACTTATATGTAAACAGTTTTTTGCTGTGTTCATCCAATCAGTGACACTGACACCACAAATATGCAAAAATAAGAATGTTAAAGTAGAGGAATGTACAGTGTGGAATGTTATCTTATCAATGCCCAGGATTAATTGTTAACCCAAAGTAGAACCCAGTACAACCCAGAATTATGTTTATCTTGGGTCTATATTGACCCAGGGTTAACTATTTCAAGTGTGAAAAGCCCTAGTATGTAAGCTGAATAGTATGTCCGAATTCATAGTACAGTATTCATAAAAAAGGACAACATGGTGGATGTAGTGCATCCGGATTTCATATATACTGCACACATTCATACTATATAAAGAGCATACTTTTTGCAGTCACAAAGAATGTCAACCAAAAATTAATACCTTCAGTATGCAATTTTGGGTGTGGAAGATGTCCTCACAAAGCATGGAAAGTCGTGTGTGTGTAACCGTTTGGTAGATTTTGTTTCTTTTAAGTGCCGTGTAGAGCTGCTTGTGAAGTCTGAAGGTTGTTACTGCAGTTCCTCTGTCATGTAATTGCATGCGAGGTGAGCTGAGTGGACTAAGGGTAACAGTCTGTGTCATTCTCTTTTGTCCAGTTACAATAGAAAAAGCAGCAGAGAAACCAATAACATCGCAGCAAAGTTACTTCTAAGGGGCTTTATTTAATTTATTCTACTCCTTGACCCCTTTAATCTTTATTTCTCCTCTCTTCCTCTCTCTCTTGCATACATTTTATTAAATCTTGCCAAATAAAGCACTTTCTCCACTTGCTACTCTAATTTGGAGCTTTAATTTAGTCCTAATGTAAGCAACCTCTCTCGGTTTTGTGCTTGGACTTTTTTTGTTTCTCGCTCATTGACTGAGAGTACCAGTTGGAGGGAGGCTTTGATGATTGAGTGTTGAAGAAAGAAGCTCACTCTCTTTTTCACTTACCTCGCACTCTTACTGGAATGCATCCATTTGTGCGGTCATGCCAATCGCAACGTAACGACAAATCCCCTGGTAGAATGGCTGCATCTTAATGAATGGCTTCAAAGCACCAGTGCTTGTGTTTTAAAATATGCTCCTAGTCATAATCCTACTGTTTTATACACCTAAATGCTCTCTCTCTCTCTCTCTCTATATATATATATATATATATATATATATATATATCTATATAACGCGCTTCCTCTGCGCGAGTGTGCGATGCGGAAAGACTTGGAGGCAAGGAATAATAAACAAAACACTTTATTCAAAATTTACAACAGAAAGGGCACGGGAGGGTGCAAAACTCGGGAACATGGAGCGATACACACACGGGGCTAGGAACATTTAAAGATTGACAATGACATGAGGGTTTAAATACACAAGGAGATTACAGACAGCTGGCAAACTAATCGGGTAATTACAAACAAGAAGGAATGGGAAGGAATGGGAAGACACAGGGAAACCCGGAAGTGCTAGACGTGACAAGACTGTGACAATATAAGTGTATAGTTGTATACTCTGCGATTTTAGATTTTTATACTTTTGAAAGAAGCCTCATATGCTCACAAAGGCTGCATTTATTTGAGCAAAAATACTGCAAAACCAGTTATATTTTGAAATATTCTTACAATTTAAACTAAAAGAAAATTATATAACTTCAAAAGAGCATAATTTATAAAAAAAATAGTTATAATATTGATCAGTAATGTATCCTTACTAAATTAAAGTACTACATTTTTTCTAGTAGTTTTTTTTATCAATATTGATTTACATATCAGCCTCCACAGAAAAAAAAAAGCTCACGCATCCCAATTATTCACATTTCATTCTCTTCTCATTTCCTCGTGAATGTTTTGCATGAAAGAAATGTGGATGTTTTATCCCTCTCCAAAACTTGGACTTGCAAAACTATTCTGACTTACCCTGGTTTGCCCTTTTTCTAATTTTGTTTTTTTAGAGCCTGTTCTTAAAGATTACATCCCCTGTGACATCTTCTTCATGCACCCTCATTTGATCAGTGCCCTGTTATACGCTCTTGCCCATGGAAGGATTGACGCAGTCGGCTTGCAAATGAGATTGCAGCATTTAGAGAGCCTTAATTCTCAGGCTGGCCGCATGGCCCCGCCGCATGGTGGGGATATATTCATGGCACTCCCTCGTCAGAATAGATTTTGCTTTAATCTAAAGCTGTCAACATGCTGCACACTGTTTCGTGTGATTGCAGAGCCTCTCTGTGTTTATCTCCTATGTTCGAGATGGAGAAGGTAAAGAAACAGAGTCTCAAATGAAGAACCTTTCTCCCAGCCTGTCGTGATGAGAAGCTGCAGCTACATTAAAATGGTCGGCTCTGTACAGCAAGAGTGCTTCATCTTCACAGCGTTTGGCTAGTGTCTCATCAAGTCCTTGCATGAACTCGGCATCATTTGATGCTAATGAATTGCTTTGGAATACACACTCACCGGCCACTTTATTAGGTACATCTTGCTAGTCTTGGGTTGAACACAATTTTGCCTTCCTAACTGCCCTAATTCTTCATGGCATAGATTCAACAAGGTGCTGGAAACATTCCTCAGATATTTTGATCCTTATTGATATGAGAGCATCACACAGTTGCTTCAGATTTGCTGGCTGCAAATCCATGATATGAATTTTCCGTTCTTCTACATCACAAAGGTGCTCTACTGGATTGAGTTCTGGTGACTGTGGAGGACATCTGGTGACAGGTGACATTTGAGTACAGTGAACTGAAGAAAGTTTGAGAAGATTTGCTAAATGGATAAATGTAAAATGTAAATGTAGTACTAAATTTTTTGAAGGTGTTGGTCTTGTCTCGGTCTCGTACGCATTTGTACTCAGTCTTGTTTTGGTCTCAGGCTTAGAGGACTCAGGATTTTGTCTGACCTGTCAAGACCACAACTGCTAGGATATCAGTATATTTATTTTTTTTAAACATTTTTTTAACATTATTAATGTGATTTGATGTCAAACTTACTGCCTGAAATGCAATCTTGTATACATTTTAGACACAAGTTTCTGCTATTTATCATACAGTAGATACAGAACATTTCAGAAGGTCTTAGCCTTGCCATGGTCTTGGTCTCAACTAACTTGGTCTTGGTTTAGGTGGTTCTGACTACAACTCTACTCTTATCTGTATGACCAAAAATTACCACACACCTCAAGTTGTTTCCAAGTTGTTATAATGAGACAAAATAATTTGGTATTGTGCTGATTTGTGTAGTGGATGTTCAGTGATGAAGTGGTGTGAAAAAGTGTTTGCCCCCCTTCCTGAATTCTTATTTTTGCCTGTTTGTCACACTTCAATGTTTCAGATCATCAAACAAATTTAAATATTGATCAAAGATAACACAAGTAAATACAAAATGCTGTTTTTAAATGAAAGTTGTTATTATTAAGAAATCCAAACCAACATAATAATAACGCATTTTGTGTTTACTTGTGTTATCTTTGGCTAACATTTAAATTAGTTTGATGATCTTGAAATATTTAAGCATGACAAACATGAAAAAAAGGAGAAGAAAACAGGAAGGGTTAAAAAAAAAAACGTTATAAAAACTCATATCACAGTACATGTCAAATGGGAAGCTTCAGGTGCTGCTTCATTAGATTAGATTCAAAATGTTTTGTCATTACACAAGTATAGGTACAAGGCAACGTTCATTTTCATTCAATGTCTCCTCATGAAAAGTTGAAGTAGACCCTTTTTTCCTTCTCGATCATTTTCTGTGGTTTCTTGCAAAAGCAAAATACAGTGATCCCTCGTTTATCGCAGTTAATGTGGGCCGGAACCCCCCCGCGATAGGTGAAAATCCGCGAAGTAGGATCAGCCAATCAGCTCACGGGATACATCCACTCGTGCTCTCATTGGTCGATCTCACTCCGGGAACCAATCACGTGTCTTGTCTGAGTGCTATGGGTGTGTACAAAGCCTCTAAAAGAGTTTCTCTCTTTGTCTGGCATCCTGGGAAACCGTTTCTCTCGCATCAAGATGAAGCAACGCTGCTTTCTGCAATACGGCTGCCGATATGGTGGTATTTTTGAATGTTTATTTTTCGATTCATATTTTTTGAAAAATCTGCGATGCACTGAGGCCGCGAAACTTGAACCCCCAAAAAAGTGGCAAGGGATTACTCTACTGTACTTTGTGCATCCGCCATCTTATGCGTAAAGAGAATAAAATTCTGTACAAGGATTATTTTTTATTATGCTATTCTTCAGTTTTGTAGCTGATTGTAATGTTTTGATTTTTATTCGCCTTACAAAAAAAAAAAAAAACAGAATGCATTTTGTTTACTGCTTAGTGCTTAATACTCTAAAGGAGATTGAACTGTACCAACTACCTCAGCAGGGACTAAATGCCGCTAGGTGGAATCAACTCGTACTACTGTCTAATTTGCACTACTGTCTGTTCAAAATAAATGAGAAGAAACCTAGCATTGGGGATTGGTTGCTTTTTTCCTTTTGTACCAAACTCGAATCAAACTGTGACTTCTGTGTACGTTACACACCAAACTTTTTTTAACAGTCGCTAAAAACCAAATTTAATACCTTTACATTTATGTATTTGGCAGACACTTTTATCCAAAGCGACTCACATTGCATTCAAGAAACACATTGAATCAGATCTTGCTTTCCCTGGGATCGAACCCATGGCCTTGTCGTTGCAAACACCAATGCTCTACTGATTGAGCTACAGGAAAAATTATATATAGCATCCAATTTTGTACGTAGTGCATGCCTAAATGCTTTGAGTCACTGTCAACGTGATTGGCTGGTTAGAAATACGTTAATACATAATTGAACAGGTTTACCTACTAAAATGGTAGGCACATGAGGAACATGTGGTTGATTGTTTTGCTGTACACAATCCATTCAGTGCAGCTGAAATGCAATTATATGCTAAGCATTGGTTCTTTGTGTCATAAAATTATATTCCAGTTATGTAGCGAATGCTCATTTGATGTCTTTGCCATAAATGTGAGAAGGAATGTTTTGCTGGCTTTAGTAAAATCTGATGAGTCTTGAAGTGTGGCTGAGATTAATTGGGTCATTGGAGAGCTTCTGCTGTTGGAGCTGGAGTTAGGGCCACCTCTGTTTAAAGAGGAGCCCATCTCTTCAGATCCGAGCAGAGGGGTTGTATAACAGGGCTGCTAACAAACGCAGTGAGCGAACATGGAGAGACTCATACTAATAAATATTCACACTTTGCTGAGGGGAGATGGAGGCCTCTTTTTTCCCCGTTCTCCAGCTGCTCCATTAGTCCTCTGCTAAGAGAGAACTTTGTCTCAGTGCATGTTTGGAGCTAACAGATGGTGACATTTCAGCCCTCGTCCAGTGTGAAAAAAAGGTTCGAGGGCATGGGGTTGGCACACGGACACTGACACAAGGTTCATGTGGGGTCAGACACACAGGTATGACCTACCACAGATGGACACAGATGGATGAGTCTCGCAAATACTTTCCATACTATTTGTTGAAATATTTATGATATTATCCACACAATTTAAAGAAAATGACAAGGATATCTATACCAAAAAGTTTTTTTTTCTTTGTTATGGTTTCGTTTCGTTTTGGTTTTATTTATTTATTTAAATTTAGATTTTATTATATATATATATATATATATATATATATATATATATATATATATATATTTTTTTTTTTTTTTATTTAATATATTGAATATATATATATATATATATATATAAAAAAATATATATATATATATATTTTTTTTTGTTTTGTTTTTTTTATCAGAATTAAATATGTCTGTTTATCCTACAAAACCTGTATACAAATTTAATTAATTGCCTTAATTAATTTTTTGGGACCTATTTTGAATGTTCTGCCAGCTCTTATATTATTTGACATACATACATACATAAATAAAGTCTGATCACAGAAAATACTCAGATGGCAGTATATTGTAGAGTCAGGTGAAATCCTCTCCTTAACATTTATTTCAGTGGATTTCATCATGTAAGCAACATTTTACACCCATTTTAATAACTACAGAGATCCCAATTCTGTTTGAATGAATACATGAAACGTCCTGTGTTAAAAAAAATTACTCGGTCGTGAATCTCGTGATTTGGAAAAAGTAATCTTGTCTGAATAGTCCTTTTGATATAAGCCCGAGACTTTGCAGGTGTCACTTGGTTAATGGTAGCGTTATGGCAGAGTCTGGCTGATGAGAGCGGAGGCGACAAGAGAGAAGAGCCTCACAGTCGGCAGATTAGAGGAGCTCAAACGGCCTGTTTCAGGATCCATTTGAATTATTGATGTGCCAAATCCTTTCTGCATGTGTCGTGTCGAAGTATGTAACTTCAAATGTACGCTTTTGTGTGTGCCAGTGTGTTTCTACCCAGATAATGATCTGATGTGCCTCATGAAATTAAGGCTGGTTAGTTTGATGGTGTATACTATGTGACATTAGAAATGTATGAATCTATTTTACCATGTTCCATGGTAGATATTTTTGTGAAGCTGTCACTAGGCAGGACTGCCTTACATTATTCACATGTGAGAGCAAAGAAGAAAGTAAAGCAAAAATACAGAGAAGGGCACGTAGAGGGAGATGAGGAAGTGCTGTTTATTATTATTTGTATTATTATTACGGGTTGTAATGCAAAGTGTAGCTTAGATTTTACTGTAGCCAAGCAAAAACTTGCAGCATTAATATGGTGTATAGTATGAACTATCCATTTATAATGAGTATCCATTTCTCCCTTTATTAATTTTGGAATAGTGTTACATAATGTGAAGCCGTTTAGCAATTATCCATGACTTACTTTTGAAGAATTTTGTCTTTTGGTTTGCATTCATAAACATTTAAAATAGCTTTCATTATTTTAAATAAAGCTCAAATAAAATATACACTTTAGATGAAAAACTTGAAATCATTTTTTTATGTATAATATATACATACACACACATATAATCCTTGGAAACTTACGAAAATAAAGTAAAATAATTAGAAATAAAAAAAACACTAAACACATAATAACATTAAGCTTTACAAGCTGATTCAGAATATGAATAAATACTATTACATTTTGTATTTAAAAATATAATAAAAACAACAAGTTCTAAATAAATAATATGGTCTAGTATGAACTATCCCTTTAATTTTTGTATTCCTCAAGTTGTAACTCACTTTGGATAAGTGTCTGCTAAATGAATACATCTAAATGTAAATGTATATATTATTAGTTTATATAGTATAATTATAGAATATTCACTTAATCCAAAACAGACATAATTTATTAAACTAGTAATTTAATTTAACATCATTTTAATATATATATATATATATATACATATATATATATATATATATATATATATATATATACATATATATATACATACATACATACATATACATATATATATATACACACAGAACCTATTCTCATTCTGATGCTCATCCTTGTGTAACTGCCGTTTCATCGTTTCTCTGCAATCCTGAATAAAGAACAAAATCTTGTTCCTTCCTCTCCAGTGTCCTGCTGCACAAAGATGGCACCACACATCCATAAATTATGAAAGGTTTGAGAGTTGGCACGCCGTGACTGCTTGCTTTGACTGCTGTTTGAACTCCTGCTGTCTTGCAGAGAAATCACACACAACATGTCACTGGTTTGTTCTCTCCTACCTTAAATAAACGTCACTCTCAACGCTTATGAATTTATCACGATGCCCCAAAGGCGAGGAAATGTTCCTTTTAGCGCACACCACACAATGGCCGTACACACACAGGCATTGCCATGAGAAGAAGAATGGACCTAGATTGCTTATTCGTCAGGAAAATGTATTTTTTATTAGGACAGTGGTGATAAAAATCACATATCGATATATATCGCAATTCCGTTTCCCACAATACTTTCAATTGTTATTTGTCTGCATTCATAGCACAGCCACTTCAGCCATGAAGCTCTAAAAGGGAAGCAAACCACACAAGAGAGACTTCACAGATTCAGACACACTGCTCTTCAATCGCAGTATATTATCATGATCTATCTCAATCTCAACACATGTAGCGTGATTTGTACCGTATGCTTGTGTAGTTGCCGATACTGTTCCCTACTCAGATCATTGCCATCTTATTTTGCAGCTTGCTTTTATTGGTCACCAGAATCCTTTATAAAGTCATGTGTGAATAGTGCCTCATTGAAGCTGCTAGCTGTGTCTCTGTGTAGCGCATTTGTTCTGTGTTCAGGAATGCTCTTTATGGGTCTCGGGAGAAGCCTGTTGGACGAAAACAACTGCAAAAAGCCCTCAAAGCCCTCAGCCCTCAAACTCAACTGAAATAAAACTCTCAGTGATGTTGCCATGGTTACTACTTCTCTCATGTCTAATTTTTATATTTCTCCCATCTTGGTCCCTTTTTTTTTTTCTTCGCCTTTTCCTCACTTGTTACTGTAAATGCTGTCTAGAAAGTTTGTTTGCTTTTTGTTTGAAGATGTCTTATTTTTCTCGAGTATGCTGTATTGCAGTGAGTGGAAAAACATTGTCGGCGTGAATGTTTTATTTCTGTGACATAACACATTTCCAAGTGAAAAGGATATTCAAAGCGAAAAAGTAGGACAGGATTTGGTTTTATCAATCGGGGATTGAGGGTTTGTGTACTGAAGTAGAGTTGGCCCTTAAACCAGCCTATCCATGGTAGCCTTTGTTAGTCTAACCTTCTGATAGGCGGTTTTGGATTTTGGAAACCAGCGTTGATGGGCTTGGAGACCAGTTTATGCCATGTAAGACCAGCAAAAACTCTTAAGCTTATTTTTCTCAACAGATAATCCAAAAGATAATACGCTCATTGCGTAGACTGTAAAAAAAGATGGATAACGCTGTAGTAAAATGTTCCAGAAATGGCATCAAATATGTCATTTGGACATGAAATGTAATTGGATTTTGCACTATCTGCGCCAATCAGACTAAAAAATATCAGTGTTTACAGAGGTGGAGCGAAAGTTTGCATCCATCACTGCATCAAAGCATTCAAAAAGGGAGAAAAACAAGCATGAAACATTCACAATAATATCAGAAACATGCATTCGGTAATTTTTTTATTTCTTTTGACTTAAAGTATGAGTCTCCCAATTAACGATGATCAACTGCCATCCTGAAGAGAGATCACAGGAAGGTTTTCATACCGATAACTTCCTGCCGGGTAGCAGGCCATCGATGACTTCTCAGCCAGTCTCAATCAATTCAGCACAATATGGATATTCATCCGTTTTTGTATGATGCAACATGATAATTCCATTGAAGTGGTGTCTTTTTCTCTCATGTAATTTAGGCAGCAATTGTTGACCTTCAAGGCTTAATGCGTATCCTGTCTTTCCCACCGTTGTAATTGCCTCAATATCTCTTTTGTCCCTCGAAAATTAAACCCTGTTCTTTCTGCTTTTGCTGCTTATTAGCCCCCCGCAGTGTGGATGAATAAATCAATGGCTAAAGCAGGGCAGGTCTAATGGGGAGTGTAAGCATGTCAATGAAAGAGAGGTTCGATGTTAGCCAGCCCCTGACCGTGGGACGCTCTATGAGAGACCTTGGGGGTCTGAGTAAAATAGTCACAGCGCTGCATCCACTACACACAAAATGTAATTTAATCTTCCAGCATGTGGTCCACATGACCTTGTTGATGAGAGAGAAGGCTGAGTTTCTCTCCTATGGGGTCTTCAGCAGAGAGCTCATGTATGTGTATCTAGGATTTAAGGACATTGAGGTCTTATCCTAGAGTCATGATGTGGGGTGGGGGATTTCTTGAAGTATCTACTGGAGTTTATAAGTATTCATTGACAATTGAGCAGTAGTATTTGCCTCTAAATGCAATGTAAGTCGCTTTGGATAAAAGCGTCTGCCAAATGCATACATGTAAATGTATTTGTGGTTGAGCTCATTGAGACACAATATTTTTAAAGTGCCCCTATTACATTAATACCTCTAGATATGAGCATAATCCGTTCCAGGGCAGAGCACGTAACTCGAATTGTTCGTATCTCGAATCATGTTTTCCCATAAGAAATAATAGAAAAACAAATTAATCCGTTCCAGATCCGTAACAATGTAAAAAAAAATGTTTTTTATTGGTATAGACCAGTGCTTCTCAAGTATTTTGTCACGCCCCCCCCTAGGAAGACGTAAAGTTTTTGCGCGCCCCCCCTCCCCCATTTTGGAACTTTCGTCTTATTGTTTCCATGGCGACGCGTCATGCTCGTCACGTGACATACCGCAGTCACAAAAAGCGCTGTATGATAGATTTATTATATATATATTTTTTTTTATTCAAAGTATTCACCAACTTGTTGGCTTTGTTATCAACTACCTGATATTCAGATTCTCAGATATGTGGAAGTGAATGTGTTTTTTGTTCTTAATTTTTATAACGATCACATTCGTTGATCTATGACGCGCGACCCGCGGTGTTGGTTTGCGCCACAGTTCAGAGAATCTGATCTGTCTGATTTACAACACATCAATTCAGTCACTTCTTCTGAAATACGTGATAGTAAGAACAGAGTGAAGTTTGTATAAGAACATCCGTGTGTATTTTTCAAAGTGCCTTGTGCACCTTTTGGCTGTTGTAAGGCGCTATATAAATAAATTTGATTGATTATGCCAGTACTTATGAGTGTTTAAATGTTTGAAACCTAAAAGAAACCTTATGTGGTTGGAAACACTGAATTGTTGTGATAAATTACAAGCTCTGATCGCGTCTTTTTCTGGATCTGTGCCAGATATCGCATGAAGCATATTTTTTTACATATTATCTTACATATTTTTTTAACTTTTCTATTTTATATTATTGTTTTGATTTTTTTTATTCGTATTCTTTGCTTTTGTAATTTTTGTAATCACTTTTTATACCTTTTTTGTTTAATAAAAACTGTAATTTTCTTGAATAGCAGGAACAAAGCATAACTTAACTTAGCTTTCATATATTTTTTTTACTTTTCTATTTTATATTATTGTTTTGATTTTATTCGTTTTGTATTATTTACTTTTGATCACTTTTCTTACCTTTTTTCGCTTTTTTGACTACCCTCACTTTCACTTTCACTTGGTGCAGACCTTTTAATGAAATATCTATCGAGGGACAACTGCTTCTCCTTTATCCACAACAACAGAAGCCTCTCCATCTCATAATTTATATTCAAATGCAACTTCGTCACGCCCTTGGAAGGATTTACGTTCTTGATAACATCCTTCTGCTTTTGGATGGTACATATCGTTGATGTACTGCGATCATAAGTGCGTTATAGATCACTCACGTGGGCACCGCACTTCCATGGTAATCATGCGTTTCTTCTTCTCACTACCATCCTTACTACTCACTTTCTTAGAACTCATCGCTATTATTAAGAATAATGCACAAAATTGAGAGAAAATCAGCTACTCGTGGGCGATGCGTACAGAAGTCAGCGAATATTTACTCGTATCTAGAAGCAAAAATTTGCTGGAAGGCTTGCTCGTATCTTGGAATACTCGAATGTAGGGACGCTCGTATCTCGAGGTATTACTGAATTTTTTTTGAACGTTAACTTTCATGTATTGTATAATATAGCTGTTTGTGAACGTAAAAGGTCTGCAAAGTTTTAAAGATCAAAGTGAAAGACAAATAAAGTAACTCCAGAAGAAAGGATCGCTTCTGAACTGCCAAAACGAGTCGTCAGTAATCCTAGTCTCATTAGCGTAGCAGACCTATGTAACAAATTAGCGTAATGCATTGGTCTATGGTCTTCATTGGCTACCTGCAAACAACGTTGACTTGGACCTGCCCTCAAACACTATAGTTCTAGCTGAAGCCTGGAAAAGTTTTTTTGTATTGTCGACATGTTGAGAAGACGTTGTCTTCTGCACTGCAAGAGCAAGTTTTCTTTATGTACACGTCCAATAGATGAGGGTGTGAGTCAGGTTTAAAATTTTACAGAAATACCAGAGTAAAATAAACTTTAGCTGTGTTTGGAATGGATGATCTGGCCCATCTGCAAAAGAATGAAATGAGTTTGGTTGTGTGTTTGTAGTTAAGTATAATGTTTTAGAATTGTCAATACTTTCGGCTTTGTGCGTTCGCATCATGGAGCTTTGTACTAGTAAATGATGTTGCTACAGTCTCAGTAAAATTACTTATTTTTTTTGTCTGCAATGAGATGACGCTGACTTTGGTCATGCGGTGAAATGAAAGACTACGGGAATTCTTTTTTTAATTTTATAACCATGAAAACCTAGAGCTATCTACTACTTGTGTGCTTTTGGAGTTTTAGGGAGAGAAAGTTGGTACATCTCATTCCTTATCCCATCCCCGAGCTGTGTACACAGAACCTGATGAATCAGAAACTTGGGTCGTTTCTCTCACTAGGTGTCCTGGTTAGTGAAGCAGAACATTCACTTTTTTCTGAACAGTGTCTTAAAGCCAAGGGCTTTTACGCTTAGGGCTGCTTTTACTAGGCCAACAGGTCGACACTGACCCAAAACTGGCTAAGACAGACCTCCTAGCTGATGTGTTTGACCTTTAAACTCTAACTCCTTGACACATTTAGAGTGTATTAAGTGTATTAAGAGGGAATAAGTGCTGGGAAAGACTTGCTTGACTTTGTGGGTTGTTGGTGTATGCTCTGGTCTAATCATGTGAACTTGTTGGGGTCAATCTGTGGTATGGCATACTGAGAGCTGGAAGGTTGATTCACAAAACCTAATACTAATTTGCAAGGCATTTAGCCTCACAGAGCCATACTGATTATTGACATAAACTCTGGCTTGCACTGTAGCTTATTTTGCCCACAGGGGCTGTTTAACTTATTTCTAAAAAATTTTTTTACATAATGTTTAGCGATGGTAAGTCTGAAAAAAATGTATTGCAGTATTCTGTTAAAATTAGTATGGCATACACTTAAGACATTGGTTGAAAATGTTTAGATATTATATTTAGAATTCAGGCAAGTTGTAAGAAATAACTTTGTGATGCTTTGCTGTCTTTTCCTTTCCTAAAACGAAATTAACTGAAAGCTGAAAAACAAAAATATGCCAAATTCTTGAATGCTATGATTGTGAATTATAAATTGGCCTGTCAATGGGAATAGGAGTGAGAATACTGCTTTCTAGTGTGGTTTCCATTGATTTACCACAGAATGGCAGGCTGTTAATTATGAATTAAATTGCAGTCTATTGATAAAGCAATAGCTTAGTATTTTAAATGTGGAATCTACACATTTAGGACTTTCGAGTCCAATACAAGAACTATAGAACAACCAATCAATGCAGTTATTTAGAGAGGAACCTACAACATTTTAGCCATTTTGAACCCCTTTCGCCTTCAGAACTGCCTTAATTCTACGTGGCATTGATTAAACAAGGTGCTGAAAGCATTCTTTAGAAATGTTGGCCCACATTGATAGGATAGCATCTTGCAGTTGATGGAGATTTGTGGGATGCACATCCAGGGCATGAAGCTCCTAACATCCCAAAGATGCTCTATTGTGTTGAGATCTGGTGACTGTGGGGGCATTTTAGTACAGCGAACTCATTGTCATGTTCAAGAAACCAATTTGAAATGATTCGAGCTTTGTGACATGGTGCATTATCCTGCTGGAAGTAGCTGGTTGTAACGAGTGGTTATTTCAGTCAAAGTTGCTCTTCTATCAGTTTGAATCAGTCGGCTCATTCTCCTCTGACCTCTAGCATCAATAAGGCATTTTCGCCCACAGGACTGCCACATACTGGATGTTTTTCCCTTTTCACACCATTCTTTGTAAACCCTAGAAATGGTTGTGCGTGAAAATCCCAGTAACTGAGCAGATTGTGAAATACTCAGACCGGCCCGTCTGGTACCAACATCCATGCCACACTCAAAATTGCTTAAATCACCTTTCTTCCCATTCTGACATTCATTTTGAAGTTTAGGAGATTGTCTTGGTCAGGACCAACTCCTAAATGCATTGAAGCAACTGCCGTGTGATTGGTTGATTAGATAATTGCATTAATGAGAAATTGAACAGGTGTTCCTAATAATCCTTTACTGTAGATGAGTGTATGTGCTCTTAATCTGAACTTGCTATGCTTGCATATAAAAGGTCATTAAAGCATTACTTTAGTTTCTTTTAGGATCCACTTCAGGGCCTTTGAAACCCCTAAAACAGCCTGGCTCTCCTCCTCCAGACCAAGGTTGGTGGAGAACCCTTGTATCCATCCATCAATCAAATGCTCAGATGTATCTTGAGCACGTGCACTGAAGATGGATCTACAAATGTCAAGGTGCTGCTCCCATCTATAAGGAAACATGGCTTGTTCAGCCGAGTAATTATGTAATTGTTTGTGAGTCTGTGTGTGTGTGTGTGTCAGTGTATGATTTTGCACCCTGCGGCTGTGGACTCAGCGGGCCGGCCTACCTGACCTGAACACAAAACTACAAAGCTTTGCTTTTGTGACAAGAGCAGCTTTGAAGTAATTTAACAATGGTCAAAACCAACCATAAGTAAGAGTAATTTCACAAGATAAGTAATTGAACAAAAACTTTCTAGCAAGCCATCCTAGATTTTCCATGTTCTTCTTTATATTCAAACTGTGTTTGTTATTATCGTGGATTTTTAAATGTGAATAAGCGAAGTGAGAGGTCAAGATGAAAGGCTGTAAAAAAAAAAAAAAAAAAAAATTATATATTTCTTTTACACTTTTCTCCGAATTGTCCTCTATCTGTTATTGGTTAGATAAACGGATAGCCCCACCCCCAAATCCACACCATTGGCTCAACAGTAGTATTATGGCAGGCTGGTCAAGCAAATCAAACAAACAAAGACAAATGTTTTGGAAGCACGGCAGTGTTTACTTTTCTTGCTAATCAAGCTATGAATTTTATTTTGCTTACAGCTATCTTTTCATATTAAAGACCTCCCATGGTAATCAAAATAAGAGTTTTGTGGTTTAAGTCCATGTCTATTAGCTTTGAGGTTATCTGTATGCTAGTGTGCTCCTAAATGTTGGCTTTTAACAAATAAAATAAAAAATCACATTTAGCAGATAAATGCATTTTAAAGCCTTTGACGTCCATGAAAATGGAGTCATTAAATTTTAATATTTAATGGCTATTTACACAGGACAGGCCTTTAACCAAATGCTCAAAGTTTGTGTTTTTTAAGCTGGGATACAAAATGAAATACTTGGAAAAAATCAAAGCCATCCCTGCATCTCTAAAGATTTCCATGTCTGCACGGTCTTTCATTACTGTTTCAGTTCCATCTCAGAACCTATTATTTCCAGATATGCTCTTTACACTGTTTGCTGACCTTCCATGTCTTCCCCAACTTCTTTCAAGCTAGTGTTTGATTTCTTTTTGCTAGTGAGGGATGCTCTTCTGTTTTTACTGCTCACTAGTGTACTTAATGAGCAAATGTTATTCAAACAGTCTTTTATAGAAATTATCATGTACATAGAAATATATCAAGGTGGTGTAGTCATCACAGGCATAAAGCACACATATTTGTATGATACATTTTGTTCATATTTGAGGCCTTAATGATTTTCTTTTTTTTTTTTTTTTTTTGCTTTAAGCGACGGTAACGTTATATCATCATTCTATTCAAGATTTTAATTTGGCAGTCAACCAATCATGAACTCACTTACGCCCTGTGCAAATGTCTCGTTGACGCATCCAGTGTGAGTGAATTGCCTACGCTCAATTGTCAAGTTATGCTGTGTAAGTTGTAAGGCAATGTGCTGGCATGAGCTGTTGGATGGCAGGAGTGTATCCAAGGATAGGTTACCATGGAAGGTTATGTCCAGCCTGGTGCGTTTTGAAACCAGCAAAAATGGCAGCTTATTGTTAATACAAAAGATAGCATTATTAACCAGTATTTTTTTTTTTTTTCTAATCAAACCATTTTTTGGAACCAAAATGTTACAGAAAAACGTATAAACGAAGACATTAAAATAATGACCTTGCTCGGAATGAACTGATTCTTTTTTTAAGCCCTGTTTGTGGTGCATGTAATGATGTTTATATTTGTTTGTATGTGTATATAATTTAAGTATTGTGCAATGTACAATCATGCATTTATCCTACAATCAACGCTCCTGGGCCTTTAGGCCTCTTGTATTGTTCTCACGTTTCACAGCATTAAAGCTGGCGCTGGAAGGTGCAACACTAATGTGCTAACACAGCTCGGTTGTGATTGTATCACCTCAAGTTTTGCCTAACTGAAGAATCTCCCCCAATATCAATTAAGTGTAATTTTGTCATTTCTGCTTCTATCAGAAAAAAATACCTTCATTTTTTTGCTCAGATCAGAAATATTTCCAATCCAGGACCACATATAAAAGTGGAGCTAATTGGATTTGAAGGGATTTGTTCACATGATTCAGGGAGGGGGGAAAAAATCTGATTAATGTCACGTATACAGACATTCCGATATGGCCTGTCTGCACCCTGCAGTTTAAAATAGCCAGTGAAAATATGTTCTTCATCACCATAATCCCTCAAAATAAATCAATAAGTAAATAAGCGAATGTATGATCAGATAAGCATTTTCCAAAAATATGAGACACGAGAGAAGAAATAAGCACCTGTGCAATGGAGTGTGACTCGCTTCTGTGTGGCAATTCATCTATTTATTTATGCCTTGGTAGAATAATTTGTTTTTGCCGTTTTGTTCATCTACACCCTTTATTCCAGCCACCTCATAATAAGCTTGAGTCAGAAAACTCTCGCCATAAGAAATATGTATCCACTTTAAATTCTCATGTTTTTATCTGCCTTGTGTCACGAACGCTAGAGATTCTCAATCGGCCTTGTATCACGAATGCTGGGGCCTCATGTACTAAGACTTGCGTTGAATTCATACTGACACATTACGTACGGACAAAGCTGTGAATGTGCGAACACACAAAAAAATCCAGATGTATCAATCTCTGCGTTCAAAGGATCCTGCACATATTCTCTTTGTACATCCCGATTAACGTAAAATTGAGCACACATGCACGAGCACAACACTCCACCCAGTCTCCTCCCTTAAATAAACTGATTTAAATATGGTAATGAGTCCACTTGGGCAAAAGCAAGCGGCACGAAAACGAAAGTGAAAGTACAGAAAGTGAATTGGAGGTGCTACTATCGGAGGTAGAAATTAGAAGAAAAAAAATATTTGGAACTTTGTCCTCCGGAATTAATAACAAAAGGAAAAAAAATATTAAAATAAAGGGGAGTTTTGCTGATGCCGTCAATGCGGTTGGATCTGAAAGTCAATGTAAATGATCTTAAAAAGAAATGGTCTTATAATTGTCTTTAGTGGATAACCGCGGTCTTCTGAAGGGTTGTTGTATAATTAAATACAATTATTATATATATAATTGTTATATAATTAATTTAATTAAATGCAAATAAAAAGTACTATTAGATAGAACCATAACTTTAAATGCATCACTCATCAAGAAGCCACCCATCGCGCACCAGCTGTCAGCCAACGATGCTTTTTGTAAGGATGTATGAATCATGGGTTGACCCAGGCCACCTTGCCACAATATTTGTTAGGCGTATTTGCGCATCACATATAATCTGCACTTTTATTGAATGGAAATGATTCCGATTCACATATGCAAATTCATCTTCAGATGGTGCCTTATATGTGTGTGCAGTCGATCGCTCCGTTTACATTAGGGAAACCGACTATCCCTGCAAATTGCATTTTAACGTTTGGTTGGTCAACTGCATCATATAGGAACAATCATATGGGCATTGCGTGGCATTGCGAGGCTCAAAAACGACTGAGCGGTCTGCCCGTTCCCTTTGGAAAGAACCAGTTGCCAGGAAACCAAGCGTTGTCAGCACCTGTAACGGAACAGGTATTGCGTCTTTCCTCGCTGTATCTCTCTCTAGATTCGGACCCAACTAGATTCTGAGGATATCAGCCCTTGGAAATCTGAAACGGCTGATAAGCCAGTCATCATCCTGGGCCAGAAAATCATTGTGGTCCCTAAAAACTCGTTCTTTTCGGATTCTGCCATTAGCAGTGTCCTCTATTAAGGCCAAAGCTGCCGTAGCCATAGACTAAGGGTTGTGTCCATTTGCACGTGCTTAAATGTTCTTAATTGTTTACTTAATAATAATTACTTAATAATTTATAGAATATTCCCAAAAGGCTTGTGTGACAATATATATCAATTATTTTATACAGTGCAAATTAATAGCAATGTTTCCCACAGACTTGTAAAATTTGTTGTCATGTTTGCAGCTTCACTTCATTGCCTGTAGGAGTCGCTAACGGACAAAACTATGAGAAATGAACTTACGCCTGACATGAACTTGCCGTGGAGAAACGCACATTGTCACGTTAGTTTCACTTTTAGTACATCCGACCGTGAGCGTGAAAGCTGGCGAACGCAACGTTTTTGTGCGTAAGCAGTGTTGATACATGAGGCCCCTGGTGATTTTTCAATCAGCCAGTACTAGCATTTAGTTTGGTTTACATTTCCCAAGAGCCCACAGACCTGGACGGATTACTACACTCACCTGTTCCTCATTACTCGGACTACTTAAACCCCTTTTGTGTAATCAGTCCTTACAAAGTCTTGGTGAAATTTCGGAGTGTTTTTGTGTCCTGTGGTGGTCTGCTGTGGATGACCTTATATAAATATTTGCCGTCTTCCTGACGTCTTCTTTTTTTGCCGCCTACAGACTACTACTTCTGCTGTTTGTTGCCTGCCCCTTTCCTCTGCCTGTTAAGATCAAATGTTTGCCTCTGATATTGTTGTTTGCCCTCTGAACTTGCTTTGTTTCAATAAACGGCACATGGATCAAATTTAGCTTGAGTCTCTGTTACACCTTGACTAAAGACCCCTCACCAGAGTCAAGCTCCATTCTTTAACAATAGCAAAAGACTTGACTTTGACAAACAACAATGAGGGTTTTCAAGCGTTGTTTTATGTGTTGCACATATCTTTGATTTGGTCGTTTTTAAACATAAAATTGTTTATACAAAGACATACTAGATTAATACTAGAATTTTTTTTCTTTGTTGTGAAATCAGGACCTTTGTATCTCCTTGACATTTTTTACCTCATCCCCAAAACTATTATCAAAACGTATTTTATTTCAGAAATTAAAAAAACAAGCTTATCATAGAATTGGTGTGGTCAAGTCATTCTATTTGTGAATGGTATTCTTATGTCCTTTTTTTTAATCAAAAGATCAAAAACGATCAAACAGATAAAACGCATTGAGCATGTGCCATGTCCTATAGAACAAAACAAATTCAAAGACCTGTAAATGTCACAGTGGGAAAGTAAAGGATGCATGCAGGTGTGTGTGCGGATGCAAATGAAAGTGTGGGAGATTAGTTGAGAGGCTAAACCCTCCAGAGAAGAGTCATCAGTCTTTTCGGTACATCCGTCAGGGATTTCAGACATCGGAGAAAAGTATGCGTGTCCGTTTTGTGTCTTTGTGAATAGGATTGCGACCTTCACAGAGAGAACACGCAGCCCTGAAATGATTTACAAGTCTGTTCTGAGTGGAAAGGAAGAGAGGAAGGGTGACAAAGAATGACAAAAAGGCAGAAAGAAGGAATCAAGTCAGAGATTTCCACCTATTGATCCAGGTGGGAGTGTACGGAAACCTGAAAGCCCTCCAAATGAAGGACGTCCCATGGCAGCCAACTGTACGCCAGTAATATGACCCGCTAACCACATGTAATTAAGACAAAGGGACCAGTGCCAGAGGGGCGGGCTGACTGAATGAAAAGTGAGCGGCGGCTCAGGAGAGGCTGAATTAGGGCTTGCAATTGCAGCTGTGGAAAAAGGCTGGGGTTGAGGAGCTCTGGCAGGCAGAAATCAAGACCGAAGGGGCTGATTTACAGGAAAGCTTTCCGCTTCATTAATGCTGTCAGAGAGCTTAAATGGCCCGATATGTGACATGACCGTTGCTCTTCATTTCACTCTATTTCTCCTGTCTTGGTTTTTCTGTTTTCAGTCCTGGCTGTTTGTTTATGACACTCTGCAGTGTCTCCGCAGAACAGATTAAAGGGGATTAGTGATGTAAATCTGTTAATGAATCTAATATTCAAATAACATTGTGTTGCCCTTCTTGCAGTCTCTCCTTCAGAACTCTTTCTCTTTTGTTTAATCAACACATACTGTTTCACACAAAGCAATTGATCATAGTATTTAGGGTTGTGACGACTAATTGATGATAATTGATAATGAAAATAATCGGCAATGCATTTTCTAATTGATTTGTCATGTCTTTACTTGTGCATAGAGAATCCTCATCATTAAGTGGAACACTTGCTTAAAACTAGGTGATGAACATATCTTTTCATATGTGTAGTATACATCTAAAGATATGCTTATGTGGCCCTGTACACTTCACTAAATCCACCCACTATTGCTAAGAGATTATTTTCGCACAAACCACACACTACTCTTATTTACAATGTGCAAATAACATTCAGTGCTGATGCATTTTATTACCATTTACTGTATGTGGTGCAAACATTCCATCTATCTTAAAGATCACTCATCTCTATTTCTTTCTTCCCCTCCAGGACAAATGACATAGGATGAACACTGCTGGTCATCTCTGTCTGTCTCTGCTGTCATCCCTTTTTGCACTGGCCTGGGCTGTGGAGCCGCTGGGTCAGGCTGCCCCCTGCTCCTCTCTGGTGGCTGGGGTTTTGTACGGCTCCTTTTCGCTCAGGGACCTCTTTCCCAGCCCGTCGGCTCTGGCATCCGGATGTTCCTGGACTGTGGAGAACCCTGACCCCACCAAGTACTCGCTCTATTTCCGCTTCAATCGCCATGCCGGCGCCTGTTTAGCTTTTTCCCCGCTGGTGCTCCCCCTGGACCACTACCTCTCAAACCAGACCTGTGGTCCCCCAGACCAGCCCACCTTCCCATCGGACCCCGAAGCCGTTGAGCTCTGCATGGTCCCAGGACCCCACACCTTCCTGCAGTTTGATAAGAACTTTGTGCAGTTGTGCTTGACCGCTCACCCCAGCAGTGACAGTGAAGATGGGGGCCAGGCCCCCTTGTCGGCGGAAACTCTGGACTTCCGGCTCATAGAGGTTCTGCTCATTAACAATGAGAATTCGAGTCAGTTTACATGTGGAGTCCTGTGCCGATGGTTCGAGGAATGCTTGCACATCGGCTCAGGCTGGGAAGCCGAGAGCTGCAGTATCACCCAGACGGGTTGCGTGTGTCCCAACACCGCCCCTCCGGTGTCTCTGCTGCCCACTGCACCCCACAACCACTCCTTGGATCCCAGCGCCAGCGTGTTGCAATCTCCACCCGATGACTGCTGTGTAACACAGCTGCATTCAAAGAGCGGCATTGTTATAGCACCGAGAGATGTCCGGCAAGGTGAGTCAGGCTTCTTTTTTACCTGCGGCTAGCTGTTCCTTTTACAGCCCGTTTCATTAAAATCAATTAAGCTGCTTTACAAGCTACTTTGTTTGATTGGGTAACCATGGGCTCATTTTGGATCACAAACAAAGTCTTTCACTTTCAGCTTGATTTTATTTGGAGAGCTCATTTTATATTTCAATTATTAGCCTCTAATTACAAAAAGGAAAGCAGCTTTAAAGCACTTGGAACTGCCTCCAATGAGAAGTGTTTGAGATAAAAAGGTAATCACTGACTCCCCTTGGCTGCACTGTTTAGTCCTGCTGATATTGGTTGAGGACTTGGGAGGCATGTGTGCTATTTAATCTTACGCACCGTTTCCTTACTATGTGTGTTTTAATAAGCTTCTATAGTGACTTTTTCTTTAGACATTGGGAAATCATAGCCAGTCAGAATGGTTTGGTGTTTATTATGCAAGGGTTAATACTGATTCTGGAATTTGATTGACTCTGCATACTATAGTACTCCCATTCTATTCTAAAGGTATGGCAGAAGTCGTAAGAGTAGTACGTGGATTGTTAACAAGGGACAACTTTAAGAGTGACTCTTTGTATCATTCGCTCAATCGGGTAATTATTAAACACAGATTTATTCAGGAAGGCCACAATGGTGTGTTGTTTGGAGATGTGCGACGGTTCACCTGCGTGGTTTTAATTATTTGTTGGTGGAGCAGAAATTGACAAACTAGACATACTTTGTCTAAAATGTAGATTTGGCTTCTCAATAGTAACTTCTTGTTTGTTGATCTGTTGTTTGCAAGTGCACATCTACAATGCTGTGTAGGGTTTTAATGTATGCATATGTAACACATGACATAGATTGAAATCAAGTAATAGGCAAAATGTTGTGACTGGTTTGGACATAAGCGTACAGTAACAAAATAGTATATTAGAATATAAGCCTAATATAATGGTATATCATAACAGTAGATAAATGTAATAGTATCACGCCGGGTGGCTACATATAAATATGCTGCAAATCTATCACTTGTCACTTTTGCTGGTGTGATCCGATTCAGAGAAATTGAGAGAAACCATGTGTGTTGATGCCGAAAAGAAGCGACTAGAAGGGGAAAGTGAGAATGAGAGGACATTTATATGAGCGTGCATGCTTCAGCCGGGCTTTTCCTGGCTCGCTCTAGTGCCTCTCAGCTAAAGCCACATTGAGTTTTATCCTCCCTTGAGTCAGCATGGTGATTGGCTGTGCCAGACAGGACACTGCCAATGTGCCTGTCACAGAGATGCAGCCTTCTCCTGTGCCCGCAAAGACTGCACATTAAACGGCCTTCTCCTCAAAGCTGACATTACTGACAACACCCAATTTCAAGCATGGAGAGTTCTTCTTCACAGTATTTTTAGGATATTTTTTACCATAATTAGGCCACTCTGGAATAGATGATATATAGCATCCTGCACAGTCATTTTAAATGATTCCAAATCATAAGAAAAGTAGGAACATCAGAGCAAAATTATTAAAACTTATTTAAACTTTCTTTGTAAAAGACAAAATTGGGCCTTCATTAGAGATCTGCGCTTGGTACCTTTTTTACACAAATTGTGGTATGTTGAGCTGAAATTAAATCGTTTTGTTTAGATGGGAGATGAAAACCCAACACAGACGAAATTTGTTTTGGTGAACTGTCATCATTCCTTGGTGTGCAAATGATTTAATTACAGGCATGTTATCCAAAGGCTTAATTGGACTAATTACTTAATTGTCTTCAGGCCTAGATATTTCTAGCTCATCTGTAGATCAGAGAAGACAATCCCTATTCTCAAAGCCCATGTGAACATGGAGCTTCTTGCTCCTGTGTGTAAATCCCAAGTGCCACAGCCTCGAGATGGAGTTGACAAAGGCGGATAAAATCCACACACTATTACAGCATATCATATTTTTTTATGCTAGTGTTGTAGCTAATAGAGGGTAATTGGAGTGGTTGTATATGCGTGATGTTGATCTAGTTTCCTGTAGACTGAAATATTAGCTTGCAGGCAGAAGAAGCCAGATCGCCATGCTGCATTATCTATAACGCTTGAGTTAATGTTGATATAATTATTCTATGATTACATCATTAAGGTTTTTTGTTTTTTTCTTAAAACGCCTTTGTGCATTTCTGGAGCTCCCTGTCTGTTCCACATAAACAGTGAAAGTTTTTTTTTTTTTTTTTTTTTTCAGCTTTCAGTTAATATGACTGTGTAATGTGTGTATAAACAGCATGCATATCTGCTGTGAATGCCAAAACTGATTTGAATATATTAAATTGCAGGAATTAATAGAAACTTACTGGCATATACAGAGGTGTTTGTAATATGAATTTAATGATGTCTGACAGCTCATTAGCTCTGTCTTTTCTCAATGGCTTTAGTTTATAGTCTTTATATTCATCCAGAGTTTCTTTTTTGTGACTTTAAGGTCCTGTCTACACCTGGTATTAAGATGCGATTTGGTCGATCTGATCACAAGTGGATCTGAAAAAATCCATATACTTACCCGCCTCAAAGAAATCATGGCTTGTTAGTTGGACAACTCTTGTAAAGAGTTACTGTGAAAATGTAGCTCCTTTTTTTTTTTTTTTTTACTTGTCCTTGAGAGTAACTGGTTTGGTGGTCCCTGAAATATGTGAAGGTTGAAAACCCCTGCTATTTGTCATCAGAAATATTGTAGACCGCTGCTGCTTTGCTGAATTACATGTAGAGAGAGAAGCCAGCTTGGGTCATTGTTTGAGTTGCCTCTTTTTGTGTTGATTTTCTGTTAGTCTAAGGGGAATATTGTTTCTTTCTTTGAATTTTGACTACACTGCATTTTTTTTTCTTCCCAGCTGGCGTTCTAACACACTGTATGTTACATCATTGACATATGGAAAGGCTAATGAATACAAGGTGAAATATAACAGAGGTTATATGAAGCATGAAAGACATCATTAGACTCTATTACTATGAATTCATCTGGGTGTGTTTCTCTGAATTCTTAAAATAATTGTGATGTTTCAGGTTGCAGACAGAGGAGTAAAGGCATTAGGGCTGCAACTAACAATTATTATTCAGATAGTCGATTGGTAGTAGACACGTCATTTTGGCCCTAACTAGCTATCTATTAGCATAACTACATCTACCCCCCCCCCCCCCCCCCCCCCCAAATAGTGTAATAGCTGTTAACAGTGTAGCATGAAATTGTTTTTAATCACTGCCAAATTATAAATTGGGTATACCTTCTTTTTATTTATTTTTTCAGAATGACTCTGATCTGATACTTACATTTTGGATACTCACCAATACTGATTATTTTCATTGCATGTGTAATTTTTGAGAACCCAAAAGAATATGAATCATAGTTGGCTCAATTATTATTTTTTTGACCTTGTAAGGCTACATTTTTAAAATGGCACAATTGATTTGGCTGCATTGGTCTGTGACTTGTAAAATAGTCTTAAATACCAACATGAAAAAGAACTGTGGATTATGATTCTGCCTGAAAATGATGATTGGATATTATTTTCCTAAATCGCTTACATCTACTTCAGTATCATAATAAAAATGGGTTTAGTCCAGCAGGTTAAACCATTTTGGATATCAGCTGACAAAGATCTCAAAGAATTTCGGTGCAAAAAGTTCTTCCCTCACAAATTTCAAATGATTGCTTAGTTCTTGTCACAGACAGTAGGGTGCCTTCACCACCTGTGCAAAAATTAATTTTCCCATCGTTACTGTTATAGCTTCATAATGACTGGCAAGTTCACAAAAGGAAAGAAGATGGATTGAATGGTATGTTAGTTGACTGCCTAGTTTTATTAACTTCAGTGCCCACACACTCTCATAGTTGCACACTTACTGTCTCTCTATTTGGACTTGAGACTTTGAATCAATATAACTCACTCCTCTCTGAATAATAAGTGTGTTTCTGTGTATGCTTGTGCCGAGAGAGACTCTCAAACTGTTAGAAGGCTCCCAGAGTTTCTGCAAAACTAATAACTTGGGGACAAGCATAACGTTATGGGAAGGACAGCTGGTTTTGTGTGCGAGTTCCAATTTTTAAGAACTTGCATTGAATATCTGCATGCATTTTCTGTGCTGATTATGATGGAATGTATTGTATTTCAATATATTCAACCTACCACTATTTATATTCTGTAGAAATCTGATGAATTTATTGTAACAAAATCATTTATTTGGAATATTTGTGTGCTCATTGCAAACATCTGAAGGTGGTATTTGTGTAGCTGTGTGTACACTATATATGTATATTATATATGAAGCTGTGTAATGCCCGAGGCGAGGCTGTACTGTTGTTGTAAGAGATTTGTTAACAGTGGCAGTGTCATCATGATGGATTGGAGGAGTCTTCTCAGTTCTGGTTCCGCTGCTGATCTGAAGTGCAGTGGCGGAGGAAGGAAGGGACTCTGCGATCCGAGTCCAGCTTTTCCTGGCCTTCTGTCCACACATGATTCCACTTGACCAAGAGAGCCATTAGGTTAAGATGGGGGTCGCTGCTGCTGTGTCTTACACCTTTCAGCCAGGTGTTCTAAACCTTACTTTGGCTTGCTTTTTCAGTTTCTAAAAAGGTCTTTTAGAGTCATATGGGCAACAGGGTCATGGAACTTATTTCTAAAATTCTGTTTTTTGGGACTCTTGGTTCTTTATTGTAGAATTGATGCATCATCACAAAACTTAGATGTACTGTGTTTTAATTAAGTGGATTTAGGATAAACTAGGATCAATTAGTTTGTATTATTAGGATCGTTTTCAAACTGTCTCCTTTTGAAAGAATAATGCTTTGGTAAAAGGGAGATATTTTTAAACACCTTTTTGGATGTAGTAAACCTGTCTTGCAAGTTGTACTTATGTCTTATTTCCAATTGTTTTGTTTTTTTGTCATTTGTTTCAGATAAACCTGTTAAAGTAGGTCACAGATCAGTCTGAATATTTAAATTATTTATCTGCAGAATATTTTTTACAAATGTATCTAGTGATTAGAAATGTCTGAAAAGGTCATGGTAAGTCATCATTTTTTTTTAAAGAAACATGAATGAATCATTCATAGTGCTACTAAAACATGCATTTAGAAAGAGCTATGATACATTGCTTTAGTTGCTTAAAGTTGTTTTAGACTGGAATACCTGTTATGAGATGTGAATTGACTAGTTTTTCTAAACATAAGAAAGATAATGACAGTGGAAGTTTTTGGGGTAACCAATGCAAACATTATTCTTGGTGTTGCCATTTATAATTCACCTTTAAGGATTGTGTGCAATGCTGAACAGTCTATTATAGTCCAGTTTTACTTTTTTATTTCTATGCACTGCTGACTTGTATAATTACCACTTTCAATTCGGTAAGAGACCAATCAATTCTAGATGTGAAAACATGTTTTCATGTAAAAGAGTACACCCTGCATGCCACTTTCCCTAGTTACGTGACCTACATCCAGATATTACCATCTTTCAGCTTATTGTGCTAATTCTTACATCAAATACTCTGAACGTTTGTTCAGAGATGGTAGATCTTCAATGTTAATAGTCTAGGATTATGCTCCTTTTATCCGTCTCCATTTCTTGGCCTCATTGACAGTGTGTTCAGAGACAGGAGTGTAATTCCACTTCATTGTGTAGACTTAATGTCATAGTTAAATACCCTACATCCATACAAAATAGCTCGAAAGCAACCATCCATGCTTCCAGGAAAATAAGCTCTTCCAAGCACAAAGAGCTGCAGGTAGTCATGGAAAACGAAACATCCCTAGCTTTCCTGTAGCTTAACCAGTAGAGCATTGGTGCTTGCAACGCCAAGGTCATGGGTTCAATCCCAGGGAGAGCAAGAACTGATCCAATGTGTTTCATGAATGCAATCTAAGTTGCTTTGGATAAAAGCGTCTGCCAAATGCATAAATGTAAATGTAAAATCTCTAGAGAACACTGACTTGTTGTCATTCTGTTCTTCAGATCGGTTTCTCATTCTCTCAGAGCTGACTTTCAGGAATTGTGATGTTTGAGGAAGCTTTAATTGCTTGGTTAATCTGATCTGAGACTTAAGACTGATCTGTCTTGATCTTGAAGTGTCTGGTGTGACAAATGTCAGGAAACTAGCCAGTTCCCATTAGCAGAAAGTGTCTCATTTTGTTTGTCTTGTGGTTATACTTTTAAAATGGTGAATTTCATTATTTATTTTTTAAGAAAGGACAAGCTGAAAGTAATATTTGTAGTTATCAACAGTGTGCCGCAAGCATTGTCAGTTTTACTCTATTTCTATATTTCAAATTCATATAAACCTTTGTTGATTTAATGTACAAGATGGACTTCTGATGTGTTCTTCTCAATCTGTTGTAAATGCAACAAAGATTGGCTCATCAATTCCAATTCAAATCTTCTCGAGTTGATTTATTTTGAAAAATTCATTTCCCCATGCTGCTTTTGTGCCACACTCTTCTCATTGTGAATCATCCAATTGAAACCATCTTCAACTACAAGAGGACTTTCAAGCTTCCAATGCCTTCTCAGAAATACTTCTGAGAAAAACATGAGCACTGCACCATAACAGAAACATGACAGCTCCTGCCCCTTCATGCTATCACCAACCAGTCTCAGGTCCCCCATAGGCAGTTCTCACTCGCAAAGAGCGTCTGCCCATCATTGTTCCCCTGCACGGTGGGAGGAAAAAGGGCTGTCCAAATCTTCAAAAGCGAGCCCTTCGAAAGCCTCCTCCCCATGCTGTGAAGCTGTCTGGTTGAAAGACTTGTCTTTGAGCTGCTTCCATGCATGAGAGGAGCATCGATCAGAAGATGTTTTCATTAAACGTGGCGCTGCACTTTGTCTATTTTTGGTAGCATGACAGAGGTTTGGGCGGCGTGCAGGGGCCCGATGGAGAACCGTCGTTAATCATTAAAGTCACTGCGCTCTGCTGCGACTCACACAGAGCGGTAACTGATGCAGTATGCATGCACCAACATACATGCACATATTTTGAAAGCGTGGCCAGGTGAATGAAACCAGCCTCTCTGAAATTCAGAGGGAATGTGGTTCTGTTCATCGTGGTTGTTCTCTACTATTCACTTTGAAGACTCTGGGCAAAGTCACAGAGGAAGAAAGACAGATAAAAGGAGAGGGAGAGGTTGATAGAAGCCTGTAGGGTCTTGGTCTTATTGTATGATTATTTTTCAGAATGCCTTTGGTGTTCTCTCAGAGGTCTGAATCACATGGGAGGAGTTATCTAGCTTTCTTTTGTGGTCCCTTTCTTCTCCGTTTCCCCATACATGGACTTTCTTTGCTGTACCATCGCAGGAGCTCTTCGACTGTTATTACTTACCCTTCCAGTGACTTTAAAATTAGAGTCGCAAACAGTGCCGTACAATAGTACTAATGTAATATTTCTTGCTCTAAATGTTCTCTGCCTCTGAGGTAGAAATTGCACTTTAGCTGGTGTATTACTGCTATTAATTTAATCATAACATTTAATCATACCCACCAATGGCTTTGGAAATCAGCAGTTCAAAATTTTGCAGCATTTCCTAACCTAAGTTGTTTTTGTACCTATGAGAAGAAAATTAGATTCCGTCTTTGGCTCTTGTAGTACATTGAGCAATCTGCTTTATGAATGAGGCTCTCTTTCCTGGTCATGCTTGTTCAACAAGCTTGGGTTTGGGAAGTAGAAGACCCACACACCTCAAGCTGTTGCTGTACAACACTCCATACTCTGAATCAGAACACCATACCCACCATCTTTGGCAGGAGGACTTGTTTGGACCAGGATTTGTTTGGGTTTCACACTGAGCTTTTTAGAACAGACTGCAGTCACAAACACTCTCAGATTCAGACCAAACGGGCATATGCCTTCGTCTTTGAGCTGCAAGAACCAGTCTGGCTGGTTGTAAAAAAAAAATGTTGTTGTCGTTAAAGCATGTTGCAGTCATAATTTCAAAATTCTATGAACTAATATTAAAGTATTAAACTATTCTGCTTCCATCCAATCAACGACCAAGTTCCGTCCACAATTATTACAGTATTTCCCCGCACATAACGTACAGACACAGATAATCCGCACCCTCATATAGCCCGTGGGTTTTGGGGTTTTGTGTAAAAAATCAGATGAGATGAGAAGAGCCTGCCTTCACGGCAGCACAGCCAATAACGTCGTCTTGCATGATTGACAGGTCAGAAAGCCTATCAGCGCCAGCTGTCAGAGTGACCGTACAAGCGCCAGAGACAACAACCCTCGCAAGAAAGAAAAACAGCAAAAAAAAAAACTTGCGTCCTTAGGAACGTAACAAGTATATTGAAATATTACGTCAAAAAATGTTGTGCTATAACCCGCACCACGCGGGTTTTGTAAAATCTGGTATAACCCACAGGTTATATGCGGGAAAATACGGTATTTTTTAAATTTTGATAATCTATTTCACGTAAAGCTAGAGAAGGCAGTTTCAGAGAGACTAACTATAGCAAGCAATATATCTTCAAAGCCACGTGTCCTTCACTACACACAAACGCAAAGAGCCAGAGCAGATTCTGCAAAAATTCACAAGAGAAGGTGTTAAATTACCGTATGTTTCAAACCACATAACTTTACAATAATAATGAATCTAATCAACTTAGGTACCACATGACTGCTGCGGATTCATTTCGATATTGATAGTGTTGACAGAAACGTATAATTCCGAGTCTGAGGATGTGAACAGCTCAGAGTAGGACATCACGGGATGCCATCTTGTATTTACAGTTATGACATGATGTGAATTCAACATAGGCTCATTGTTTTGGTTCAGCAGGAACTGTAAAATGTGGCAGCTGTTTTTTTTCTGGTGTTGTGAACTCTGTGTAGCCTCATGGAAAGCGCTGATGTCGTGATGTCTGTGCGAGCATGGTGCAAGGAGGTATGGAAATGCAATGGCGGCCATTGAATGCAATGGCGGCTAAGGTCAACCCATGAAGTTATTATATTATGATGTTATTGTATTGTGGCTTTGCTGTTCGCATGCATGCTGAATGTGCATCAAGCTTCAGTACCGCCAAAACAGAAGCACCTGAATGCACAACTTCCCGTTGGGCACCAATTACTGCTGCAGCCTGAATCAGTCACAATCCTCATTAATGTGTGAAATCGGGTTCAGCTCGAGGGACCGTAAAGGGTCTCTTGTGCGCCCCCACTTTTTCCGGTGTGAAGCAGCACCGCTGTTAATTAGAGCCCTGTCCTGATCTGAGCCCCGTGGGAGCTGAGAGTGGATCTCTGTGCTCTTAAAATCTGACAAAGAATTCAGCCATGAGGTGTGTAGTATTGATAATCCAGCTGGACTCTGGGTTTTAAGATGGTGTGTCCGTCTACATGATCTATTCCTATTCCAAACGCAGGTTTATACAGTGCCCGTGTGCCTTTTTTGCATTTATTTATTAGGGCCAAGCCCAAGCACCGAAGGTTATTATTCTTCTGGCTGGGAGTCTATTGCAGCCCCTAGAACCGTATGCAAAAAGGTGTGATATTTGGCAGTGCAAGTGGAATTAATCTCAATATCCCTTGTGCAATGTTGGTGCCAGTTTCTTATGGCCTCTAGCGCCACCAACAGCTCAACATTTATTTTACTTTTTAGCTGCTAACTTTTGAACGACATTGCCTAGAAATTAAATTGTGAACCTAGGGCTTTATATGTATGCCTGACTTCATTACTCACTATTTTGAATTTTGCAGAATGCCTCCAACAGCTTTCATTGATTTAATACCCAAATTTGACTCATGCTTCTCTAAGATTTTTGACACTCTAAACCGGTTGCAACAAATTTACAAATTTGAGGATTCCATATAAAAAAAGTGAGGCTATAACCTCACAATGCTTTGACATATTGCAATTTCTATATCATTGTACCTACTGCCTGAGTATTCAATTTATATTGCTATATAATTTTTATATTTGCATCTAGCTTTTTAATTATTAATGAACTTTGTTTAATTTTCACTCTTTTATTGTTAGTTTTTGTTTTGGTATTTTAGGGCTGTTAGTCAAATTAAATGTCTCATTAAATGCGGTTAAATGCAGAATCTGAGATTTTTGGTCTCCCAGCTATACCGCATTGAATTCAGTGCTTTGTCTGTTCTATTCCTTATTAGCTATCTCTTTTTTTGTTTGTTTTTTTTTTGTTTTTTACTTCTGATTTTTCATCAGAAGTAGAGGAGCACAACAGATGTTTCTTGTCTTGCTCTCCCCGAGACCCCCCCACCCCACCCCTTCTCTCTTTTTCTCGAGAGATATGATCTAGGTGGTAAAGAGCCAATTATATGGGTCACAAAGAGATGTCACTCTCCACCTGGGGCAAGGTGTGCCAGAGTACACAACAGATGGAGGGCCACCCTCAGAGCAACTCTAATCAACACTTAAAATGTCCCTTTTTTCAAGTTTGTTTTCCATATAAGGGATGAAGAGTATTTTTTTTTTTATCTATTCGGTTCATAGTCATCTGAGTTATTGGCTTGAGCGTGTCAGTTCCGATCTGTAATTACTAAGTCCAATATCCTAATTAAAGCTTTTTCTTAATAAATAAATAGTCATAGTGTTTTCTCTCTTTCCCCCTTTTTATATCTTTCACTATTGAGATGTCTGAATAACTTATGTTAGAAAAGAATTATCAATGTTGCCTCTATCTCTAGTTCAATTGTCCACCATCTAAAAATGCCGGTGCTGCTATTTTCACTCTTTTCACACTTTGGTAACGGGACATTGGTGGCTTTGTGTTCTTATGCTGTGTATTAACATTATTATCACACTTTCTCATTGCCTACCCTTTTTACTTGGATTAAAATACTGTTTGACTCCTGTGGTCATTGCACCTGAAAATGAGATGGCAAGAATTTTCCCTAGCTAATCCCCTGTACAGAACAGATGATTTAAATAACATCCAGGTGCGTTTAAATCCTTGGTGTGTGTGTGTGTGTGTGAGTGCATGTGTGTGGGGGAAAGAGTGAGAGAGAGAGCCTTACTAGATGCATTGAGCTATGATTTTGTTTTCTTCCTGTTGTATTTGTATGTGTCTTGGTGTCCTTCTCCAGAAGTTAATGAATGAAGAAGTTTGCACAGAGTGTGTATGGGGAGGGTGAGCAGTGCGGCTGACTTTAATTTACTTTTCTCTGCGATAGGGAAGTTATCATTTATCTCATCCACAGTACCGAACTGTAATCCGTCAGGGGACACCAGTCCCGGAGCTCATGATTCAAATACACCCATGAGGATGTGTGTGTGTGTGTGTGTGTGTGTGTGTGTGTGTGTGTGTGTGTGTGTGTGTGTGTGTGTGTGTGTGTGTGTGTGTGTGTGTGTGTGTGTGTGTGTGTGTGTGTGTGGATTAATGGGAACAGAGAGGCAAGAGGATAGTAATGAGATCTGGAAAGGATGAGTGGAAGTGGACACACTAGTCTACTGATCACTACAGGAAACACTAGAATTGAAGGTAGCGGTTGCTATTCAATGTCTTCAGATTGGTAAAGCGTTATATATGTAAATTAATTTAATGAACATTAGATTGGTGATGGACACCATGTACCTGGGAATTCTAAATTTAAAATCAATCAAATGTGATTTTTTTTTTTTTTTTTTTTGTGCAAATTCTGTTTGGTGATTCTAGTTAGTGAGATTACACACTTCATCTGTAAGTTTATGCAATGCAGATTTCTGTTTTGTTTTAAATGCCAAAGCTTCCATAGTAGCAAGAAAACAATAGCTTTTATCAGGGTTTTTTTTGAGTTATTGATTATTTTCACTACACTACAGCATTTATTTTGTGACGTAATATTAATATAATATCCAGCTTCCCACCTCGCTTATCTTCTATTAGGAGAGGAGAATCACAGACAGTTAAATGGCAGCAGATTGCTTGTACAACACGTTTAAAGGAGCAGTATGCAATCTCCCAGAATTGTTGTTTAACTCTGATGACATTTGAAATCAACCCAAAGAAACCCACCCCGTCTTGTCATTGCTCCACCTTCAAAATTCACAAACATTTTACAGCCCCCACTGAGCTGGTCTCGAATCCTGATCACTGGCATGCGTTAACAAGGCCATTAAACACCGCATTCTCTAATCTAGCGTCAAGAGCTGGCCTCCACATGCAGTGCAAGAGTGAATGTCAGTTTATCTTAGGACAAGCGAAGCAAAGTCATGCTTCAGAAAAAGAAGCAAAGATGATGAAAAAATGACATAGAAACACAAAACATGAACATACAGTACACAAGAGTTTATATAAACAAGAGTTGGTTGTTGGTCTCCAACAGAAGAGAAGCTTAATGACACTCAAAACTCTCCTGAAACTATAGATAACATAACAGTAGCAGCATTATTTGGTTCTGTGAAAACCCCAAAAACAAATATTACTTGCGTATGCAGCAGAAACAACGCAACCTCTGTGTCCATTTTCAGGTCTTCCCGTGTAGGTCTCTCAAGCGCTGAAAAGCTTTTCTAATATTAAAGCTCTTTCCTGATCATAACCTTCCTTTTTCAATGATTATTTTCTCTTTTGTGTTTTCTCTCATCTTTCTTTCAACAGTCTTTCTTCAAATTTCCCTCATGGTCACTCTTTCTTCTCCACCATCATACGCCCCTAATGTTGATTGGCTACACGTTTGTTGTGGTACTCGGTATTTTGAAAAATCACTTAATAAGCCGACCTGACATTATCAGCACTTTTTTTGTCCTTTAAAATCTTCAGATCTGGCCCTCCATGAAAAATACCCTTTAGCCAGTTTAACCCTTAAAAGTAATGTCGCTTCTGACTTGCTTAGTTGGGGGAACTGACTGATTTGACACCACTGTATGAGAATCGAATTGAGCTGGACTATATCAATGTCTTGACACACACTAGCTCACATCAACTAGTGAACCCTGAACTTAAGCTGGACAAAGACACTATTTTCTTCTAGAGATTCTGTACAGCTGAAACCAACTTTGTAGCATTATTTTCCTGTTATCACTGTAAAGCTGCTTTGAAGAAATCCGAATGGTAAACAATGGTGTCTTGACTTAATTCTGTCAAAAACATCCTTTTAAAACATGCTAGCAGTCCATTTGTTCATTCAAAAAGGTTCCGATAGCAGTGTGCCGTGTGTTTCTCTGTTTCTTGATTGCTGTGTCCTCGAGATCAGCCTTGGGTGATTGTTATTCCATGGGTCATTGTCAAGAGACTGTTTTAAATGGAGCAGATGAATGGGGGAGGGGTGAGCGAGAGAGAGATACGGAGTGAGGCGAAGAGAGCGAAATGGAGAGAGACAGGTCCCTTTTGATTGCTGTGGTAACGGGATTAGTATTCCGAGTCCATCAGTTCCATCTCACCGTCTCTTTGGCTGGTGGCAAAGCACTGAGGTCTTTTATGTGCTGCCTTCATTCTTAGTGGCACGCTTTCTAGCTACAATCCACTCTCCTCTGAGTTCAGATGCATACAGGCTTAGAGAGCTCAAGGTTGGAGGCCACCTCTGGCAGCTAGCCATCACTACTCTCGGACTGTGGTGAAGGACTTCAGGGTACAGTGTTTTCAATCACTCAAGGCTAAAATGTCCACTTTAAACTGTGCACAGGTAAACGATCTTTGCTGTTTGGAGGACCCGTGGCTGTGGTATCACTGGGATCTGGTCTGTCACTCTTAAAAATGCTGTTCTTATCATATAGAATGATTAGAGTGGCATGTTTCCCAGCTTATGCTCAAGCTCAGGGCTGGCATGGAATGAGCCGTGAACCTTCCCCATTGTGTCCTTGAGTTAAACTCAAGTTGCTCAAGAGGGCTTGTCTCTGTTTGCTAGACTCCAGGAAATTAGTTGTGTGTTAGTTATATCAAGCATGCTTTTCATTGACATGGTTGTTTTCTTAGAATTTTTTTTTTGTGTGTATATACATTGTGTGTGTATATAGTTTAGCTATTTAGAGTTCAGCTTGTTCTGCAGCCGCTAGAAGAGTATTTCAGAAAATGGTTTGGGACAGTACAGTCATCTTCTGCTCTTCAACGAACGCTCAATGCACCTTTTGCTCTAGTTAGAGTTAGATAAGAATAAAATCTTCTTTTAGATCGCCAAATTGATATACTCAATCTATAAAAATCTTACTAAGCCAGGTAAAATTGGCATGTTGAAACTTTCCGTAGGATACAAATTGGATCCCCCTGGAATATAGTGAGTAGGTTGATACCAGCACAGTTACTGATATTTAATGGGTTGTCCTGAACAATGTCTTGTTACTGTTGAATGTTCAGTATTCAGTAACCTTCAGCTTGTTACTATGTGTCTGAGTGTCTACCCTGTGGCTTAATCAATACTTATAGCCTCATGCTGTCTATCTAAAGGGCTTCTTTGGGGAATGATAAAAGAATCGATCACATCCCAGATGGCAGCTGCATACATGTCTGGAAAGACAAATGCAAGATGGCTTCATTAAAATGGCTAGGCCATGTTTCTGTTAACTCCAGAAAACCTAAAGTCACATCCTTCCCCAGAGTCCCGGGAAATAGGGTTAGGTTGGTAAGATCGTCCTCTTTACTCCCTGAATGAGGGTGAGCAGATTCTTGACTTTTAGTCTATGGAGAAAGTTTAGCAAGAGGAGGAAAGCCAGATATATTGGGTGCAGGTAACATACATCTCCAGTATGGATGTTTTCCAAAGCCCTTGAGCCCTCAGTGTCCCCTTGGACATCTCATTTTGCTTCTCTACATTCCTCCACTGTCATTTGGGTTGCAATTATGCAGTTGTGGAAAATTATAGGCAAGAAGATATATGAGGACATCATACCAGAATCCCCAGAGATCTCCTTTTCCCTTTCAATCTCTCCTATTGGCCTAAGGCAGTGGTTCTCAAATAGTGGGGCGCGCCCCCCGGGCACGGAGCGATGCCAGGGGGGGCGTGCGTTACCCTGGGGTACATGCTTTTTTTTGCCAGGGAGTAGTTTTCTTGCACTGAACAAGAGCAGCATATATGAAGTTCAGATAACCATCTCCTCATCCTTTGACGTGTACGATCACACCGGTGTTCATATGTGTCACATGATCAACCACTAAATTCACACGTGTTTTCAGGCAATATCTGGCACTGATCCAAAAAAAGACGCGCTCAGAGCTTGTCATTTATCACAACAATTCAGTGTTTTCAACCACATAAGATTCCTTTTAGGTTTCAACAAGCTGGTGACTATTCTGAATGATCTATTATACAGTGCTTTTTGTGACTGCGGTATGTCAGGTGACAAGCATGACGCGTTGCCATGGAAACAATAAGGCGAAAGTTCCAAAATGGGGGGAGGGGGCACACGAAATTTGTACCTCTTCCTAGGGGGGCGTGACAGAAAATAATTGAGAAGCACTGGCCTAAGGTATCCATTGTTTCCAGCTAGGGTGTAAGGAATCTTCATGCCAATAACTTTCATTGACACATTTTCTGAGCAGCTTGTGTTTGATATCTCCTCGGGATGCCACTGATTACCACATGACCAGATGAGAGCTCTCTCACTGTCAAGTTAAACCAATTTAAACTTTGATAAAGCTGCCATCTCATTGAGTGGTCACTACTGATGAAATAAATAACTTTCATGGAAAACCACTTTAGAGGTATCATTGTTTATCTGGGTTATAAGAAGATATTTAGGGGTCTTTTCTTAATTTGCATATGCGATCTTGAGGAAACTGAATGTATCAGATGATATTTTATATTTGGATTAGGGAATAGTTTAGTAAAAGGGAATTTTAAAGTGATTGGTTACACTTTGTTTTAAGGTTTTGTAGTTACATTGCACTTACTCAAATAAATACTGAGTAATATTAATTAACTACTTGTACTTACTATAGGGTTAGGGTTTGGTTTTGGGTTAGTTACTTGTAAATATGCATAATTTACTGTTATTACTGTAGTAAGTTATGGAACTAGATCTTATTACATGCAATATAAAGCTTTACTTGTAAAGAGACATTTATATAGCACTGAGTGACTTTAAATTGTAAAATGGCCATGCCTGAAAAGTCTCATAAAATTTATATTTTCCAAAAGTAAAACCCTACTTATTCAAGGACATGCATATACACAGCAAATCATATTGCTTGCATCTAAATTGTATGCGCACAGTTTACTCCACATTACACCGTAGCAACCCGCAATGAATCTGAGAGAGTGGACAGTTGAGTATGTTCAGGTAACTGGCTGAGTGTTGTGTAGGATACAATGCGTAGGATGAAATGCAACAATTTCCATTCTGGAAATTAGTGTTAATGTTAGAGAGGTTGACTGGTGAATAGAAAAAAACGTATCGTTTCGGGTTTACATGATTCAAGAGCGTCAATCGTGATCACCAGTAGATTCATATATTTTATTATAATTTTAGTGGATCAACATTTGCTTTTTTGCCTGATTGTTTTCTATACCAGTGGTTCTCAAACTTTTTAGCCAGCGACCCCTAAACTAACATCGACGAGAACTGGCGACCAACTACCACAGAATTCACAAACAATAAACAAAAAAAGTTGTTTTAAATCCACATCCACTTCCTTTGGAAGCTTGTTTCCGCCACAGAATAAAAAAAAATACAAAAGGTAATTGCGACTTTATATCATTTATAACTTGCACTGTAAATTTATATTACAATTTCACAATGAGAAAACAAGTCAGAATTGCGAGATGTAAAATCGTAATTTTTAGATTAAAAAAAAAATCGCCATTATCTTTTCAAATATTTTCTTACATAGCGGAAACAAACTTCCATAATATTTACTGTATTTACGTTTACCTTTCAGTGGGATGGGTGCACTTGTTTTTTGGTGCACAAAAAGGTGGTGTGATAAATGATGCATAAGCATTAGCAGTAATTTGGGTTTTGTTGTGCGAGTGTGCGTTTTTGAATCTGTAATTCCTTCTCTTTTCTGCGAAAAAAGTCTATAGGTTTCTCAACACAAGCAGGATGTCTTGTCTCCAAATGTCTCTACATTTTTCCAGGCTTCATACTTTCATGGGCAAGCACTTGAACAGATGACACACTGAGGATGGTCCACATCGTTGACAGTAGAGCAATTGAATCCATACTTTATGAATTCCTTATGATATTTCCGACGTTTCCTACATTGGTCAGAAGGGGTCTTGCTCTTGTGTTTTGTAGAGGTACACGGCTCAGATGATTCAGGCAGACTGTCCACAATTTCCTCAACATTTTTAGCCTTGCGAATTACACATTTATCCATTCTTGCAGTTGCAGTTTCCACGTGCAGTATAGATAACTAGCGATCAGTAGCCGCACGGTGACGTCATATCTTAGAGCAGGGGTCGGGAACCTACGGCTCGCGAGCCATATATGGCTCTTTTGATGGCTGCATATGGCTCTATGGCTCCTTGATTCGTAGCGGAAACACGATTGGTACCGCGCATGCGCGAAAACGCGTCTACTTCCTGTCTGAGCTGTGCGAAACAATTTACGGCAGATCACAATCACGTGACTACTCGATCCGTACCGGAAATATTTCAGAAATTTACACTTTGACACTTTTTACGCTTAAATGGTGCCTGAATCATTATACATTTTATTTTAATGCAAATTTAATATACAGAAATATAAATTTAAAAATGGAAAACCCAGTTTTAGTGCTTAAGGAGATTAAAATGTGCATAGATGTGATTACATAAAATGTGTTTTTAGATTTTGAAATCTCAACTGTATTGTGAAGCAAATGTTATGATATAATATTAATGTTAACCTTATACATTCTATTTGTTAATAAAGCATTTAAACACACACAAAAGGTAAAATATATCATTCAATTTAATCAAACTAAATACAAAGTATTTAGTTTTAGTATTTATTTATTTTTAGTATTTAGTTTTACATTTGTTAGACCACATTTTTGGAAACACAGATGTGTACATAATACTTTGTATAGGAGTTTACATTTAATATTTAACTTTCAAAAGATAGATTCAACTTATATCAGTATGCTTAAATGTCTGCATTTAAGAAACACAAAATAAAGATATTAATTTATTCAATTTTATTTATTCAAACATTTATTAATTCTTTCACACATACACACACACTCGCTGATTGAGTAACATGGCATTGACTTTCAGTCCTTACTCATCAGCACAGTATGACAAACATGTTTTCCATGTCCTCTTGACACTGAAATATAAATAAAAAGTCATGCTTTGCTTCAGAGAAGTCACTCCCTAGGACCTTCCTGAGGGCATGTTGTTGATCATCACAGTTCATCTGGAGAAAAGCAGGCTGTGTCATCTCACGGCATGAGTCTGTGTTTAGCAGCTCCACGCTGTACGAAGGTCTCTCGCAATGGCTGGCTGTTGCACCTGGTAAAATAAATACATATGAAATGGCACAAACCAATTAAAATATGTATCCAGCATACATGCAACTGCTTGGTATGTGACAACTAAAATCATTTACCTTATCAGTGTCCTCTTCCTGATCTCTTCTGTTGAGCGAAGGTTTGGTGCCGATGCATTTTGACACCCTAAAAACAGGCACAAGCGTTCCCTGAAGAAATGGGGATGCTGCTTCTGTCCAGTATGCAAATCTCTGTCCATGCCTTTAGAAAACATGTAAATGTATAGGCACTATTCATACAATAACTTTATAGTATCACTTTACCAAAAGTAACAATACAGCCAAGACACTGACATTTTAGTCAGTCATTCCCTTCCAGGCAAAACCTCTCCATCAGCTGAATGCACCACCACTGGAGAATCAATGGCACCTCCTCCTAAAAACACACACCAAAAAAAAAAAAAAAAAAAAAAAAAAAAAAAAAAATCGAAACATACTAGTAGTTTGAAACTACTTGTGTGTGAAAATCCAGCTTACCTCTGTGAATGTTCATGGACATGACGTACAGGTGCTGAGAGTGAACTGCGAAATACAAATAACACTGTAAGGCTTTGATTGTAGATTATCCAACAGGTTTGAAAAATTAAACAATCTTACCATCAACATGTAGAATTGTCTACAGGAATACTTCACAGGAATTGTCTGAGGACTGTTGAGGAAAAAACTGGAAAAGTTCAGACAGTTACTTTATAAAACAAACAATACCTACTAGCATTATTTGACATGTGTAAAACTAATTAAAAAATGTATGGATACATCATGTAAAACGTACCCTAAGGTCTCTTCCTGTTTTTTCAGTCCAGGATCAATGAAGGAAATACATAAGAAATACAAAGAAAATACATAATGTGTAATTAAATGATCAGAATGAATAAGAAAACTCAAGAAAACAGAATGAATAATAAAAGTTATTAAATTAAAGTATTAAAGTTATTATTAAAAGTTCTTATATCATCTCTGTAATACATTACCCATTCTTTCACACTCTGGATAGCAGACCAACAGTAGCAGCAATAACCCTGTTTTGAGTGTCTCTGACTCCACTGTGAGTGCCAGTCCCAGAGTTAATGTGGCTCTCTGTAAGAACAGACCTCTTTTTTCCATTATAAATTCTCTCAGTACCTAAAATCACCTTGGTTAAATTAGTAGACGCCCCTTGTCATCTTCAGACGCTGTGTAAAGTTGTCAGGAATTTTTCTCTTTGAAAAAAATTCTTGCATTCCATCATAAAACGTATAAAAGTCCATATTGTCCCTCACCACCAAATGACGTCACTATAAAGCGCGCACATGCGCAGTACAAATCGTGCAGGTACGAAGCTGTCGTAAAATAAGAGGAAGTGGTCATAGAATCGCGCATGCGCAGAACGAAATTTGCGTTTTCGCACATGCGCAGTACCAATCGTGTTTCCGCTACGAATCAAGTAGCCACAGGCTCTTTTGACGCCGCCGCCCGTCGACAGATACTTCCGCGTTCGTAGGACAGGCAGATCGCGCCGCCGCACTCGCGTTACTTCCGCGTTCGGAGGACAGAGACATCGCCAACTCGCGACCCCCCGAGGGGTCGCGACCCCCAGTTTGAGAACCACTGTTCTATACAACAGAGAATGAGGAAGCTTTCAAGCTTCAAACCATTGTAATCATATATTTTGTATATATTGACCCATATGTTGCATTCCATGATTCTGTAGTCATGCAATCACAAGTGTGTGGAGCAGATGAAAATGACTGAAAACGAAAAAGCTGTTATTATAGCATTCAGATTGTTTAATTTGTAAACAAATCATTCAGACTGAATCAGACAATGTTTTAAAAGAATGATTCATTCCCAGATTAGACATCACTGGTTTTCTATCATAAACAGAGCAGATGTAGCAACTATTATGATATTTTCTATGGTATGACTTTAGAAGAATTGGAATATAGTGTATGAACCTTTTATGGTTCTCTTATGCTGTCGGGTTTTGATTGTGCGGTGAGAATTTTTTACTGCATTTAGTTCTGACTGACCTATAACCGAACATTCCATAAACTGTCAACAAGATTTGTTGGATTTAAAGACAATATTGCAACATTCAATTTGAATTCAACAATTTGAATTTATGTATTTCTCTCTCTCACATATCTTTTTTTTTTTTTTTTGCTTTTGTCTAGGTCATTTTCTTCCCTCAATGCTATAACCACAGTGGAATGTGAAATCCTAAATGAGACTGAGGCATGGTGCTCGGGGGGACTTAGGGCTGCTCCCAATGCACGCCAGTGTCAGCCCGCAGACACAAATTGGTGACAAGGGGGACAGGGACAACTCTCAGGGAATGCTATAGTCCAGTGGGACCTTCAGACAGTGTCCCTGTGAAGGAATATATCTGTGAGTGCCATAGGAGACAGATGTTAGATGATGTAGTAGAGGAAAAGGAGACCGAAGCTGAGAAAACAGAGGGCAGGCATGGTTTCGTATTGCACAACGACAGACCCAGTTACCTTCAGTTAGACTAACATGTCCCTGTTCATGTTTTCTGTTGCCATTTTGTGAAAGGAATCACAGCCTCATATCTCTCTGTGATACTGTATGGCAGTTTAGTTGCTGAATTGGTGGGTGGACAAGTCATTTTTTTTAAAGACTTTGCAGTATTTCTGTGTGGTCTCTAGTTTCAATGATTCAATTCAGGCTTTGCTACCAAAAATATTTTGATGCTATTGGACATCTAATTTGATTTATTTACAGTACATTCAAAATAATGTTTGTTGTATTATAATAAAACAGGAGGACAGCACATTATAATATCGCAAGCCTGATTCAAACCTTTATTAATCACACAAGCATCACAGCTCAGTGTGTGCTAGTCACTGGGCCACAGATTTGCTACAAGTTATTATTTCTGCAATTTATATTTGCAACAAATTCTTCAGCCAATGACGTTGTTCCATCTCGATGTGTGACAAGAGGGCCGATTTACTGAGGCCGTGTAAAAACTATCAGTGTTCCAGTGGAGCACAGAGTCATTTGTCAGGTGCCAGAGTGACAGGAGCTGTTTATCTGATGTTATTCTGATGCTCGCAGCACCCTCATTACACCTGGAGACATGTTGCTATCACATTGCAGTTGTTTTCCACCACTACAGCACTTTAAAAGGGTTCGGATGCATGAAGTCACCCTGGCAGACGGAAACAATGCAAGGTGATTGATTTTGCTAGAGAAAAGGTGGGTGGTTTATCGTCACTTTTTTTTATTTTTCTGTTATTATTATTCCTTTATAGAACAGCTTTATTCAGCAATAGTATTAGCAATATTAGTATTAATGTAAAAAGAGCTCAAATACTATACAAGTACACAAATATGTTTTTGATGGACGATAGAGAGAAGCAGCTCTGTTAAAACCCACCTTGCTTCCTAGATGGTGCTTCCCATGGATAAAAGCTGTGTAGATCTTACTCTCATTACTTTGATTGGAAGATATCGCATTGCGAGGTCTGTTAGAATAAGTCATGGCTTCTAAATAAAAGTGCCAATCATCAATTGGTAAAGTCATTGTACAGATGCATCTGCCGTTCAGGTTTTTACAGAGTAAAAATATAGTAATATATGTATAGAACAAGGTTTCTCAACTCTTTCTAGTAATCCCAAAGAGCTTGATTAGCAGTTTGAGTAGATCTGAAGCAAAACTCTGCAGGAAAGTGGACCACAAGGGCCAGAGTTGAGAGTGGCTGGTATAGATTGTGCACAGTGTCATATACACAAACACAAATTACAATTATATATTGTCCTATTTGATTTATTACAGTTTGTCTCTGTATATTGTAAGGAAACTTAATATTTACAGGTTTTTGTTGACTTGCACTTAGGACTGCACATTCACATTGGCTGGACCAACTTTAAATTTGTGCTTTTTTAAATGCTGTTTGAGTGTAAGAAGCAATAAAATGTGACGCTATTTTTTTTTTCTCAAGACGTTTTTTTTGTCTAGCATGCCTGAAAAATTGAGTGATTTGACATTCCTTGCAAGGAGCTTTACCATCGAAGATCCTGCTCTGGCTAACCGTGCGATACAAGGAACACAAATGCTAGTCCGTTTTTTTTATTACATGTAATTATTTTGTTACATATCTCTATTGAATGTTTGAATTGAGTGAAATGTAATTGAATCTTCGTGAAGTATTTTAATGACGTGCCATTTTAATATATCCTCGTTTGCTATCATGTATTTATTTTTCCACTCCTACTGCTTTCTGAAATTGCCTTCTCAAAAGATACATGCTATGCTGCCTAGAGCTGGGCTAAAACGAGATATCTTAGCAGACAGCATAATTAACTCGCCTACCTTTTGGATTAGATTTCACGTCGGGAGCGCCTTAAATGCTGCCGATTGAGGTTTTGCAGCAGAGCTTGAACAAATGAGATAGCAAGACAAAGACGGTAAAGGAGAGAGAGAGCAAGAGTAGGAGGGTAACATCAATCTCGGGTGATTTAGCAACAAAATGACTTATGGATTGACAGACTGCAGAACTCATTCTAGGGTCAGGTTAGCATGCAAACAGGTTACGATTGATGTGATAGCTGGTCGCTTCATCTTCTGTTCAACCAGGCTCTCCGACATTCACTCCCACACACATATCCATGTCCTGTCAACACCCCTCCTCAACCCTCAACCCACACACACTCCATTTTTTTTCTCTCGCTCTCGCTTTGGCTGAATTGTGCTAGCATTCTTTTAGCTGACATACTCCTGGACCATCTATATATGGACTGTCTGTCACAGGAACACCCTAGCAGGGCCGGAGCACCGCATGTCCTTCCGAGGCGGGCGTCCAGGGGGCCACATCCACAGGCCTCATTTATGTTCATCTGCGGTGACGTTAAGTGGAATTTTCCCTCCAATTTGTTTGATAGCCACTGCTACTCTTGACGGACAGGACTATTTATCATAATATCAAATGTGCAACACCGTTCCTCTCAACGCTCTGTTAACACGTGCTCGCACACACAGTAGCCCTGCAGATGTGTCAGCTAAACTCTGTTCATTTAGAAGCCAGTACTTTTCTCTTTTCCATAGAAGCAAAGTAAGGTTATACTGTAGGCTCATTATTTTAGCACACCCAAAGCTGCACGTGTTCTTTCTCAATCTCTTAAAGGGGCTATATGTAGAATTCAGAAACCCTTGCTATTAGTGACACCGGAGGAGCTTGAGCGCAAGAGACATTGAATGTGATTCAATGCTCCAATGTACCAGAGTTATTTTTTTATTCTTAGCCTAGACAAGCCTAGCTTTGCAACAATGCACAATGTATTCAGGGTTTCATAAATACAGAGGTCACAAAATAGAAGGGGTTGTTAGAGGGTTTCAAGGGCATGCTCCCCCAAGAAAAGTTAGATTTTCCTGGTCTACATATGTGCATTAAGGCCAGAAAATTGCATAGCAATAGCTTTAAAGCCATGTCAGTAGCATACATTCTTTAAGCACAGCCCACAAAAATGTTGCACTGACTGATCCACAACACATACTGGAAATACAGAAAAACAAGCTGTGTTTACTACTACTGTATTGATAATGGTGGAATATAAGCGTTTTTGGAACTATAATGACCAACTGGTAACACTCTACAATACGATCTCATTAGTTAATGTTTGTTATTATAAAAACTGACATTAACAAGCATTTTTTTTATAGTAGTTGTAATTCTTTGTTAACATTAGATAATAAAAAATGCAACTATTCATTGTTCGTTTATGTTAGCATTATTAGTCTATTAAATAAAACTTTTCATTTAAATAAAGCGTTAGATTGATAATTGCTTTAGAAGTGGGCCTGTAGTTCATGTTATCTAAAGAATGAACTGATATTAACAAATGGAACCTTTTTGTAAATGTTACCAAACAATAATACAGAATCATATTTTCAATCAGTATCAAGGGGATGGTTTAGAATGTAAGTGTAAACAAATGTAAAAAAAATAAAAAAAAATAGCCTGGGTTAAGTGTCCTCTCATTATAAGTATCTGGTGCTGCAAGAATTTGAATGGCTATTTGAAATATTTAAATGCTGTGCAAAAACAAAAAGTACTGCTGCTGCTTTGTTTACCGGGTTACCCGGGTAAAAGCTGCATTTTTATTTATTTATTTGCTGTTCCATCAGTGCCAACTATTGTAAATGTTATGTGCATTTTTCCATTTCTATTGTAAAACAGCTGACACATACTAAATGTTGACTTTGTCTCGCACTTTGACCGTTTAATAAAGCACGCTGGAATTTGTGATCCTTCCGTGACCAGAAATCCTGCTCATTTTAGTTTGATTGGTCATTTCAGACATTTTGACATAGATGAGCAGTGTCTGAGCGCTGATAGATTAGATGAGAAGTTTGACTCTCCTGGGGTTGAAGAATATCCGTCTAGCGTCCATTTTCGCTGTCACCATGGAAAGCTGCTAGTAATGACCACGTTTCCCTGTGCATGTTAATAGAGTAATTAATAGATATTAAAATGTTTATTAATATGGATGCTCTTTGTAAGTAGGTATTAGCCCTGAATTTATTTAATGGCAGTGCTGGAGCCATGGTACATTATCATTCTTGGACACATCAGAGAAAAATGATTTCTCCCTGTCTCTGAAAGACTCTTCTGTATCCTCAGTACAGAACAGGAGATACATGGCAGAAGCTTTTAATATAATGAACTGGTGCTGTTTGTTCTTCTTTTCTGGAAAAATGAAAGAAGGGCGTCTTGTTTTCATTGTGTGTCAGGGTTATACTTCACCTATACAGGTTGTATAGTCACAACCAGTGCTAGTTTACTATCATTAAGATAATGTTATAGTTTTATAAATATTTTGAATGAGTTTTATATATATATATATATATATTTAGTAAAATATTTAGTATTTTTGTGTTTTTTTTATATCTTTATGTAAAAATATCGTTTTTATACTTTTTGATTTCAATTTTAGTTATCAAGTTCAACTAAATGTAAATGAAAAATATTACCTTGGCAACTAGAGCTAAAATAAAATGAGTATTGTTTTGTTTAATTTGATTTAATTTAACATACTTTTTTTTTTTCAAATGACTTAACTTTAATTCCTCTGGAGGAGACCGAAGAATATTGAGGAAATAATGAGATTACTGGGCCGAAAAAATAAAATAAAACTAAATAAACAAACAAACAAAACCAGCAGCATTCCCTTTCCCTCCAAGCTATCTGTGTAATTGACATGATTCAACATCTGCTCTTTTTTTAAGCATTTTATACAATTATTTTGACCATAAACTGCAGAAAATGTTTAAAAAGGCATAGATTGAGTATTTAAAGAAATAGTTTGTCCACAAATGAAAATTCTGTCATCATTTACTCACCCTCATATCATTCCAAACCTGTATGACTTTCTTCTGTGGAACATAGACGATCCTTTTCTCTCTTTCTCTCGCTACACAAACGTGTTCCATATGATTATACACTAAAGTCTTCTGAAGGCATACAGTATGAATTGTGAATCTAACTTGATTGCTATGGTCACAATCCATTTACGTCGTATGGAAAAGTGCAGCTTAGACGATTGATAACTACTGTTCATTTTGTGATCCATGAAAAAATTGAAAGCCAGACATATGTTACAGAATGTGAACTGTTACTGTAATAGGTTGAAACACAGACTGTCTAGAGCAGTTTTCAAAACCTCTGTCAACTGTACGACCCAAAGCATCTGCATATACCCTCGACTGGAGAGACCATGATAACAGCCTGTCTTCATTCAGCCCTCGTATAGTAATCCCATCTGTGAGACCGCAGGCGGCCTTACCATCTCCACTGCCCACAGCTCTCACACCAGGCATCGGCTCTTAATTGAATTTAATAATGTACGTTGGAGCTGGGTTTAGCCTCATCATTGGAGGAACATACCTGGAGTTCTAGTCTTCTAAAGTCCCATAAGAGTCCTCTTTAATAGAGTGACTTCTAATGGGAAAACAGAATGAGACGAAAGCATGGCAAAAAAAGGCACTCTGAGCTTTTCCACCCCCGCAGGGTAAAGGGAAGGAAAAAGACAGCATCTTTGCAGACAGCGCACCAAGCAACACGGTCTTGCTATTAAAAAAAAATCACGTCACGACTACAGAAAAAATGGAGGTGGATTTGGCCTCTGTTCCCGGGGTTTGGCTAATTTACTGTGAAGTAATGACAGAGGCAGAAATATCTTCAAACGCTGAGCTCACAGCTCTGTTTTGGTGCTTGTTTCACAGTTCGGCTCATTTCATGCAACGATTCTATCACTGGCATGTGTTTATGTGTTGCTTTGTGATTAATCATTTACATTTTCATTCATTCGTTTAGCAGATGCTTTTAAGCGAAGTCACTATATAGAATACATTTGCTATTTTGGTCAAATGTGCATGCAAGGGATCGCAAACTGCAGAGCTGCAGATTGGGAAGGACATTCATGTTTCTTTGCACTCTGCCACTAGCAAAAACTCACAGATATCACTGCATGCAGAGGTCTCCTAAACACAGAGGGTACGTGTCAGTCCTGGCACCGCAGAGGGCTGGACAGAAGGATTACAACACACCACTTGACATGGGCAGATGACACATGCCACAACGTCATTCATCTGTGCCCTTTCAGTGCTGATGATACGCATGAAATGAGATGTGATTATGTATACACTCGGCACGAATGTTTGATGGTAGTTGGGCACATATTGGCACGTGGAGGCAACATTATTTAGCGTGAAGATGTAATCTTACAGACAGATGAAACTCATCCACAACCAGTATTGGAGAAAGTTACTTTTAAACGTAATGCATTGCCTAAAAAAGTAACTAATCATGTTGCTTTTATGGAAACTGTTACATGCCACTTTTGTGTTACTTTTTCTCATCTGGGCTGGGCTTACTTATTTTAATAGTCAATAGAGCATTGGTGTTTGCAACGCTAAGGTCATGGGTTCGATCCCAGGGAAAGCAAGACCTGATTCAATGTGTTGCTTGAATGCAATGTAAGTCGCTTTGGATAAAGCGTCTGGCAAATGCATAACTGTAATGTCAATGTAAATAAAAAAAGCCGTAGGCTGAAGGAAATGTAAAATCACGCCTGTACAATAGAGGGCGCAACTCAACAAACTTTTCAAATCTCCTGCCGTTCTTGTTTTCAGAAGAATAGAGCGAAGGAGAAGAAATCTCAACTTTTTCACACAGAAATGTGATTATCTAAAGTAGTTGATTTGTGTTTATTAGTTTGCCTGAATTTGGATCATCGAAGGTCAGCAGCAAAGACATTGGTTAATAAAGTGAGATTAAATACATAAAGTATATTTGAGTAATTTAGCGTATTTAATAATTTCTGGTTTACATAATATTCTTTGCAATTTGACTCTCTGGGGTCAGTATGATTTTTTTTTTCTTATGTATCATTTTCTGCTTTTAATTGATCAAAAATCCAGTCAAAACCGTAAACTATGAAATATTACAATTTAAAACTGCTGTTTTCTATTTTTATATATTTTTAATTAAATTTGTCATTTAGTTTTTAGTCCTCAGTGTCACATGATCTTCCAGAAATCACTCTCAGAAATCAATGGGCTAGTTTGCTGCTCAAGAAACATAAATGGTTGTTATGCAACATTTTTTATAATTTTTTTTTAAACATGATCCATTTTTTTCCAGTATTCTTTGATTAGAAAGTTCAAAAGAACGTCTCGGGTTACTTATGTAACCCTGGTTCCCTGAGGGGAACGAGACGCTGTGTCGAAGCACTAGGGGAAATAGCCTTGCGTGAGTCACGTGAAGATCTATGCAACCAATGAGAAGCGAACGCGTGTGAATGCGTCACTGCCGGCCGCAGCCGGTGACGTCATGAGGAAGAGCATAAAGCGCGTCTGAAACCGGGGCGCGTCAGCCATGAATGCCTGAAGCGGGCCCGGATGCGCCCGGAGCTGAGGCCAAGACACAGCGTCTCGTTCCCCTCAGGGAACCAGGGTTACATAAGTAACCCGAGACGTTCCCTTTCAGGGAACTCGAGCTGTGTCGAAGCACTAGGGGAACGCTATGCCAACGCCACCTCAGCGAGGTCAGCATCCGGGTGTGTCCCAGCTCACTGAGAGAGCACCCTGGTTCCCGGGGCGGCATCGAGGTCTAGCTGGTAGAACCTCATGAATGTGTGCGGCGAGGACCAGCCAGCCGCAGCACAAACGTCAGGCAAGGAGACTCCGGAGAGGAGAGCCTTGGATGCCGCCATGCTCCTAGTGGAGAGGGCTCGGACCCTCAAAGGAGAAGCATGTCCGGCCGACTCATAAGCTAGACAGATAGCCTCGACTATCCACCTGCTCAGAGTTTGCTTGGAAGCTGGGGCACCCTCGGGGGCCCCAAAGCAAACGAACAGTTGGTCCGACTTACGCCACGTGGCAGTCTTGTGAACGTAAGCGTCCAGTGCTCGCACTGGACAGACCTTGTTCTTGTGCTCCTGCTCATGATCGTCAAATGGGGGAGGGCAGAAGGCCTGCAGCGTGACAGACCGAGCCACATTAGTGGGAACCTTGGGGACGTAGCCCGGCCTCGGGTGGAGGAAAGCTTTCGCCATCCCGGGCGCAAACTCAAGACATGATGGGGCCACTGAGAGGGCCTGAAGGTCCCCGACCCTCTTAAGCGAAGTGATAGCCAGCAAAAGAAGGGTTTTTAGCGAGAGGTACTTGATAGAGATACCCTCTAGAGGTTCAAAGGGTGGCTGGGACAAGCCTAGGAGTACCATGGACAAGTCCCAGGCAGGCACCCTGGTCTGTGCCGCAGGTCTCAGCCTTAATGTACCACGGAGGAAACGAGTGACTAGGGGGTCCCTGCCCAAGGACACCCCACCCAGAGGTACGTGGCAAGCCGCTATAGCAGCCACGTAGACCTTCAAGGTGGAGGGGGACAGCCCTGCCACAAATCTTTCTTGCAGGAACTCCAGTACTTTGCCAATTTGGCAGGTTACTGGGTTCAGCTGCCTTTCACTACACCAAGAAGTGAAGAGCTTCCACTTCAAGGCGTAGAGTTTCCTCGTGGAGGGAGCTCTGGACTGCAGGATGGTCTCAACAACCTCGGCTGAGAGACCGGCCTCTATGAGCTGGGCCCCCTCAGGGGCCAGACCCACAGTTTCAACGGCCCTGGTTGCGGGTGAAGAATGCAACCTTCCGCCTGGGACAGAAGGTCCCTCCTGATCGGGATCTCCCAGGGGACCCCGTCGAGGAGGGACACAAGGTCCGCGAACCATATTCTGGACGGCCAGTGGGGGGCCACTAGCGTGAGACGGACCTTGTCCCGGCGAACCTTGGCCAGAACTCCCGGGAGCAGAGCGATCGGGGGAAAAGCATACAGGCGTAACCTCGGCCATGCCTGCGTCACGGCATCCCGCCCCAGAGGCGCTGGATGTGTGAGTGAAAACCACAGAGGGCAATGGGAGTTTTCTACCGAGGCAAACAGGTCGACCTGTGCCTTTCCGAACCTTTCCCAAATTTGCTCCACCACCTCGGGGTGGAGTCGCCATTCCCCTGGTCTCGCCCCCTGTCTCGACAGGGCGTCTGCTCCCACATTCTGGACCCCCGGGATATAAGCCGCCCGGATGGAGAGCAGCTTTCCCTGGGCCCAGAGGAGGATCTGTCGCGCCATCTTGTAAAGTGGTCGCGAACGCAGACCCCCCTGGTGATTGATATACGCAACCGCAGTCATGCTGTCGGTGAAAACAGTGACATGGTGGTCGCGAAGGTCCGGTAGGAACGCACGGAGTGCTTTGCGGATCGCCAGTAACTCTAACGTGTTTATGTGCCAGGTTTGGTGCCGACTGTTCCATAGACCTTGTGAGGAGCGGTCTCTCAAGACCGCCCCCCAGCCCGAGAGGGAGGCATCTGTCGAGAGAGAGACTCTCCGAGCCAGAGCCCCTAGCACTGGGCCTTGAGACAGAAACCAAGGATTCTTCCACATACTCAAGGCGCGTAGGCATCGCCCCGTGACCTTGATAATGCGAAGCGGGTTCCCTTTCGGGGAAAACCCCTTGGTCTTTAGCCACCACTGCAGGGGTCTCATGTGCAGCAGGCCCAACGGGATGACGCAGGAAGCCGCTGCCATGAGCCCTAACACCCTCTGGAAGTGTCTGACAGTGAGTGGCTGGCCTAACTTGATGCTCTTGACGGCTGAACAGATAACTTGGATGCGCCCGGGGGAAAGCCGGGCCGACATCGCTACTGAGTCCCAGACGACTCCCAAGAAGGTGGTTCTCTGAGCAGGAGAAAGGACACTCTTCTTGGCGTTCAGCCTCAACCCCAGCTCCTTTATGTGTGCGAGCACTACATCTCGATGTTGCTCCGCCAACTGCGGCGACTGGGCCAGAATAAGCCAGTCGTCTATATAGTTTAAGACACGGATGCCCCGTGACCGCAGGGGAGCTAGAGCAGCGTCCACGACTTTCGTAAACGTGCGGGGTGAGAGCGCTAGGCCGAAAGGAAGCACCCGATACTGGTACGCCTTTCCCCCAAAGGCGAACCTCAGGAACTTCCTGTGTTGCGGAAGGATGGAGACATGGAAATAAGCGTCCTTGAGGTCGACTGTGACAAACCAATCCTCGGATCTGATCTGCACTACGATCTGTTTGAGCGTTAGCATTTTGAACTTTAGACGCTTGACCGCACGATTCAAGAGACGTAAATCCAGAATGGGCCGCAACCCTCCATCCTTCTTTGGAACTATGAAGTACCGGCTGTAGAACCCGGACTTGCTCTCTGCGAGGGGTACATACTCGATGGCCCCTTTCGCCAGCAAAGTGTCTACTTCTTGTTCCATGACCAGAGCCTGCTGAGGGCCTACAGCAGACTGTAGGACCCCCGAGAACTGGGGTGGTGAGACCCCGAACTGAATGGCGTACCCTAAGGTGACCGTGCGCAGGACCCACTGAGAGATACCGGGTAGCCGTGACCACGCATCCCGGAATTCTACTAGGGGAACCAGCCTCCCGGGGCTGGCCTCTGGTGCTGATGGCATGTCCACCACTGGGCCGGGATTTCCGGATTCCCGGGTGGAGTGCTCTAGGACCCTCCTCAGAGGGGGTGGTTTTCCCATGGCGGGCTGACTGGTCAGCTGCTCCAGGGATACACCACCTTGTTGCGGCTTGGCGTCAGGGCCGCTTGCTCTTAGCCTTCTTAGCGCTCAGGACAGCCCTCAGATCGCCCCTCTTGCCAGAGGCTTGAGCCTGTCGCCCCGACCCCCCGGGATTAGCCGGAGGAAGACGGGTGGCGACACTTCGTTTTTGAGCGGCCCTGTGTGAAGAGCTCTGAGACCCCCTTTGACTGGCGGTCTCACGTGGAGGGCGGCGGGGAATAACTTTACTGAACGCCACCTGCTGTCGTGCAGCCTCCTGAAACTTGTCGACAACGCTTTTTACGGCGTCGCCGAACAAGCCCGAAGGGGACAGAGGAGCGTCCAGCAAAACAAATTTGTCCCTATCTTTGATGGAAGACAAATTGAGCCAAAGATGTCTCTCCGTAGCCACCAGAGCTGCCATGGAGCGACCGACAGAGTAGGCCGTCTCCCTAGTGGCCCGGAGAGACAGATCCACGGTCCGGCGCAGCTCTGCCACTGTCTCCGGACCGATACCGCCGCCCTCGTTGAGGTCCCCCAGCAACTCAGCCTGATAAGCCTGCAGCAGAGCCGTGGTGTGCAGGCACGCTGCGGCTTGACTAGAGGCTGTGTACGCTCTCCCCACCAAAGACGACGTGACGCGCATCGGCTTGGAGGGGAGCGCCGGAGCTTTAATGGAGGACGCAGATTGGGGCACAAGGTAGCTCGCAAGCGCCTCATCCACCTTCTGCATCCCCCCATAGCAATAGCTTTGAGCCCCTGCGAGATTCGTATACATCGAACTGTTCCGTGTATGAACTCTCTCAGAGGCTGGCTTTTCCCACGATCTGGATACCTCGGCATGCAAATCGGGAAGGAAAGGCATAGCTCGGCGCGGGGGAGTGACGCGAGCCGGCAGATAACGCTCGTCCAACATACTTCTTTTAGGACGGGCGCTTCTGGTCTCCGCCGGCCATTCAATATCCAGACGAGAGACAGCTCGCGCCACAACCTCAACTAGCTCTTCAAACGCCGGCGAGGAGAGTGGCGAAGCCTCCTCTGCCGGGTCAACACTAGCTAAGTCCATCTCACTATCGGAACTCGACAAAGCTAATGTTGGAGTCACAGCACGAACATCTCCCGAGGAGTGCCCGTGACTGGAACCCGTTTGGTCTCGTGAGGGCTGAGGTAAGGACGGACCCACCCCAGCAGCCTCAGCGAGATCCATTTGTGAACCCCAGGACTGAGAGCGCCGCAACGCCTCGGCCGCTGCAGGTCCCGAACCCCGGGGAACACTAGCCTGGGCGGCCTCGTTACAGACCGCCAGGCGGGAGCGGAGAACATGCAGAGAAAACTGCTCACAGTCTTTACAGCCGGCGCCCTCAAGAGCCGACCGTGCATGTTCCACTCCTAAACAGATAACACACATTACATGTGTATCCCTGCCCGTTATAAAACGAGGACAGGGATAAACACACGGTCTGAAACTCTGTTCATCTCTCGCCACACTTTTCACACTCATTCTTTGATTTTTTAAGCTATCAAGTCTCAAAAACCACTCTCGCACAGACACAGCACGCTGAAGGCATTCAGAGCTGACGCGCCCCGGTTTCAGACGCGCTTTATGCTCTTCCTCATGACGTCACCGGCTGCGGCCGGCAGTGACGCATTCACACGCGTTCGCTTCTCATTGGTTGCATAGATCTTCACGTGACTCACGCAAGGCTATTTCCCCTAGTGCTTCGACACAGCTCGAGTTCCCTGAAAGGGAACATAATTTATTTAAATTAGACCTTTTTTTTTCTTTCTTAACAAGCCTTTTGAATTATGGGTGACACTCAAAAAGTAAAAAAAAAAACAAAAAACCTTGCACTACAAGTATTCATTGAGCTGTAAATGTGTTATTTTCAGACGTCCTGAGAAAAATGTAATGCTTGGTATTTTAATGTGACATATCACAAGAATATCTGCTTTCTTTTCCTCCTGATCAGTTTCTTTTTTCCCCTTTGTATTCTGCTGTAACAGCATGCAAACAAGACAACATATAGTCTGCATTTGTGGTCTGTTCTCCTGATTTAATTCACAATGTATCCATGAATAATCCATGGAATGCACAAAGAATCTCAGATCTTTCTCCCCAAATCCTCACTTTTTTTCCAGGTTTGTGTTCACACGGGTGCTTTAAAATGTAATTGTCTCCTCTTTTCACTTCTAATCCTATTAACAGCATTTACTGAAAAGTAGATAAATGCAATTTATTATCTGTCAAAATGGCTTTAAATATCATGCATTGCTAAAATTAATCAGCATTTGTGAGTAAGGCAACATATATTAGATAATACAGATATAGGCTATATTACCACAGTGGCCTATCCATAGTAATGCTGTGGAAAGAATCACATTTTTTTGTGTTATTCATGACATTGTGGTTCGATGTTTGAATGGTGAGTAGAATAATGTCATCTCATTGTGCCCAGGTTTTTAAAATAGTATATTATTGCGTTCACATAGCGAAAAGTTAACCCATAATTTGTGCAAAGCATCACGGGGCGCTGGAAAAAGGTAGATGCAGAGTAAAAATCTTCACCTTCACTTTTGATTAATTCAATACATCCTTGTTCAACTTTTGAATGGTTGTGTGTATCTGTGGCTGCATATTAAATGTATGCATATACATACTGTGAAAAAAGGAATCACAATATTTTAATATATCATGACACTGGCACAGCTTTATTATTCTGGTTTATAACAAATGCACATCAGATTTTAAGAAGAAATTACCTTTTTAATTGCATATGCCCTTAGACAAATACATGGGTGTTTGTCACTCTTTTCTGGGGGTTTTCAATCTGAAAGGCTGTTCTTGTTTTGCGGGTCAAGTAATTGAGGCTGGAGATTAGAGATGAACATGTTTTGTGTCTGAAGCCACTGCACGGTTTTTGAGCAGCCTCTATTTCAAGTGCCTGCTTTTTGATGTGTGTACTTTTTCTCCCAGGGGTTCACATCTCTGCTGGAAGAGAAGCAAGTAGGGATATGTTGTGTGGGTGAACATGAGGTAATTATTCCTGCAAGGATTTATTATGTTTTGCGAATGTGTGCAATAGCAAGAGAAGGGTCATTTATTGTGCATTGCGAATTGTGCATATGTGCATTTCCACGTAGTTCTCAATTTCTAACTGGCTTAGTGTATCTTTGGATAAAAATTAATAAATAATAAAGGTTAGCTAGAAAACTCTTTGCAGAACCTTCAAGATTCCGGTGCAAAACAGCAGCAACATCAAATGTACGATGCACAAAAAAAGCAGTTACAATAAACAATGCACAGAATGCAACAAAACGTAACCTAGATATGTTAATGCTTTAGGCGCTAACCTTACTAAATTCAAAGGGTGAGTAAAAAATGGATAAGGTTTCATTTAACTAAGGGTGGGCTTCCAAGGAGGACGATGAAGGTGGAATTGTAAGCCAGTGACTAAAAATCATGTCAAGGATGTGCAGAATAGATCCTAGATTCTTTTTTTTTTCTAAGAATCTAAGAATCTAAGTGATTGCAAAAAAAGATTTCTTAAAGGCATTTGGAATTTATTTATTTATATATATGTGTGTGTATATGTATGTATGTGTGTGTATGTATGTATATGTGTGTGTATATATGTATATATATTTTTGTATATATTTATATATTATTACACATATACATACATGTATGTATGTCAATTCTTTTATTTGGTCGAGCTATCCATTTAAATGGTTTGGTGAGGCATTTTTAATCGATGTACCTTATGAATATTTCATTCTATCATCATTTACTCACACTCAATTTATTCCAAAACTGAATTAGTTTCTTCCGCTGAACGCAAAAGAAGATCTTATACCATAATAATACATATTATTGGCAGGCATAGAATGACTGATATTTCAATGCAGTTGAAAGTTGCCAATATAGTGATCAGATCTCATTGATTAAAATTACAGGCTTTCAGAATTAAATTTTCGTCTTCTCAAATATCAGGGCCTGTAAATAAAAATGGAGATTGTTTTATTCTCTCTCAAGCACCATATCCTCCTATGCCATGATAGAAAAAAGAAACAAAAAAAGCCTGATGTATAAAATGTTACATTACATTTATGCATTTGGCAGACTCTTTTATCCAAAGTAACTTACATTGCATTCAATGGACACATTGATATTCAAAAATGTCCCTGGGAATCGAACCCATGACATTGGTGTTGCAAGCTCCAATGCTCTACTGGTTGAGCTACAGGAAAGCTATCACACAAAAATAAATATGTATAACACTTTTTTGAATATTAATACACGTCAGCCTTTACATGTTTAAATCCCACACATACAAGCACAATGAGCTGTTAAACGTATTTGTATTTATATGTCAGGAGAACAATGCAGAGAGAGAGAGAGAGAGAGAGAGGCTGCAAGTGTATCATCTGCCCAAATGCTCTGTCTTCAGGCAGGAAGAAAGAACGTGACCGGAATATTCTGAAGGTACCATGTGCCACCTGCTCTTGTAGGGGGTGGCTTTAAGAGAGAGTGAAGCTCTGGCCCAGATCCAAGGATAGATTGGCTGTGTTGGGAGGCCAGTCGCTCCCCTGCATTCCCAGCAAAGATTAGTGCGCTGGATGATATGCCACAGAGACTGGACTCTTGCTGACAAGGGTCAGAAAGCATGTATGTATGTATATAACCCCCTCTGGTCTAAATAGCTCTCCCTCTGCTGAATTATCAATGCAACTTCACCAATAGACCATATTACATATCTAAAATAAAGAGTTCCTTTAATTAATATATATATATATATATATATATATATATATATATATATATATATATATATATATTCACCTAAAGGATTATTAGGAACATCTGTTCAATTTCTCATTAATACAATTATCTAATCAACCAATCACACGGCAGTTGCTTCAATGCATTTAGGGGTGTGGCCCCTCACAAAAAAATCGGCTACAATATACAATACAATATTACATATACAGTAATACTTTGAGATACAAGCATAATCCGTTTCAAGACTGAGCTCGTAACTCAAGATGCTCATATCTCAAATCATTTTTTCCCATAAGAAATAACAGGAAAAAAAAAATCAATCTGTTAATAAACCTAAAAAACTCCCTTATTAGTGCTAATAACAATGGAAAAAAACATGTTTTTAATTGCTATAGAGACATACACACAAAACAAATTATGGTATATAAGGATTCCTGTTTTATAAAATAAAATATGGTTTTAATTACGAGTTCTTACCTTCGAGACAGACGATACAGTAGCGGCTAATGGTGACGTGTGGAGGAGAAGGAGGGAGGGATAACATAGATTAGATCTATGGCAAAAAGAAACGAGCGCAAAACGGATGTTTGCAAGCGTAAATTACATCGGCGAGCGTATAACAAATATAGATATTCAAGTATATATTCACTTCTCGAACGTGGAGTGAACTAGCGAGGCGGCATGGGCTGATTGCCCGTATCTCTGAATACTCGTATGTCGGTACGTTCATTTCTCAAAGTATTACTGTATATATTATATACAATAAAATATGACAACTGAGAATAGGACTACAGGAGCAACTAGGATGGAGTTGAATTTCCATGCACGTGCTGACTTAAGCGATGTGAGGTATATAATCTGTATGATGTTGACAGCATGTTGTGTTATTGCATTACGTGACTATTTTGTATGACATATGAACCGTAACTTACAGTATGCATGCCTTAGTTATGATAAGAATTATATTTATAGAAAGCTTTGACATGTGACATTTCAAAATTATGTAATCCATATGAAACCAGTGAGAGGTACAGGCTGCTCAATTGTAGATAATGTGTAGCACTTCCCAATGAGGAAAGTACAAGGCATGAGATTGAAAATCACCCTCTACTTCATAAATAAAAATGGATAGTATTAAAAAATATTCCTTTTAAAAAAGAAAATTCTAAAACACTATCAAAACAGCTGCGTAAAACTATATATATATATATATATATATATATATATATATATATATATATATATATATATATATATATATATATATATATATATATATATATATATATATAATATAATATAATTAATATAATTATATAATTTATTTTTTATTTTTTCACAAATTATACTTTTTTTTTTCTTTTTTTCCACATTATATATGTATGTATGTATGTATGTATGTATGTATGTATGTATGTATGTATGTGGGAAAAAAAAGGTAGGGGTTATTTATTTAGTAAATGGATCAATAGCTAAATATATTATTTATATATGTAATTAAGTATCAAACAGCTTTGAACAAAAAATGTTTTTTGAAGATTTTGGTCTAATGACCCATAATTTCCCTATGGGAGCATCAATAGTTTCTAAATAAAGGAACTGCTGCACTTTAATTGATGCTCTTCAATCTGACAAGATGTGGATATTTCAAAGATGTAATTATGATTCAGCCTCTGGAGACCTCGACAAAAACAAGAGCGAAAAACGGATTCAAAGGGTTTTTTTATCAGCTAATATAAGTCAAAAGGGGACCATGACACCACAAAAACTCAAAAAGATGAGTAACAAAAGGAAGGAAATACACTGCAGGAGGCAGAGAACTCATAGAGAAACCATATGGATGAGCGGATCGAGTTTTTTTTTAGTGAGCTGAAGTACAGAGCACTAGGAAATGAAAACTTTTCATCTCCTCTGGAGAAAATGTATGGAGTTGCCGAGAGGATGTTGGAGACTGTATCTAACAGCACATGTTATCCTTCTGCCTGAGGGCTGTTGTGTGAGAGAGAGAGGGCCGTAAAAGTTTGTGAGGTGCGTTGAAATAAGAAAGCGTTGCACTTTCTCCGTCAGACAGAAAGGACGGAATCCAGTTTAATTCCCTCAGGAAATAAAGCAATGTAAGGATTTATCGGCATTTCAGCAATTATAAGAGCACTGTCACACTCCACTGGTTACTCAGACAGGGATTTGTAGGCTTGGCATGGAAGAGAAGCTGTTTTTCTTTCTGTTTTCCTCAAACCTGCCTAAGGGATCAAAGACCTCCTGTATAGCGTTTCAATTTGAACATTTTATGTGATAGTAAAGAATTCATGGGCGGTGTTGGCCGAGGTAGGTGTCTGTGCTGGGCTCGTAAATGTTGAATATCTGAATCTCCTTCGCTCGCAGGAAGAACACATTTTCTGCCGAGCACACGTATATGCGTTCATGTCCGACACGCTCGCGTGCAGCATTCACGGATTCATGGTTTCATTCACATCGAATGATTCATTGGTCATCCTTGTTTTGTGGGCTGTGGATTCAATTAACTCCTTTGCTGTTGATGGATGGGTCTTCAACTGATGGCCAGCTATCCTCACCAAAGAGACCTGTACTTGGCCTTCCACATGCAGCTCCTGTGAGAAGGACCTCTGTCTCATGTGCCACCCATTCATCTTGTAATTGGTGTGTAGTTCTGTCAAACAACCATTAACGGCCCACCTCATCCCTTCCAATTACCCCTAAAGCACCTTGGAAGCTCCCACAGCAAACATCATTACTAGATGAGCTGCAGGAGCATCTGTCAGTCCAGAACATCAACAGAAAATAACTCTGCTAGGCCATGGTGGTGGGCTTGTTGGTTGATGGAGGACCAGTTGATTTGTAAGGTTGAGTAAATCGATCGCTCGTTACTTTGTTCTATCGTTCGTTTGTTCTAAATACCTATTTGAAATACCTATACCTGTCTGTCTATCATCTACAGAGTCTCGCTGTCTGTCTGTCTATCATGTACAGTGTCTCTTTTTCTGTCTTCTACAGTGTATGACTGTCTGTTATCTAGAGTGTCTGTCCTTCTGGCTGTCATCTACAATTTCTGTCTGGCTGTCATCTACAGTATATATAATAGCCACATCTGAGTCGATTCTTATGTGTTATAATGATATTTACGTATACTAATTATTTAGTATATTTTGGCATATTTTAATTTATTTGTATAAAGGTGTGCTATTCAAATTAAACAGTCAAAAAAATAAACCATTCAAAAATAAAAACTTTTCAATGTTTGTTTAGGCGAATTTTGGCATCATAACCTTATAATGCGCAGAATGAAAAATGAATACAGTGATCCCTCGTTAATATCTACGATGACAGACCTGTGCGGTTCGATGAATATGATAATGATGGAGTTACTGCACTGGTATAATGAGGCCTTTATATCAGTTTGGGAAGCGCCTCATCGTCAGATATCGCGCTGGATATTCAACATTTGCTTCTGAGAGAGGCGAAGAGACTCCCACTCCACTCATGCGCTCATTGGTCGATCTCGCGCCGGGAACCAATCACGTGTCTTGTCTGAGGGCCGTGTGTGTGTACAAAGCCTCTGAGAGAGTTTCTCTCTTTGTCTGGCATCCTGGGAAACCGTTTCTTTCGCATCACGATGAAGCAACGCTGCTTTCCGCAATACAACTGCCGATGTAACGGTATTTTCTAATTTTTATTTTTCAATGAATATTTTTGAAAAATGAGGCCGCGAAACTTGAACCGCGAAGTGGCGAGAGATTACTGTATTCAGTGTGTCATTTTGTTCACCTTTAGTAGCAAGCTTGATGGGTCGGTGCACATTATTGTACGTTTAGTCAAGAGAGGAGAAAGTGAGATGGGTGAACTGCCTAAAGGCCTCATTGATTGGACAGCTCTGCCTCGTCAGCATGTCTCCAGTGATGAGCTCAGTGAATAACCCTGTGCATAACCGGCTGCGGTGCTGCAGGGACATGATGGACTGACCGGGATTCAGGACCCCAGAAACCAAGAGGAGACACAGATGAAGTGTCATAATGGCAACTCATAAGTAAATCCACACATAGATACACAGGAACAAAGTGAGATGGATTTGTTTGGCCCAGAGGCTCTGAAGAAGCTTGTAATATTACTGATAGTGACCGTATTAAAGCACCTGTCAAATTAATCATCTTCTCATTTAGCAACTATAGGATTAATCTCTCAAAGCATATGGGTAGTTCATTAACCTGTAGTATCTTTTACCAACAGAATGTGCAAAGATTGTCATAGTAATTAACCGATTGTACTGTGCTGAATGGCTTTAGGATGAGCAGATTTTATTATAGAAAAATAAGGTACCAAGAAATGCTGTTTAATAGCCCAGCTTCTTCCCACAATGCAATAGGGTCTGTCTCGTATGCTCAAAAAAGGCAGCATTTATTTGACCAAAACTATAATAAAAAGTAATATCGTGACATATGTTACAATTAAAAGATTGTGGATAAATAGATCAAAGCTAGATTTTCAGCATCGTCATATGATCCTTCAGAAATCATTCTAATCCTCAAGAAACTTTTCTCATGTATTTTAATGTGTGTTCATTCTTGCTGCTCCAAACTTTTATGATTTTCAATACTGATTTATTTCATTTCAACAATGAGTTATGGTCATATAGGACTGCAAATCTTCACTATTGTATGTTGTATTCCAAGTTTTATCTTGAATTTATTATCATACGCCATATTGAAATGTTGTTCTGTTCTAATGACTCAGAAGATAACTTCAGAAGACTATTCAATAAAAGTATATTCAGCAGCATTGATATTTTGCCTAACATTAATTTTGTGTTCAACTAAGTTATTAGTTCAAGTTTGGAATGACGTGATGGAAGGTAACTGATTTTAGTTGAAATATCGCTTTAAGAAGAAAAAAAAAATTATGATAATGAACATTTTAGTTGGCTCTCTTTCCTGTGTACAATAATAGTCAGTAACTGCAACAAGGGACTAAGTAAAGCTCTGCTCTTATCTTTTCTTTCCAACTGCGAGGAGGAGTTTTAACCCAGCATGGCCTCCTCTGTCCTTCCCACTAATCCTCACTCATCTCACAGACTCACTAGAACACTCCACCCCATGCACATCCAGACCCCGCTCCCTCTCTTTGCATGGCTCATTAGCCCACGACATCTCCACTAACGACAACTGGAGCTCGCAACTGTCATGGGAGCCTGATGTCCAGCCAGACATAGTCGGCTTGTGTGGGATGAGGCTCGGTCCATCTCGTACATGCTGTGCGGGTGAGCTGTAGTGGTAATGAGGAGCGCCGGGCCTCATTTAGCTGGGCTCTGCTAGCACCCATTGAGACCCAAGCCAAAGGCCCAGAGCCAGAGCCTGCAGCTCTCAGCCAGGTCTCTAGGACCCAGTCGGCTCCAACCTACTGGCAGCTTCCAGAATACTGAGCAGGGCATCAGCATCATCTCAGCAGAGCCCTATGCTCAACAGCTAGATGCACCTTCTCAGAGTGTTTGACATCTGAGTACCGCAGTAAATGTGTCCCCATGCTGCACAAGATCAGTAGCAGCGCAAGCAGGCTTCTGGAAAAAGACCAGAGTCATATGTGGATACACAATGATCTGGCTACATTTTGTTTTGACACTGTAATAAAATCCAATGCATAATGCAGTGCTGTGTTATCAGTGATCCCAGACAGAATCTGCAGACTTCATTCACTTCTCTTTTTTTTTTTTTATGAGGTGAATGAAGAGAAAGCCTAGACAACTATTTACAAAACTCTTAAGTTTTATAAGCGTCAATTTTATTGCTATATGTAATTTTACCTGACCCTTAGAGGAGATTCGTCATTGTTGGCGTTTTCTTTTCTTTTTGTTGTCTTTTTTTCTTTCTTGATATAGATTAAAAGAACAATGAGGGAAATTATATACATACACTACAGTTCGACAGTTTGGGATAGGTATCTGCTTTTAAAATAATTATCTTGTGCTCACCAAGTCTGTTTTCATTTAATCAAAAATACAATAAATGTTATATTAATAATTTAAAATTGTCGAAAGTTTAAAAGAACAGCATTTATTTTTAAGAAAACTATTTTGTAACATTATTGATGTATTTACTCTCACTTTGGATCAATTTAATCCATGACCTTTTAAAGAAAAACTTACTGACTCCAAATGTTTGTACCAAACTGCATATTAATTATCAACTAAGAGTCAATTTGAAAATGTTATGAAAAATGAGCTATTTAGCCTTTGTATTTGAACTTTCCAAAAAATTAACATCAGTCTAATAAAACATTTTTACCAACCTGTTGGCAAAAGCTAAACCAATAGAGGGGAGAGGAGTAAAAGACTAGATTTCTTTCCATTTGCATGCAGTTTGATAAGCGTGTGCGCGTGTATTCGTGTGTCAGTTTTCTGCACAATATGGGAACGAGCAAGAGTTATAACGTTGTTGTTCACATGCTAAAATCTGGGCCCTATGTTGTATACCAGGTTTTTCAGACACGTACTGATTTGATTAGGATATCAGGAAGGAGTCGGGCATGCAACGAATAAATTTTCTTTCTTTTTTTGTAAGTAGGGGATGGTAGTTCATACTGACTTTCAGTATCACCTCTGGTGGTATGTTGTTGCTATGGCAACAACTGAATAACGCAACGCTCCAGCATTGTCAAATCATTAACAATTAAATCCAAATAATGCCATAATCCTTGTTCATACAACAAGCTCCAGGTCTGTAGAGACCTGTAATTGTTTTAGTTACTCATTTGATTCAGAACATTCATTGTAGCAACAGTGACAACTTCAGCAAACACACATCAGTTGAAATCAGTTTAACCTTCGAGACATGTTTACCAGCAGCAAAATAGTTGAATATTTTGTTAAAAAAGAAATAAAAGAAGATAAGGGGTTCAATACGAGTTTGGTACAACAGGAAAAAGCAACACAAACCCAAGGCTTGGTTTCTTTTTATTTTCAAGTTCAAATGATAGTCTGTTCCACCTTTTATTTTTACTATGATTAATAATAGAAACACTTTAAAATCGTCTTGATGCATAATCAGGGTTATTTCAAGATTTACAAGACAATGGTGGATACACACATTTCAATGTTACGCTCTTTCAAGAAATCACAGAAAGATGAGAAAGAGAGAAAAAGTGCCATCTATATCAGATCCTACTTCACCTTTCCAGATGGAGACAGTGGGTGAAGCGACACCCGATGCTTCCCATTTCCAGAACATGCATATTTCATCACTGGGCAGTAGTTGTGAGACTTCCACGACACAAATGATTTTGTCTCATCAGTAGAAATAGTCTCATCTATTGTCATACAGATAAGAGTAAGATATCATTCGAAATTGTAGAAGATCTTTAAACGCCACTTTCCGAAGTCCCGACATCCATTCCATGAAGTTAGTGGAGCGTGTCACAAATGTATTTAAACTCACTAGCAAGCTCTTATGTGACATCTGAACTCTTGGACTGCGTATGAGAAGTTGTCTGACTTGTCATAGAGAATGACTCTGCTGGCTGCCTTTGCGCTCAAAGGTACCTCACGGACAGACTGAGGCAGCGTAAATGTTTAATAATCTACAGCAAAATAAAGCGAACTTTGGTGACAACTAAACAAATGTTTAGTTACTATAGTAATCCTTTCTTGGTAGAAATGACATCAGAAGTTGAAAACTTTGTTCAAAAGTGTGGATTTACACACAAACTGACCAGCAGCCGCAACTTTCAGACGCCATCTTTCTTATGTTTTTTAGTTCAACTGTGGGATATCAAAGGCAGTGAAGGATACATTTATGTTGCCTTCAAGAATTGATCAGATGAAGGTCTCTCAGGAGACAGGAAGTGAAGCTAACATTGGATTCGGATGTGCTTTGAAGCCTTCGCACCTTGGAATGCAGCATTTTTCAGTTTCTGGATGCAGCCTTGATTGGGGTTGGTGCACAGATCATCTCTTCCTCTTCTGCTCTTTTACTTGTTGTGGCGGTTAGCGAACAGCATTGAATTATCGTGTGCACCCCCTTCTGGATTGGAGTATGGATCACCTGTGTCTGACAGTATTTGTCGTCTGACTGCATGCACCAAGTCGTGACGTCCATAATGTTATGGTTTGGGATGAATGCATGTACGGTTACAACCCCTACTCATCAATGATAGCATGATCTACCTTATCCACAACCCACATCTCTACTTCCACTCTTGAAGTGACTTCTGGAACATTGGAAAGGAACCCCATCACACCCGATTTGTTATCAGGTTGACTTGACTTTAGGCCTTCTTGAGCAAGATGTGCAAATACAGAGCATTTCTCTGCAGCTGTCATATCATCTTTTGACATCCCATCAAATGAATGCCATAAAACTATCACTCAACCATTACTCAAGAACGGTGACAGGAAAAGCATTTTATTTTAATGGTGGAAGTGAATGTTATTTCTTTGCAAAGAAGTATGTGCAATGTAATATAATGTTTTGATTTTAGTATTAAATAGGCATACAAAATAACAAATAAAAAATCTAAAATTAAATAAATAAAATCAAATAAAAATCCCGTCATCATTCACTTTTGCTGTTTCAAATCTAACTTTCTTTTTATGGACAGAACTGGACAAAATATGTTTATTAAAACCAGTATGACACTTTATTCCGTGGATGCAGCTTTGGAACAGCATACAGGTTTTTCCTTTTTGAAACTCAAAATAAAATAAATGACAACAACATCTTAACTTTAAGAGACTAAGAAGTTTTCCCAACCAACACTCATCGTATGAAAATTAAAGTATTTCCTTGTTTGTGTTCTGCTCTGTGAACAGTACATGTAAAACAATGTGTCATTGTCGCAGACCGATGGAATAAACACAGATTTTTGTGAGGAAATGTGAGTGAATTGAGCACTCAAAAACAAAAGGTCCACTAGGTAGTTGTCACAGTCTTGTCGTGTCTGTCACATCCGGGTTCCTCTATGTATCTTCCAGGTCCTGCACACTCCTGTCTGTCTAATCACATTCCCAAGTCTTGTCAGCTGTTCCTCATCCCGTGTTTGTCAATATGTACCCTCCTGTGTTCCCATGTCTTTGTCTCTTGTTGACATTGTTGTGTAGATGTTGCTAAATGCCGCTATCTTTTCGTGGTTTTTCCTGTTCGCACTACGAGTGCCGGTTTTGTTTCTGTTCAACGTTTTTTGGTTTTCCGTTTTTGTAATAAAGTGAAGTTGCATTAGCCTGCTGCTCCCTCGTCCGCTGACATTAGTGACCATTCAACAATCACATCCAATAGAGGACACGTTCAGTTGGACGGAGTGAAACACAGAAAAATGAATTATACTTGGGCCTACAGTTCAAACAGAAATTACATTTAATTTTTTCACCCAAATGTTGTTCCAAACCTAATGCAAGTTATTTTGATGAATGGACAAGTTGCTCTTTTCCACGCAATTACATGGAATGAACAATGGAAAAAAGACAAAAGCACCACAAGGTTGGTCAACATATTGGCTTATTCTTCACAAATTCTTCCACTTAAAATGAAGGTGAGCAAATTCAAAGTTTCTGTGTGAACTATAACCTAATGAACCAGTTTAAAGAGTTGAAAGGCACTGTTCCATACACCATCACACTGGGAGAAATGTTGGCGAGGCAGTTTTAATCTATCAAAACAGTAATGAATATTTGAGTGGTTACCATTCCTCAGCAGTACAGCTGTGTGGACATGGCAGTGTTTAATGCCTTTAAAGCCTGCTGTCCACAGAAGAAGTGGAATCCACCTGACAAATGGAGCCAGATCACACTCTCCTTGTGTATTTCTCACCGGCGATAAGTAGGACCATTTAACCGTATTATGGACGCACTGGCAGCAGTGTCAGGAGTGGTTTGGATGTGCCAGCCCGTGAGGCCTCCTTCACTAATTTAGAACCACCTAGTCCAAGACCCCACGGGCTGCCTGACTAAATTTACCAGCTTTTCATTATTGCCATTAAGTTGCCTTCCACTACCTTGTGACCTAAACTAATGGAGATGGTGAGCTGTGGAGAGGTAGAAGAATGAGAGGAGAAATGGAAAGAGTGATGAGAGGCAGCAGGTAAAGACATTAGTGTTCTTCCAGTACAAACAAGGGAGGGGATGAAAAGAGATGGGAGGTAGAAAAAGAAAGTGGGGAAAAGCATTTATACTCGTCATCTGGACATATACTCATACTGCTCAAATTTTTCCCACACAATTACAGACATTTGCATAATTAATGGTTCTTTCGAGGGCTGCTTACCCAACTGCATTTCAATTTTTTATCAGATAAATAAGTAAAAAGCCTCAAGACTGAAAATATATTAACTTTACTGTCGGGTTGTTGCTTTTCCACAGTCCGTGTAAAAATATCCAAGCTTGAGTGCTCAGACTTTTTTATTTTTTGCTCTATGTACATGCGTTTCAGATATGATCATATTTGGTTCTCTTGGCCATTCATTTACAGATTTCCTGTGGCTTCCTCTGCTTTACATAATGTCAGTGTGGTCAAGGCACAGCTCTCTGATTCTCTCTGTCTCCACTGTTCTTTTGGCTCTCCAGGACGTCCTTAGCTCAGGTGGTGAGTGCAGATGAGTAGATTAGACCCCATGTCATTGGATCACAGCAAGCCAAATCAATCCTGTGTGCTGAAGGAGTACAACAGACAGAATCGCGAAGCTCATCGATTGCAAAACAAATCATACATGCAGGAATGCTCACGCCCCATGCTGAAAAAGCTCTTTAAAAAATTGATCAAATGTTTCTGTCTTGTTGAATTGTTTCTCTCCTTTAGCACGATGAATTCTCTGTTAGAATTCATCGCCGGTTGTTGAAGGGCGAATCAGCTTTGTATGGGCTTTGCGAACAATGTTGATGCAGTGGTGAACTTTTGAATACAGAAATGAAAGTTTTGAGGGGTCAGCGCCTGTGTGTGTTAGAAATCCGGAATGGTGGGAGAACATTGTGCTTGGTACGTTTTTCGTCTTCAAACCAAACTTGGGTCTCGCGCATCCCATAATACTTCTGCATTAGGTCAGTAGGCAGAGTAGACGATTTTCAAACACATTCGGCCACATGAGCTTTTACACTATGAAAGTAATTCAGTCGAATGCACTTTCAATTACCTCTGGAAGTGCTCGAAAGTGGAGAAGTTCAAGTCGTTTTAGACCCCTTTTACACCTGTATTTTTAGTATCATCAACTTGTGATCCGATCCAAAACACATACATATTTAAAAACACATTTTACAGTTTTTCTGTACCACCAACTTCACCTGGTCACCGATTGAGACCCATAATGCAACACTGCAGTACCACACAAACTCACAAGAACATAACAAGGGAAAATGCTGTTGAATTACATATATGACAGCTGTGATTTAAATGGACAGGTTGAGGTTGCCATTTCATTTCTGACAAGATATGAAATATTTTATGCACTTTTTGAGTGACAAGCTGCACTGCGGTTGTCTCAAACTGCTCTTTCCCTTCCTGCCATTTACTTTTTTCCTTCCAATGTCTAGACACCAGAAGAAGGCAAACCGCACTTCAACAGCTATTCAGAGCCACCGTAAACTGCCTTCAAATTTATTGCCTCCGATATGTGGGAAAGGAAGCAAGGACAAGTTAAAGGGAGCCTATTTCCCAGAGAGCCCTGGAAACAGGCTCATTATCTTGGAATCCATTTGACCTTGGTTTGATGTAACCTGCACTAGGTACCCCATTGAAATTGCGAAGATTGATGCGTTTGCACTTGCTTATGGCTTTGTGCATCTCTAACGTCAGAAGGAAAATAAAGGTAGAATGTCGTCTGTAATGCATAACATGGCTGTCACGGTCAAGACCAACTCTGTTGAGTCATTTTATCACTACATATATTCTACCTTACAAGATGAAAAATTTTGCAGGGTCAAAGTGTAACACTAATAATGGTAAAACCGAGAGGAAGCAGCTAAAAGAGAAATAAGAGAAGAAAGATAGAAAGGATTCTACTTCTGAGAGAAACGTCATGAGAGAAGGGTGATACAAGGGACCCCTGCCTTCTACTGAGGCTAATGTGTTTTTGAAGATTGCTAGGATGAATGTCAAATGATGATGCAAGTTTTATGGAGACAGCGGCTCAAAGTGTCTGGTTTCTTTTAAACAGATTAAAGAGACAGAAGATGAGGGAGATGAGTGAGCTACTCGTATGGTTCTGCGTCTAGGCAACATGCTCACAGCGGCTTTTACGATTGCCTTTCCTCTTGAAATGTGCTCATTCATTCATCAGGCTACTCAAGACTCTCTTGTTTGTACAATCTCCTTGTATTCTGAATCCGGCTAATGATCGTAAAGAATAATATCCATCAAGCAGAATAACTAGTTTATCTACAGGTACCTCAAACGCACACTGCAATGCATTTTCTTGAAAAAAATTCAGCAACAAAAAAATAAATAGTTAACTACTAATTTAGTTTAAACAAAAGAGATTGTTATTATTTTGGCCTTGTCTGTCGCCGACAATTTACCCTGTTTTATTGTAAATGCACATTTAATTCTCCTCATCTCTCGCTGGCATTGCGTCACTCTCCTTATTCCTGTTACGCCTGACCCCTAGTGGTGGTGGTACATACATTGGGGGCTCGTCCGGGATATCCGGATCAGGGGTCTCATTTATAAAACTGTGCGTAGGATCACTACTAAAAGTTTACGTGCGCCCAAAAGACAAAAATGCTATTCGGCAAAAAATATTCAGATTTATAAAACCGTGTGTATGCACACCTGTCAGGAACATTCCCTTTATAAATCGCAGATGTCACGAGTCAAAGTTTGCTTAAATGTGCACACATTCTCCCGTCAAGTTGTTTTTTATAGATCACAACCTTTGCGTGGAAACTGGCGTACGTACATTTCCAGTCCCGTTTTGTGCGTACGCACGCTTTATAAATGAGACCCCAGGTGTTTGGCAGGACCAATCACAGTCTTCAAGTGATTAACCAAGGGAATAACACATCTGCTCAGAGAGAGAGAGAGAGAGAGAGAGTTGCACAGTATACACAAAGACTTTTGATTAAAAACTTATCATAACAAGATGCAACATCAGCAAGGTGTTCTGTAATCCATATCTTATGTCCTGTGAAATAAAATTCAGTGGGATTGGGAGAGACTAATGGATTGAAAAAAAGCTAATTAAAGTTAATTAAAGTTTAAAGCTGCTATTGTCTGAAATGGAATAGCAGAGCTTCGAGATTGTTTTTCTTATTTCTCTACAGGAGCTCGAGGACTCCGAATCCAGACGGCAGTATGTGTTTAAAGATGTATTGTATGTGGAGTTTGAAATGTTCCCTATTGCTGTCATGTCGCTATAAAGCCGCCAGGTGTTGGCATGTTTGCAGAGACGTGGGGAGATTGTTTCTTTGTATATCTCCTGCGTGGATCTCAGTGGACATTGGCGTAGGAGAGGATCGGGAAAGGGGGACTGAGAGTGATTGAGCCAAGAGGATCGATCCTTCACAGTATGCGTCAGACCGCATGTTATTTTTACACCTGTCAGGTACAATGCCCAGGTACGTTTTGCGCCAAGTAGGAAGTACCGGTGGCCATGGAGACTGTCACCGAATCTAGGACACGGTTTTGAATGTGTGTGATCTTCTGAAGCGGCCATGCTATCATTCTTGCACACTCTGAAAAACAGTCCAAGCAATAAGCTACAAATCATCCGGCCCGTAAACAGCACTGCATCATGGAAAACACACACCTCATCCATATAACTCTAAATCTTTCAGGTTAGAGTGCTTTAGTATATGCAGAAACTCAATCTGTAGCATTGCCATCCCATCCATCTCATTTACCTTTCTTCCTCACCACTCTGTCTTGAGTCTCATTTGCTCATTTTCAGTGTAATCTTGAATATTTATACTCTATATGTAGGTGCGAAAAATGTTTCACAAATATATTTGGGTGTGAAAAAATGTGAAACTACTTCAAGCTACCATCTACTTTTGCTACAGTCAAGCTACTGTTTTGTAAAAGTAGTTACAAAAATTGCCTCAAATTGAGAGGAATCGACTCTTTCCACGCCAGATTGAATTTTATTCGCCATCCTATGAATATCTAAATGTGCAATATATCTAAAGAAAGAACAGCCTCTGCTTTTAAACAAAAAGAAAAACAAAGTTTTATTCTAGTTTAAATTATTCTTTCTTTGAATTCTTTTAAATCTAATAAAACAGCAACATTTTGGACAAAGAGCTGAGAGAATTTAAGTTTTTGTCAAAGATTACGTCTGGATCGTTTTTTTTCCAAATAACAATCAAAACACAAATCTTGGTCCTGGGTCTAGACTTCATTTGGTAACATTAGTCAGTTATGATTTATATGCTGTTTAATGTGGATGATCACATTATTTTACTTATTTTGTCTACATATGATATCAAAACAAAAGTATATGGGGTTTACTGCTCACCAAAACAGAACGTGAATTCCAGCGCAAAGCATAATTTTAACAATGAAAGAGAGCGAGGTAAGAAACGAAACACTAAATACTTGTCAACTGTTTTGTAATAGAAATGTTCAACAACCTTCAGTAACATCGTGATGCAAAACATTTTTCTTAAATATGGCCGTTTTTGTTACACTTATTTCATGTTTTGTTAGCTTGTCTTGTCTGAGTTTGTAGTAATTTGTTGTCATGGTATCTAATTGGTTTGATTGTGTTCAGGTGATCATGTTTAGCTCCCTCATTCCCTGTGTGTATATAGTCTGCCTGTTTAGTTCATTCCTTTGTCGGTTATTGTTTGGTGTTACAAGCGCCTGAGTTCTGCCATTAAAGGGGATTTATGTTTATCAGCCGTTCTTGTCAGTTTCCTTCCGAGATCCTGTGACAGAATAACCGACCAAGGCTAAGTCGCCTACAAAGATTTTTTTTCTCATGGATCAACTCTATCCCCGGTCCGGACAGCAGAAGCCGGCCGCCACGTCTTGGCTCCCGAGCGCCGCGTCCACGCCATGGATCCCGGGCGCCGCGTCCACGCCATGGATCCCGGGCGCCGCGTCCACGCCATGGATCCCGAGCGCCGCGTCCACGCCATGGATCCCAAGCGCCGCGACTACACCATGGATCCCGGGCGCCGCGGCCACGTCATCCAGACAGCGGAAGTCGGCTGATAAGTCCACCCCAGAGTCTGAAAGTGAAACTAACCTGAATCAATGGCCAACGGATTCAACTCCCACCCATATCCCCACCCCCATCTCTTCGTTCTCCTCGCCGGTTCCGTCCGGGAAAATGGATATTCCGGTTCCGTCCGGAAATCTTCAGTCTATGGTCCTGTCTGACTCCCTGGTCCCGTCTTCCCCGCTGGTCATGGCCAGCCCCCTGGATCCGTCGACTCCAATGGCGTCATTGAAACCCTCAGCTCTGCCCTCACCGCCGGCTCTGTGCAGTTCGTCAGCTCCGCCTCAGGTTTCAATTCCACCAGCTCAGCGTGAGACCGAGTCCCCGGCTGCACATGAGACCTCCAGTCCCAGGTCCCCATCTCGACCCATCAGCCCATCGACCTCGCTTCGGCTCTGCATGTCCTCGTCGCCTCCGTGGACCGTCTGCCCTGTGTCTCCGCTGGATTCGCTCGTCTCTCCAAGTCGGCCTCCGACGATCGTCACTCAGCCTCCGCCACGGACTTCCGGGATTTCGGCGATGCCGAAACCCTCCACCCCTACGCCGTCATCGGGCTCCTCCCTTTCTCCGACCTCCCTGTCATCCTCACTCACCACAGCGTCGTCCAGGTCATCCGAATCCCCGTCACCATCTCAGCCCCGCGACCCAGCAGCTCTGCCTCGGGCTTCAAGGCCATCGAAGGTCCCCTGGTCCATCGGCCTCTCTCCTTCACCGGTCCTTCCACACAGCCTGGTGTCGCCCCCGTCGATCGGCTCAGGGGTTCCGCCCAAAGCTCCACCCTGGCTCCTCCCACCGGCAGCACCACCTTGGGGACTTTCTGTGACTCCTGGTTGTCCTTATCGACTTCCAGCGCTACGCCCACCTCCGAAGCCGCCTCCCTCCTCAGTTGGACATTTAATCGGTGCGAGGACGCACCTTGCCAAGGGGGGGGTGTAATGTTACACTTATTTCATGTTTTGTTAGCTTGTCTTGTCTGAGTTTGTAGTAATTTGTTGTCATGGTATCTAATTGGTTTGATTGTGTTCAGGTGATCATGTTTAGCTCCCTCATTCCCTGTGTGTATATAGTCTGCCTGTTTAGTTCATTCCTTTGTCGGTTATTGTTTGGTGTTACAAGCGCCTGAGTTCTGCCATTAAAGGGGATTTATGTTTATCAGCCGTTCTTGTCAGTTTCCTTCCGAGATCCTGTGACAGTTTTCAATTGAAAATATGCATTTACCTGATTCATGGAACTATATACAATTTAAAGTTCATATGTGCATATTTAAAGCAAATTCAATGCAAATATTGTTGCAAATAGTTAAAAATGATTTTTCCCCATTTAGACTTATACCTAGAATTCAAACAATGTTGAAAAGCTGTCACACACTGTAAAATATGTTTTACTTCCTGTAATATTTAGCAATTTATCTCCATTTCTCTTTCAATCATTCAACTTGCTCTTGTTTTATCTTTACATACTGGTTTCGTTTGGAACTTTTTTAAGGCCGCAGACACAACGTCGGTCATTAAGTTCACTCTGAGATAGTATCTTGCTGTCTGCTGGTATTGAACGAAATGAATGTTTTATGGCAGGTCAGAGCTTCACCGACTGCCTCGACCGATTTGTCTTCAGCCGACCAGAGCTGATGGAAAATCAGAGCTAAAATGATTGGACCAATATGACAATCAGGCGTTCTTGCAGAACATGTAGCGGACGGCCTTAGCCAGCAGCAGACTGGACATGTCTGACGCTCAGTGACATCTTCTGACTCCAGCTGTCTCAAAGTCATCCGCACTCCTAACCAGACCGTGCTTCCCCTGTTTCTCACAATGCTTCTCAGGCCATATTTCATATAGTTACATCCTGCCGATTTGCTTCCACTTTGTTTTCATGACATATTGTACAGCTCTGTGAATCACGAACTGGAGATATTGAAGATATGCCGCTTGGTATGAAATGGTATTGACCATATCGGCTGTTTTGACACTTGCTTTGAAGACCCCTTCCACACATATGAACAGATTAAATTGATCAAAGGACATGCATTGACTGGGATGTCTCATTAGGTGCTTTGAATCAGTAGATGAAAAAAAGCTGAAAAAATCTTGCAACACAAAATATTTGGCTGTTATGAATGTTCAATATCTGAGGTTGGGGTGTTTATCACTGCCAAATCAAGCTGTTGGTGGTGAAAGAAAGTTCAGTTTTTTATGGCATATTAAAGTTTTCAGCTTTCAGTAACTGTCGGATGTGATTTAAACCGAACAAAGGGCCAACCTTTTCTTTCTTTCTTTCTTTCTTTCTTTCTTTCTTTCTTTCTTTCTTTCTTTCTTTCTTTCTTTCTTTCTTTCTTTCTTTCTTTCTTTCTTTTTTTACAGTTGTAGTCAGAGTTATTGGCACCACTGGTAAATATGATCAAAGGTAGTTGTAAAAAATATATCTGCGTTGTTTTCCCTTTTGGTCTTTTGTTCAAAACATTCACAAAAATCGAACCTTTCACTGAAGTAAAATATTTGAAAGTTGGGGGAATATCACATTATGAAATAAAGGTTTTCTTCAAAACACTTTCCCCAAAATTATTATGAGGCAACACAAAGACCAAATTCCCTTAAACATCCATCAAAAAAAGAAAAGGATATAGAATATATAAAGTATTAAAAGTGTCCATATCTACCATCAGGACAATAATTAAGAAGTTCCAATCCATTAGATGTTACGAATCTGGACATGTGCGAAGAGGAAAGTTTAAATGGCCAAAGACTCTCCGAGGATCACAGATGGAGAATTGCAGAGATTAGTTGAGTCTTGGGGTCAGAAAAATCAAACAACTTTTCCAACACCACATGTTGTTTGGGAGAGTTTCAAGAAATGTCCTCCTCACTTATCCAAAAACAAACTCCAGCATATTCAGTTGTCAGACATGACTTGAACTTCAAATGGGACATGATTCTGTGGTCAGACGAAACTAAAAAAGAGCCTTTTGGCACCAAATCCACCAGATGGCTTTGGTGCAAACGGATAAAAAATTTCCCCATGCCCACGGTTAAATATACTGGTGGATCTGTAATGTTGTGGTCCTGTTTTTCTGCCAGAGGTCCATAAAAACTAAAAACCTGATGACCTTTGATAGAAATCTTATAATGCTCTATTGATGGATCTTCCATCAAGACAACATCATGCGCATGCGTATTATGTGTTCAGTTTAAAGGCACGTCGTGTTTTTCAAAAAAGTTTTTCTAACTGCAGGCCTGGCAGCATAACACAGCGTTTTAATCATTTTTGCATATCCTTGTGAACAGGGATCGTTTGAAAAACATTGTCCTCTGTACGCCAGAAAACACACAGAAAAAAACTTTTCCACTTCTAGTACATCGTTGTCAGGTAAACACAGCCTTTCACAACCATTGTATGTTCTTGACTATACGTTCACCAGTGATGTCCAGACTGTTCCTGTCAGTATGATGGGCATTAATGGCTGAATTCTAGAAAAGGTAAGAGGGGAAAAGAAAAGGCAGAGCAAGAGAGAAGCAGAGTTATGATTGCTGATGATGAAAGGTTGATAAGCACAGCGTTTATACGGCTGAAAAACAAGATATTTTCAGAAGCAGCATCTCTGAGTGGACGTGTTTGCTCTTATGGTCAGTGTTATTTCACCTCCCTGCAGTCCTGGACATAAACACGGGTCCCAAGTATGCTGTTTATTGCTTTTTACCTTGGTAGAGCACTCTAAAGGGAAGAAAAGATTGCACACTTGAATGTTGCAGATATATGCTGTGATGTATAAGCTTTTTTCCGTTAGTATGATAGGTAATAAAAGGTCTGAATGAGTACTATTGAACTGTGACATCCCGTTCAAACAAATGCACTGACTCTCCAATCATTGACTCTGATGCATGGATGTCAGCTGCCTGTCTAGATGTGAGATTGCAAAATGAATAAATGTAAATGTGAATATGCTGCAGTCACCCTAGAATGTAAATGGTTAAAAACAAACAGCTGTCACTTCTTGTTATTTATAGTCACATACCACAAAAACAATGTACTTAGGGTGTTGATGTTGCATCGCACAACACTTTTGCTGCTACTGAGGAGGGACACGGCTAAGGTTTGGTGGTATGGGTTGGTTTAAGGGTGGGCTAAACGGGAAGGGAAGGGTCGGGTCAGCAGTAATAATAGCTGTAATTGCATGTAGATAATTATAATAATGTAAGTAACATGTAATAACTAATAAGTGTATTGTATAAGATGAGAAATGTACGTGGTAGCACTTTATTTTACAGCCCTGTTCCACATGTATTTATTATAGCAATTACAATAACTGGGTTGTAAATCTACCACTAAAACTAACCTTAACTCATGTAGTTACCTTATATTACCAGTACTATTTTGGGTAGGGACATGTACTGTAAAATAAAGTGTAACCATTTAAATATTTGAAGTTAAAGATACCTAGTATAAAGTGGGATCAAATGTCTAAACCTGGCAATTATGAATTCCTCTCAAATGGCATTGTTCCATGGTTTCCATGACAGTGTCTCTCATGTGGTCTCCTCTGGTTATGCCACATGCCCTGTTTTTAGAGTGAACAGTTTAATCTCTGAGATGGAATTATCCAGACCTTCCTTGCATATATATATATGCAAGGACCTTCCTCCTATATATATATATATGATTTACAATGCACAAAATTTATATACTAATTAATTGTGTAAGTAGTAAAATAGTAAAAAAAAAATATAAATAATGCATTTTAAGTTTTGAAACATTTTTGAGTCAGTGACATTGACTTGGTGTTGCCAAGTTTGCGATTTTCCACGGAATTGTGGTAGCGTAACGGAAGGACTCTCAGGCAAGGATCCAATAGTGTGTCTTTAATAAGAATGGTTGTACAGGCAGATAGTCAGGACAGGCAGAGAATATACATAAACAATATTCCAGGCAAAGGTCGAGGCAGGTAGACAGAATCGTAGTACAGGCGGGGAAGTCAGGACAGGCAGATAACAATCACGAGCGATAATGCAGGCAAAAGTCAGGGCAGGCAGATCAGAATCAATTACGGGTAACAGCAGAATCAGTAACAGGAAAACAAGACAGGAATATAAACGCTCAGAATGATCACCACAGCAAATCAAGACTTCGCCTTGACAGTGCGTGTGTGAGTCTTTTATAGTCCAAGTGATGGTTTGCAAGTGCGTGTGTGTCTTTTATAGTCCAAGTGATGGTTTGCAGCTGATGTGATGATCAGTCCAATGAACGGCATCATGGGAAATGTAGTGTGTGTGTCAGTATACATGTGAGAGCTCTCTCCGGTGGCTACAGGGGGAAGCGCGGAGCTCATAATCATAACAGGTACCCACTGGTGCCGAGGTTCTTTTTCAATTCCGCGGGTTAAAGCAACGCTAATGATGCAATACTTTCCCTCCAGAATGTGATTTTACACCCCCGGAAACATGATTGGGCTAGCTTTGAGTAGCATTTGGGTAGGTTTTTTTTTGTGTGAAATTCTGCAAACCCTTACCTCGCCTACACAAGTCTGGTGGGGGAGAAAAACAATTCTTCAGTAGTTGTGGAACTCCAGAATGTAGGGTGTGAAAGATATTTTATTAACTTTCAACATTGGATCAAGTGATTGTTTTTCTCTTTAATACAGATGATGCTAAGTCAATAATAAATTGAAGATAAAATGATGATCTTTTTTTTTCTCCATGAGTCAGCTAGTGATCATAAAGGTAATCACCCACTACAACTAACACAGCGTCAAATTATAAAAGTTGCTATTCTCACAAAGGTTAAGTTCATCTAAACTCAACAACTAATTAAATGAACTGAACCGTCTCTTTGAACATTTACAAATCTAAATGCATGTTGCGGGCAGAGTTAAATCAGATGGCCGGTATATGTGCCCTAAGTAGGGACAGATGCTTCCCTTAGCAGGATATATTCAAGCCTGCACACACTAATCAAACGTTGTACGAGAGGATCCAAACAGCTTTACTGCAGCCTGTTTGTAAGACCGAGAGTGACCTCCGTGACTGGAGACATGGATAGTTTGTAAAATCACAATGAGTGTAGTTGGTTTTCTTGCACTGTTTCTTTGAGAAAAGAAAAGTGATGTGAATCGTAAAGGGACTCTGGATTGTCTTATCCATCCATCCATGCATCCATCCATGCATCCATCCAATCATCTGCCTTCATTTTCAGGAACAAAGTAGCAATAAATCCATCTGCATTCTCTAACTTCAGCTAATACACTGTTAAAGCTTTTATTAATATGGTTGTTAGAAACAGTTAAGGCCACAGTGAATTTTTCTTTTCATATTCCAGGACAAACTGACAGATTAGTCTGTAAACTGGCAGTGCACAGGTTTTGGAGGTGAAAACTAGAAGACAAAATAGGTGAGAAACGAAGAATACAAAAGAGTAACATGGAAAGAGGCAGACCGGCAAGCTAAAAGGCCATTTGCTCCTTCAGAGAGCCCAGCAGTGTGTGTGTGTGTGAAAACCTTATCAAAGACTAAGTCATGAAACAGTTCAGTCCTTTTGTGATGGAGTGTATTATTTCTGATGCACTGTCAAGTCCAACAGGAGCAGTTAATATTGATCGCACTTCTTTACATCCATGCACGCACATGCACACACACCGCTTTACTTGGGGGGGAAAACAAGATAACAACATTGAAGAGTTTGCCTTTGCTTTATTTCACTGAAATGAGTCAACAAAGTGCCAATACTATCTTCATAACCTGTACCATAATTCATTAAAATTTCAAAGTTCATTCAAGCAATATATATTCGTTGTAATTTCTATTACATATTCGATACACTTTGTTTTGTTCAGATCTTGTGTGCCCAAGACATTTTTTGTATTATTTTGAAGTGCTGTTGAATGAGGAAGTCATTCATATGATGATCTTTTCCCTGCGAACTTCAAACCTTTCCACAGGCCTAACAGCACACTCTGTGCAAATGGCTGCTACCTGTAAATCCCCCTCAATTAGAGGATAAAGAGGACTACACAGTGTTTGAAGGACCCTCATTTGTCTGAATATAACCCTCCTTGAGTATTGCTGCAGCTTATGTTTAACAGGCTCTTGGATTTTATTGGCTTGAATGCAATGATTTAACTAGTTTATAATATAGAGGTTAGATGTCTGAGATGGTTCAGTTGGCGTTTTCACATTTAAGCCAAAATTCATAGTGAAAATACAAAAAAAATTTCCACAGTTTTTCATTTTGTCTTGTGGCCATTTGAATAATTTTGTTTCTTTGCATAAAGTAAATGTTAACCCTCAACTAGATCAACGACCTTTATTGAAAAAGAATAAATCTGAGTAGAAGTGCAATTCCTACAAACTCAAAGACTCTTTGACAGGTCCCACTGGTTGATATGTTTTATTCATGGTTTGATGTAATCTATATGAGGGCATGTGGACAGGTTTGACATGCTGTCCATATAGAAGGGCTTGAACATGTTCTCTCTGGGCATACAGTAACTATGGCCAGATGGGTTGGGGCAGAGATACTACAGTTATGAGTAGTGGAGTGAAGTGTGTATCCCTCATCGCTGTGATTGGCAGGATTATGGAACATGCTTGTACCAAACTTTTATTTGAAAGAAATGTTTAACCATCAAAAAAAAAAAAAAAAGAAGCAAAAAAAAGCACTTTAGCTGCATGAGATGTCATGCTTGTCCAGTCAGGGTTAAAGAGGTTTGTGCGAGTATTATGGAACCAACAATGTTGTCGGAGTAACACTTTATTTTGGTGGTCCCTTTAACACATTTTGTTGACTAGAAGTAATACTGGACCTATGTGTCAACTAACTCTCATTAGAGATTTAGTAGACTGTCTGCTTAATATCTGCTAACTCTTTATTATAATGGTCCTCCAATAGACAATATATTGACTGCAAGAAACTTTGCAACTGCAGGTCAACTTGTTCTAACTCTAATACTCTGCTAACACTAATGAGAGTTAATAGACATGTAGGTGCAACCTTACTTATAGTCAACAGGATGTGTTAAAGGGACCATCAAAATAAAACAAATGTTGTTCAAGTTAATTAGCAGAATTCAAAATGAAGATCCATGTTTAATTTTGTACATTATGATGTTGTTACCTTTTTTATTACAGCATGAGTGGTTTTAATTAGTGGTTTATTTTGAAAGTCTGCATGAAAATTCATCTATTTTTTGAAAGTACGTTGACACACCAACAATGTACTAAATATGGAAAGGTCATTTTTCACATACAAATGATTTCACACAAAATCTGTGAAAACAATTAGTTGATTATGTCACTTTTTAAAGAAATACTACATTACTTGTTCAACACCCAACATGCTGTCGGTATGCGTTTTTAGTTGAAAACGCAGTTGTGTAAATGACCCCTGAGTGCACGTTTTTTGATAAACAATTCATTCAAGCATAATTAATTTTTTTTAAACGTTACCTCGGAAATTTTTATCATAATGCCAACTCAATCTTCTGGTGAAATCGACAGTTCTCTTTGGTGATATAAACCAGACTTCTCCAATTATTTAGTCCACTTAAACCTGTCCTTTTCTTAAGCTGGACCTCCCGCTCGCATTCAAGATCTACTTCCATCCAGGTATCAACCGATGGATAGAACAAAGCTTCCTCTTGACTTTAACTTATTTCCCTCCAATCCAGTCCATATCATGTATGTCACAATTTGCAAGACAATATCTGTTGCTACGTATAATTTATTTCGATAAATTTGTATAGATTTAAAAAATATATATATTTATCAGCCACATATTGTGGCAAAAGCATGGTTAACTCAGCAAAGTCTTGTTGGTTAAACTCATTCCTGCATCTGAAACATAATATATGCTGTAATATTTGTCTTGATCTTGAGGGTGATATCGATGTTTGATGCATGAAGCTTCTTTACTTGCTCACCCTTTCGATCCTCAACTGCTTGAACTATTTTATATTTCAGGCAAGGCAAGAAGGCTTGGGTAGAAAGAACGAGTGAGAATGTGTATTGCATTCACTGGTGTCAGAATGAAACACCTGAATAAACACATAAATATATGCAAACTCACACCGCACACCGCAGTGAATGTGCATATGCTTGTAAGTTCTTATCTTGCATCCGCACACTCCCATTGAAGGAATCGACTGGGATACTAACACACACATTCATATGGTTTCACACCGTTAGCATCACATCACAACCACATAATCCATCTCTCGCACACATACACACCTACACGCTCCGGCACATTTGGATTTGTCCCTCTCTGGATCTCCCACAAAGCACGGCTCTCGGTGTGGATGAAATCCGTCTTTCCCCAACACAGCTGTGATCATGCCTTATGCATCTTTTTGTTTTTATTTCTCCGTCTTCATGTTCTGCGGCTCGTTCTCTTGCTTCCTCTCTCATCTTTGTCTCTAAATCCTGGCCTTGCTAGCAACAAAGAACGACTTTGACTCAAACTGGCAATCCACCAAATCCTATTTCTTAGCTTCAGTCTTTGTCCGAATGAAAGGTTTTACTCTACTCTTGTTTCTCTCCTCTCTCTTATTCTCTCTCTCTCTCTTTCTTTGTATCTGTACATACTGTAAATCACCATCCAAATCAGTTGGTTCTTATTAAAGCGTGTTTACAGAAAGGCACTACAGATATTTCCTACCTTCATACCTGACTTTCCCCTGCAGCAGCCTGGAAGGTAGAATACTAGTGTGTTACTGCAGTCTCAGATAAGGAAGTAAGTAAAGTAATGGAGAAGGGCTGCTGGGAGAATAGAAAGATAAAGTCTTGCTTGAGCCACTAACTGGAAGTGTCCAGTAGATGTGTAATTGTAGTGGCAGTGTAGAGCCCTGATTAACGCATAACATGGGGTCATGGTACATATGGCAGGTTAGCATACACTGCAAACCTTGATGAGTTGGCCAAAAAAATTTTTGGAGGTAATTAGTCATAATTGCTCTTAACTTAAAATATTTGAGTAAGTTGATTTAATAATTTAACTTAAAATTATCATATAATCAAACTTTTATTTTTAGTAGTGGAATCTTGGCTAGCTCTTCAGTAAATTATAACTTTCTAATTGGTAACCTAATGGTATGATCGCATTGTCACAGCAAAGCAATTGCTGAAAGACTACGGCACTATAAAACTTTTAATGTACGCCTAGCTCATGTTCTCCTCGACATCGTGAAAGTAACCCCCAAAAAACTCAACATAATGGAAATCTTCTAAATTAGCATAGCAAACCATTAAAAACCACTCAGGCCTCAACTTAACATCAATCTTCCTCAGAAAATTTACATTTATGCATTTGGCGGACTCTTTTATCCAAAGCCCCTTCCATTGCATTCAAGATAAATATTGACATTCTAATCAGCTCTTGCTTTCTCTGGGAATCGAACCCATGACCTTAGTGTTGTTAACACCAATGCAACCTCTACTGGTTGAGCTACAGGAAAGATTATATTTTAATTTACTTTTACTGTTTACTCTCCCTTTCGAGTGTCATGGCAAAGCATGTTTGAATATTGCAATCCCTGCCGATCCCAGTTTCAGTTAAATTTAAGTTTGTCTAAATTAAAAGAAACAAGTTCGTAAAACTAAAAACAGTGAAACAATTCAGATTACTTAAAATATCAGTTCTGTGAACTCGAAAAAAATATATAGAATGTCTAAATACTCACTTAATTTGATCGAGCGTTTTTTTTTTTTTTTTTAAGTTTACCCTACTTGAACCAATTAATTATTTACAATGTGGATACCTCTGTTTTTCCCCTGAGGGTACATATTGTAACTGCACCATCTGGACCCAACAAGCATATTGTCTACAATCATTCCCTACAGCTGTTAAATCTGATTTAATGTGTAACTTCACCGATTTCCAACCCATTTTCTATTGTTACAATGTCAGTATATGTAAATGAACGATGTTTACTTATTCTCTGTGTTACTTGAACCACAGATTTCCCGTTTTTAATTTTTTGTCAGCAAAAGTCCACCAGATGATGCATTTGACTTTTGTCAGCTCCTTTCATGAAAACAACAGCTTATATTTGTGTATCCTCCTCCACAGAAAAGTTGGATTGGCAGGGGTTTTATTAACAAAACAGCCATTGTAAGACTAGGTTTATCAGAAAAAAATGTATCATGCTCATTCTACTCTTAAAACAGCACTATGGTAAAAATGGAACACTATATCAACAGCTTCCTGACCTGTATGTGATGTTTTGCTTCGGGAGGCTGGGCTTAACTGATGGAATAGCAGTTTCTTTCAGTTTTTCCCCTCTGTTTGGCCTAAAAACACATTGTTTGTTGTCAACCAGTTTGAAATGTAGACTACAAACATGGAGTTTTTTCAGATTTTCCATTGCGGTGTTCTCTTCATATTTACTATTCTTTGCAGTCTTTACTTGCAACATGCTGGATCTTTCACTGGAAACTGAAAATAACCTCCTCCTGCTAAAAGTTTACTATTTGAATTCTTGCACCCGTGAACAACACAAGTCAACAGTTTAAAAGTAGTCTAAAAGTTTGCTAAGAAGTATTTCCTACTAAAGTAAGTTGGTATTGGACTCTGGTTAAGCGTATTCATTGGATGTTGTATTATGGCGGTAAATGCAAAAGAGAACAGCCTTCTGTCTTCGGGTAGCACTGATTAAATTGTTCTGCCTTTCTACTGCCTAGGCATTTTTATTGCCTAGGTAATTTTTATTTTATAATGGGCAGTTTTATTGAAAGCCCATTTTACCAGTGGTGAAGTAACCCTTTACATTACATGCTTTGCAAACAACGTGTAAAAAAAACAACAAAAAAAACTATCGTATCAGATTCTTTAAACCTTTTAGGTATGAGTTGTTTTAGTTTTTATTTATTTATTAGAGAGCTCAATATCTTTCAAATTGGAGGACTCGGCTGTATTAATTTTATTTATCATATGATTAAATTTTTTCTTACATCATCATACCTGTGGTGTTTTTATGTTTTATCTATACGTTCTAACATTTATCTCTACATGTATTTTAATATCAGTTAATTGCTAATATTTTTCCCTTGTCTGTTGTCCATTATAGTCCTCCTTGATGCATACACACACACACACACACACACACCTACACCTACACAAGCAAATTCACTTTGTAGACTTGGCCCTGACCCAAATACACAACTATAATTGTGCTGAGTGGGTCACACATGTTGAGGTATATAGTCATAAATAGCCACACATTCACATACTCACAGTTTGAGGACGTTTGTGCATAAAACATGGGTAGTCAAAAGAGAGAAATGTGGGCAGGAATGCGCGTAAATCACTTCATTTGTGTGGCCCATTGAGTCAGATAGAATTGCCAGAAGGATATGTGAACACACACACAGAGACATTATAGAAATCACTGATTTAGGGACTAATTGGAGCCCAAAAAAACAAACATTTTATAGATAGATAGATAGCTGTATATATCTATATCTATCTATATATATCTATATCTATCTATATATATATATATATATATATATATAGATGAAGAAACGCACATTACATTTAATCCACAAGAACACACCTATCAAAAGCATACATGTAAGCACATAGAAACTGATTTCTAAAATAATTAAGAAAAAAAAGAGTTGAAATAACTTTTACAAAGTCTCAATTTTGTCGTTGGCATCTACACTAATCACAATGTGCTCTGATTGGTCGACTGAACCAATCTGTTGTGAGTTGGACAACCGTTTTGAGCTTAACTTTGAACATAATTTTGCAGAGATAATTAAAATGAGGAATAAGAAGACTCAAACTAACTACAATGGAGTTTCATTGAGTTCAAAAACAGTCACACGGATATAGAGAATAACGCCATTTGGAGTGAATTTGCAAACCATTTTTTATGCACAAACAGCAACATTACACACTGAAAAAATTGAAAATGTAAAAACTTACAATAGTTCCTTTTCAAAGACTCTTCTGATTGCTTTGTCATGTAATTACAATAGATGAGAATTGAAGCTTCGAAAAGGTATAAAAGTATCTGAAAGTGGCTCAGTGTCTCCTGATTAGCTTTGAGAGAAAAACAGCCTGACATTCTCGTTGTTGCTCATAAAAATCTTCCCTTCCAATAATTCATCAACTGCTATGACTCAAAACCTTTAGATTTAAAAAAGTTAGATTTGTGAAAGAATCATTTTTGCTAATTCTCTTATGAACTCTCATGAACTATAGAGTGAATATCAAAAATTTCAGTGAAAAACATCTGTGGGTGAACGATTCTTTTTAGGTATTTTTTTAAAGCCTTAGAGAACCTAATAGAAGTCAATTATCTAAAGTTGTACTTTTTTCTATGTTCCATTTCTATTGATTCTTTATACCTGTTTCTACAGCCTGTCCAGCTCTAAATCCCACTGCACCACTCTGAGTTCCGATCATAATTGTTTTATGGGGGAGGTCCAGCACAGTGTGCTGAACTAAGGCTTTTGTATTATTTACTCTTTATTTGTACCTTCATGACAGTTCAGAATAGATAGATGCTTGTTATAATAACTGTCCACCCCTACCGGAGGCTGATGGACAGGTCATATACCGCTCACAGTATTCCATGGAGAGCTGGAGAGGAAGGATGTGGAGTGAATTGTTGTGGTTTTAAAGTTGTTGATGTTGCTGTGGAGAGGCGGGCTGAAGTGTGTCAGGCTTCTGCTGGAGATGCATCACTGGCATGCCGTGCTGATGGATTTGCTTGCTTGCTGCTGCTGCCAATTTTTCTTCAGCTACATCTGTTTTATGTTGAGCGGGCTGGTATGGTGCCTCTCTGTGGTTTGTTTCAAAGCTAAGTGTTTTAGCGTACTTCCAGATGTACTTTTCACAAAGCATTACCAAAATACACAAACTTATCCTTTTGTGCACTAAAATAGGGATGTGCAGAAGCATGTGTTTTCAAAATCAGGTTTAGTTGACACAACAGGCGTGTTTCTTAGGATGTGTTTGCATAGGATGCATTTGAGTGTTTCATTGTCGTCTCCTTCATGTCGTGTCAATCACTTCCTTGTTAGTCTCGCCACCTGTTTCCTCTTATCCTGTGTATATAAACCCTCAATGCAAGTCGCTCTGGATAAAAGTGTCTGCCAAATGCATAAATGTAAATGTAAAAATGTATCCAGACAAAGTCACTAGACACTTCACTATCAACCATAGTAGGTGTTACCGGCTGCATTGTTAAAATAATTCTAGATTTATCTGTGTTGGTAATAATTTTTATAAAAAAACTAAACTTGCTGACCCCTCTCGACTAGTCAGTTGTGACCCATGCCTAATGTAAACCAGGATTGGCTTATTGTATGCAGATAGCGTCTTTAAACTCCCAGGCTCAGTATTGATTGTTTCGGATGGATGCGTGTGGATGTTCAGCACACTAAGCGTTACTTGAACCCAAGTGAGTAATACAGACACACCACCAGCCCGTTTAATTAAATGGCTTCAATTTGAGCTAACCGCTTAAATTCATTTCCGGCTTCCAAGAACAAGCTATGAGAGAGGAGGAAACATAATTCAACGTCTCATTTAGTGCTTAAAGTGCTAGCGTTAAATACTTGCACTCACACACTGGATGATGGAAATGAGTACAGTTGTTTCTCAAAGGGAAATGTACAGGCAACGTCCCAGGATAATCAACATCTGCTTGGTGTGCTGGACTCTTAGGCAGGTTACACACACCGCTGCTGCAGCGATCTCTGGAGAATCCTGCTTTATGACTGAGATTCAGCTTGTGAATAGAGTACAGAGTTGGAGTCAGAGAAGTAGTTTAGGAATGTGCTGGTAAGCTGGGTTCAGGCTACACAATATTTTTGTCTGTTACGTTAGTGCAGTGCTTCTCAATTATTTTCTGTCACGCCCCCCCTAGGAAGAGGTAAACATTTTGCGTGCCCCCCCTCCCCCCATTTTGGAACGTTCGTCTCATGGTTTCCATGGCAACGTGTCATGCTTGTCACGTGACATACCGCAGTCACAAAAAGCGCTGTACAATAGATTAATACATTTATTTAGTTTTTCTTTTTTATTCAAAATATTCACCAACTTGTTGGCTCAACTTGTTGAAATTTAAAAGAAAACTTATGTGGTTGAAAACACTGAATTGTTGTGATAAATGACAAGTTCTGAGCGCGTCTTTTTTGGATCAGTGCCAGATAACGCGTGCAAACACGTGTGAATTTAGTGGTTGATTCCGTGACACATATGAACACCGGTGTGATCGTACACGTCAAAGGATGAGGGGATGGTTATCTGAACTTCATATATGCTGCTCTTGTTCAGTGCAAGAAAACTACTCCCTGGCAAAAAAAAGCATGTACTCCAGGGTCACGCGCGCCCCACTATTTGAGAACCACTGCGTTAGTGAATTATGTGATTTTGACACCTAAATTCTCATGATGGAACATATCAGATTACACGTTGTTTCCCGACCAATCGTTGTATGATCCGTGATGTCATCAAGAAGGCGGAACTAGTGGCTAACTTCTAGAAACGAGAGGCTGTCAAAAGCTTAATGTTAGTTCCAGCACTCAGCAGATTTCAGTCTCTGAATCTTATAGGCCAGAGTTTGGTTCTGTAGCTTCACAAACTTTCAGTATAAATTCTGTTTCCCTTTCAAGGGAACTCGAGCTGCGTCATAGCGCTGTGGCTAATGACACAGCGTCTCGTTCCCTTTCAGGGAACTATGGTTACATGCGTAACCTGAGACGTTCCCTTTCAAGGGAACTCGAGCTGCGTCATTAGCCATAGCGCAATGACACAGCGTCTCGTTCTCTTTCAGGGAACTAAGGTTACACACGTAACCTGAGACGTTAAATTACCATGTTTGAAAGTGGTGTACGGAAGAGCTTATGCGCTCCTATTGGTCAGTGTCACAGATTTCATGGAACCAATCATGGAGGGACAAAAAACCCTCAAAAACGTGACATTTAAAAATGGAAAGTCCACAATGCTGAATGATGTACTCTGAATCACAGTCAAAACGATGACTAATAAAGCATGGCCTGTTTCCTTTTCAACACGTGGATGTTATCGAGATGCACGCTGGATGCTCTGGCAAATTCGACAGGGAGGAGCTGAGTGGTGGTTAATGGAGTTGTTATTGTGAGAAAATTGAGTAATGTTCTGGAACTCCTTCAGTCATGAGGTCAAAAGGTATCTTTTAACCCAGAATTTGTCTCTGCTATCTAGTTAAAGAACGCGTTTATTTGATCTCTCTTACTGAAGCAACGTCTTCACCCCAACAGCCAAATGGAGACAAAAAAAGGTACAAAAACAGACGCATAGGAGAGGCAGAACGAAGGGAGGCGTAGAAGTGAGATACAAAAAGCAAGCAGAAACAATCCCCCGCCTTTCCTGACACCGCTATTGTCTTTTCCGTGACAGAGTAAATTAGTGTGATCGTCTGCGTGCGCGTCTGAGCTATCATAAGCGTATTAACACTGGCCCTGCGGGAAGCGCTGGTAATCAGGTCTGTTTGACAGAGCCAACGGGGGGGTGAGGGGAGGGGGGGGGTCTCTAGAGTATCCATCCATCCCATACGCTCCAACGTATGTGATGCAGCCCTTTTTACTAATAAATGCCTTTCTCCCTTTGTTATACTATACTTTGTTTTTCTGTCTCTTTGTCTCTTTGTCTCCTTGCTCCTTGTCTTACACCCAAAATAACGGTTTTCTATTTTAATATAATTTATTTCTGTGATTTGTTTATTCTCAGCACCATTACTCCAGTCTTCAGTGTCACATGATTCTTCAGAAATCATTCTAATATACTGATTTGATATCAAATTTACATTTCTGCATTTGGCAGACGCTTTTATCCAAAGCGACTTACATTGCATTCAAGGAACAAATTGAATCAGGTCTTTCTTTCCCTGGGATCGAACCCATGACCTTGGTGTTGTAAACTCAAATCAAAAAGAATATTTAATTGAATATTAATATTTTTATATTGAGCTGCACAGCTGCAATTATTTTTCAGGATTCTTTAATATATAAAAAGTTATTGTTATAGTTGTACAAAAGTTTGAGGTTATTTGTATTTTATTCATTTAATGTTGTTACGGGAGCAGGTGCAGGGTTGGTGTTCTGTTATGCAAGCGGGGTTGGTGTGCGATGCGGAGACAGGCAAGGTAACAGGCAAGGCAGGAACTCGAACTTAAATTCATTTAATATAAACAAAACAAAACACTTTAAATATAAACAAAACAAACTGGACAGCATAAACTTGAACTAGACTAAACTCAGGACCAGAATCACGGCAAGGAACAAGAAACATCCACATACCAATTCACTAACCATACAACAACCGACAAACACCAGGGAAGTGCACAAGTGATATATACACAAGGGGAAACAGCAACACCTGGGAGACTAACGAGGAAGTGATTACAAGACAGGTGTAGGGAGTGAAACAATAACCCGAGAGACAGAAGTGAAACAAAGACAAGACTGACAGGAAGTGACAGAAGACCCAGACAGGAACACGTGTAACATAGCGCCCCCCTTCCGGTAGGCGCGACCTCGCGCCGTCAAGGCAACAACTGCGGAGGCTGGGCGGGGGACCAGGAGGGGGACAGAACAAGACTTGACAGGCAAGAAACCAGAGGGAACCCAAAGGAGACAGAACTAGAACCAAGGAAAACCTGTGTGAAAAAGATAAACAAAAAATAAACAAACCTCAAGACAAAGGAAAATAACTCAAAACAGTCCTCAATGGAAAAATAAGTCAAAATACAGTCCTGACACATGGGGAAAAAATAAAAATAAAATACAGAGTCCAGGGGGAGGAAAAGGTGGGATAAGCCAAGCTGGCTCGGGCAGGGCAGGGTTACCGGCAGGTGACCAGGGTGGAGCCGGGGAAAGGAGCCCGGTGGGCTCAGGCAAGACTGGCGGGTCAGGCGGCGCCGGGGGAGTGAGCCAGGCGGGCTCGGGCAAGGCCGGAGGGTCAGGCGGCGCCGGGGGAGTGAGCCAGGCGGGCTCGGGCACGGCCGGCGGGTCAGGCGGCGCCGGCGGGGTGAGCCAGGCAGGCTCGGGCAAGGCCGGCGGGTCAGGCGGCGCCGGCGGGGTGAGCCAGGCAGGCTCGGGCAAGGCCGGCGGGTCAGGCGGCGCCGGCGGGGTGAGCCAGGCAGGCTCGGGCAAGGCCGGCGGGTCAGGCGGCGCCGGCGGACCCGCCGGCCTTGCCCGAGCCTGCCTGGCTCACCCCGCCGGCGCCGTCAAGGCAACAACTGCGGAGGCTGGGCGGGGGACCAGGAGGGGGACAGAACAAGACTTGACAGGCAAGAAACCAGAGGGAACCCAAAGGAGACAGAACTAGAACCAAGGAAAACCTGTGTGAAAAAGATAAACAAAAAATAAACAAACCTCAAGACAAAGGAAAATAACTCAAAACAGTCCTCAATGGAAAAACCTGTCCTCAATGGAAACCTGTCCCCAATCAGGCAAGGAACAAGACCAGGCCGGCGGGTCAGGCGGCGCCGGCGGGGTGAGCCAGGCAGGCTCGGGCAAGGCCGGCGGGTCAGGCGGCGCCGGCGGGGTGAGCCAGGCAGGCTCGGGCAAGGCCGGCGGGTCAGGCGGGGCGAGAGTCACTGGGGGCGCCGGCAGGGCGAGAGTCACTGGGGGCGCCGGCAGGGCGAGAGTCACTGGGACGGCGGCAGGGCGAGAGTCACTTGGACGGCGGCCTCCGGGCTGGTAACGGGTTCTGGGACGTTGGCGAAGGCCGGCGGCGGCTCTGGGATGTCCCAGAAGTCCAGCGGCGGGTCGGGCCTCAGTTCAGGCAGCTCTGGCGGTTCGGGCCACAGTTCAGGCAGCTCTGGCGGTTCGGGCCACAGTTCAGGCAGCTCTGGCGGTTCGGGCCACAGTTCAGGCAGCTCTGGCGGTTCGGGCCACAGTTCAGGCAGCTCTGGCGGTTCGGGCCACAGTTCAGGCAGCTCTGGCGGTTCGGGCCACAGTTCAGGCAGCTCTGGCGGTTCGGGCCACAGTTCAGGCAGCTCTGGCGGTTCGGGCCACAGTTCAGGCAGCTCTGGCCACAGTTCAGGCAGCTCTGGCGGTTCGGGCCACAGTTCAGGCAGCTCTGGCGGTTCGGGCCACAGTTCAGGCAGCTCTGGCGGTTCGGGCCACAGTTCAGGCAGCTCTGGCGGTTCGGGCCACAGTTCAGGCAGCTCTGGCGGTTCGGGCCACAGTTCAGGCGGTTCGGGCCACAGTTCAGGCAGCTCTGGCGGTTCGGGCCACAGTTCAGGCGGATCAGGCTCTGGCTGGCGGATCTCTGGATCAGGCTCTGGCTGGCGGATCTCTGGATCAGGCTCTGGCTGGCGGATCTCTGGATCAGGCTCTGGCTGGCGGATCTCTGGATCAGGCTCTGGCTGGCGGATCTCTGGATCAGGCTCTGGCTGGCGGATCTCTGGATCAGGCTCTGGCTGGCGGATCTCTGGATCAGGCTCTGGCTGGCGGATCTCTGGATCAGGCTCTGGCTGGCGGATCTCTGGATCAGGCTCTGGCTGGCGGATCTCTGGATCAGGCTCTGGCTGGCGGATCTCTGGATCAGGCTCTGGCTGGCGGATCTCTGGATCAGGCTCTGGCTGTTTCAGACGGGTCGTCGACTGAGATGTTGGTGGTGTTGACTGACTGGTTCGGGACACGGCACTCACCTGACACACATACAGGGCTTCTTGCCAGCTTAGTCCCGTGGTGTCAGGGAGGTCTCCGAGCTGGAAGTGGTTTGCCCCAAACCAGAGCAGCACTTTCAATTCTTCATCGCTCAGAGACGAGAAGGTCGCGAACCTGCTGAACCTCCAGGAGAATTCCAGAAAGGAAGAGTTCTCCCGGGCAATCTGGAGTATCTTCTCTAGGGGTTCCATTGTCCGCCTTCGTCTTTCTTAGGTGACGAACCTGGTCGGTTGTTCTGTTACGGGAGCAGGTGCAGGGTTGGTGTTCTGTTATGCAAGCGGGGTTGGTGTGCGATGCGGAGACAGGCAAGGTAACAGGCAAGGCAGGAACTCGAACTTAAATTCATTTAATATAAACAAAACAAAACACTTTAAATATAAACAAAACAAACTGGACAGCATAAACTTGAACTAGACTAAACTCAGGACCAGAATCACGGCAAGGAACAAGAAACATCCACATACCAATTCACTAACCATACAACAACCGACAAACACCAGGGAAGTGCACAAGTGATATATACACAAGGGGAAACAGCAACACCTGGGAGACTAACGAGGAAGTGATTACAAGACAGGTGTAGGGAGTGAAACAATAACCCGAGAGACAGAAGTGAAACAAAGACAAGACTGACAGGAAGTGACAGAGAAGACCCAGACAGGAACACGTGTAACAAATGTGTTAAATTGCTAAAAAAAAAGTGATAGTAATGATTTATATTGGTAAAAAAAGATTTCTATTTTTGAAGGAATGCTGTTTTTATTTATTTTTATTTCAATGAATCCTGAAAAAAATATCACAGGTTCCTAAGAATATTGAGCAGCACAACTGTTTCCAACATTGATGATAACCGAGTTCTAAATAATCATATTAGAATGATTTATATTTTATATTAGAATTATATTTTAAAGTAGGTTTAAATATAACAACATTATTTTAAACTGTAATAATATTTAAAAATAGACCTTTTTTTTCATCAAATAAATGCAGGTTTGATGAGCATAAGTGACTAAAATTTATAATTTTTCCTAACTTTTTACCGATGTGTATATGCTACAGCCATACAAATTTAAATGGGTGTCTTTGGATGCTACTTTGCATTTCACAATGGGTTTTGATTGTTGTTTATGTCAAGATTTGCATTCTGTTCTGTCTTTAGACAATATGGATTATTGCACATCTTTATAATAAAAGCAGTAAATTAAGTTTTAACGTAACTTTGTATATTTAATCTATTTTTGAAGCATTCCGTTTTAAATGCAGGTCAAATGTTTTGTGTACTACATTATTCAAATGCATTTGTATCTTAACAATAGTATCTGCATTTAAAATCCTTTCCACACTGACCTTTAAACTACTTTTCTGCAGGGAAATAATGGAAGCAATCTGTGGGATGCTTCTTTCTCTGCCTCTTGACTGAAATGAATTTAGCATTGGTTTTTAGGCATTTGCTGAAGAATAAATCAGATTTTTTTATTTTATTTATGTTGAGGATATGCTTGATGGCGAATTCTTCTAAGCATCCTTAAACGCTTGTGGTAATTTAAAAAGAACCTAAGAGGATTCACTTGTTTTCTAGTGTTTTCTTTCTTTGGTTCTTCCTGCCGCATCTTATGGAAATCCTCCTTCCCTGTGTATGCCTTTGGAATTTATTAGCAACCCATGCGATTCATCTTTTCATGCACTCAGAACAAAAGGTCAAGCCGACCAATCGGCTCCAAAGAGAGTCGCACACTGAATGAGTGTACTGGACATTCTATACATTAGAGACAAACAGATTTGGCATTAAAAGAGCAACTATTAAAAAAGGATCTCCATGCACAGCTGTAAGCATATTTTAGGCAATGAGCGGATGTGTGGAAGTCCTTATATGGAGATGATTTGGATAAGTGTGATACTAATTACTTTGACATTATATTTAATGTTGGTTAATCAATATTAGATTGAACAAAGTTACACAAAAACAGTCATGCGTAAATACATGTGAGTGCGACTTATTTAGTTTCAGGTGTCAAACGATTGAATCCGTGTGATTCATTTGGTTTGTAAAGTCACTCATGGCAATACAATCCGAATGTGCTCATTTAAAGACTTCTGTATACTGGGAATTATCCACTTTCCACTAAACTTCACTTTTTGGGGGCGCTGGTAACCTCATCTGAGTGAGGAGGAGCAGAAATATGTGCGTTCACATTATGAGAGATTTTCATGTGCCCGAGGACCAGGACAGATATAGAAAACACTTTTGGTGACAGGCCTCTGTTGGCTTATGTAGGTTTTCTTGGGAGCTGCTACAAGATGAGGTTTGTAGCAGCACACTTAAAGTGCTCCTCATACAATAGAGAGATTTACATTTCATTCAAGGGAAAGAGGAAGCTCAGTGCAGAGATGTCTTACATTTATTGTGTAAATGTAAAACAGCGCTAATAGTATGTGTGGGCTTTAACATTTGTGATTGTACAACATTATGCATCAGTTCAAGACTAATAAAGATACTTGTGTGAAGCAGCATTTTCTGACTGGATTTGCCGCTTCCAACTTTAAAACCTGATCGGATGAGCCAGATTTGAAGCTTATGAAGTACTGATGCAGTGGTGTGAAAAAGTATTTGCCCCCATCCTGATGATTTTTTTTGCATATTTTTCACCTTTAAATGTTTCAGTTCATCAAACAAATTTAAACCTTTGTCAAAGATAACAAAAGTAAACACAAAATGCATTTATTTTTTTTTCTTAAATGAAGGCTGTTATTAATAGGAAACAAAATCCAAACCTACATGGACCTGTGTGAAAAAGGGATTTCCCCATACACCTAATAACTGGTTGGGGCCTCCCTTAGCAGCAACAACAACAATCAAGCGTTTGCAATGAGTCTTTTACAGTGTTGTAGAGGAATTTTGTCCGACTCATCTTTGCAGAATTGTTGTAATTCAGCCACATTGAAGGGGTTTCAAGCATGCACTGCCTATTTAAGGTTGCTGGAGTCCCGAAGCTGTAGAAATGGTTTTATAACTTTTTCCACACTGATAGATCCACAGTTACAGTTGTATTTACAGGGCGGGTTGAGGTCCATGGTCTTAGGTTTGGATTGTTTTCCCTTAATAGTAACAACCTTAATTTAAAAACTCCATTTGTTAAAAACTCAACATTTAAGTTTGACAAACATGCAAAAAACATTATTCAATGTATATCTAGTTCAGTCATGAGAACTCTAGAGGTCGCAGCCTGAGAGGTCCGTTATATTCCATCTGAAGCAATCACATAAAGGGCCAGTCACACAGCCGATCACGCACGAATCACTGACAAATCACGCACAGTCGCACCGACGCGTGTCCCCCGCATAGTCACGCATAATCGACGCATAAACTACGCACGGCGACTCATGAGTAACGCACACCGATGCAGAAAAATTTTGAACTGTTCAAAATCACGCACAAACCGCCTTCGACGCACATCCACTTACAATCACTGACGGTCCACTTCGTTCCACTGACGAATTACGCATACGACGCACGCTCCACGCAGAAACGAAAATCTGTGCGTAATTCGTGCGTGATTCATGCGTTTTCGCTGTGTGACTGGCCCTTAACATCAAGCTGATTGACTTCTGCTGATCCTGCAGCAGGGGCGTAGCCAGAATTTTATTTTTGAGGGGGCCCAGCTTAAAATGAGGGGGCCTGAGCAAAACGTTGTAGGGAAGATTCGAACCTGCACGGGGAAACCCCAATGGATTTCTAGTCCATCGCCTTAACCTCTCAGCCAAGACTAGTTGTGGTACAATGCGCAGCGCGCTATTGTTGACTTTGGGGGTGCGTTGCGATTGTCTTGTACGGCGGGCGATATGTGTTTTCACTTTAGTTTTCATAGTCGCGATTTTACACAAATGAAAATCTGAGGGGGCCGCTCATGTAAATGAGGGGGCCCAGGCCCCCCCGTGGCTATGCCACTGTCCTGCAGTCAATGAGATTGCTTCGTTTAGTCTGGTTCAATGTTTGCTTTAAGCTAGTCCTGCAGAACACTATCAAAATTCCTCTGAAACCCCCTCCCCCCCCCTCCCCCAGCTCCACCTGCTTAGAGCTGCTACGGGATTCATGCATGTCTGTTTATGCAGCAGCTGCATATCTTAAATTCTCACAGACAAGTACCTGTGTATCTATTAGCAGTAGCAAGTCCATACTTGCTTAGCACCAGCAGCGTATCAGATCTAGTCCGCCAATTATTTTATTTATTTTTGTATGTGTTTGTGTCCAGAACCTGAAGATGATGAGCAGAAGGTGAAGACGCAGAGGCCACGATCAGCTGACCAGCCGGGTGTTTTCCAGGCCCAGACAGGTGAATCTCATCGTTTACATGACCCTCATAATTCTATTATGATTAGCTTTTGGCAGTATTATGATTTAAACTTTACCTTGTGTAAACACAATACTTTACACAATGCAGTTAAGGCCATATTCGTAATAACCATAATTTGTTTAAACAATTTTTAGCTAATTTTAAACGCAATAGACATTTAAAACGCATATATTCTGCTCTAACTAAAGTGAGCATGTACTTCTGATTAACATTGATGCTGTTGTATGCGCTGATTCATAAACATATCAGTAAGGAAGACATAACATTTTATGGATTGCTAATTAAACTCATGTTAATATTGACAACGTTGCACGACATGAATACAATGCAGTATATTGATGGTCGAAAAACATTGACATAAGTGCAGTGGCCAGTAACAAGAGTTCCTAATTTGTGCTGTGCATTGGGTTATGTGAATAATGGTGATAAAAATAATAGAATAACGAAAATGGTATGCAAAAAGAAGTTATGTAAGTTTGTGTTTAAGTTATATAAACCTCTTACTGTGATGAATTCCTTACTCTTATTATTGGAAATAATCACATTATTGTTTCACAAGTCATTGTTTAGCCGAATTGCATTTCAGCACCATGGACATCTCTTTGATGTTATTCAAGACACAAATTAACTTTCTGTTTATCAAGGAATCCTGAAAAGTAAGTATCACAGACGTATTTAGAACCACAATTGTTTTCAGGTTTGATAATAATAAATGTTTATTGCGAACCGAATCAGCATAATAGAACGTTTTCTGAAAAATCATGTGACGCTGAAGATTGGAATAATGGTGCTGAAAATTAAAATACATTTTAAAACATATTAAAATTGAAATCAGTTATTTTCCAGTTTAAATAATATTTCACAATATTTCTGTATTTTTGAACATAAGAGAGTACTTAAAAAAACACTGAACCCAAATGTTTGAATAGTATTGTTCTATTTATTTAAAAATGTTTTAAATAAATGCAAAAAAATATATTGTAAAATGTTATAAATGTAAAAGTAATAAAAAAAATCATATAAAATGAAATAATAATATCATGGTTTTAAAAAAAAGAATAATATAATAAATGATGTGAATCTTCTCATCATTTCATCATCCATCTCTGTGAAAGAAACCGTATGTGCATAAACTCCCGATGGCATTCCTGTCCCCATCAGCCCCCTACCCTCCATTCTCCACCCATCCGCTCCGCAAATAAGGCTAAGCTCTGACTCACCACATGCAAATGAAGATGTAATGCGATTACAAGACGTGCAATTAATTTGATTTGCCCATTCATTTTGTGATGTTGCCTCTACCCAAGGACACGGCTTTCTAAAAATGACTGACATATTCCCATCCGTCACATTCAGATCCAGCTACCACTGACCTTACAACACCTTTTAGAAGACCTTAAGTTGCTTAAGACCAAAAAAACGAAAGATCCTTATGAGGTTTTGTGAAAAAGTTCTGTTTAAGTTTATTCAGGGTGGTAATGAAGAGTAACCCTTGTGGATTAATGTTGACCTTGTTTATCTTTATCAAATTCATTGGTTTCTATTTATGTAAGGAATTTCTGGATTTAGCTTTTCTCTCCATCTCGTGTTTTTTAGGTGACCCGGCAGCAGAGGAATGGTCTCAGTGGAGCGTGTGTTCGCTGACATGTGGGCAAGGTTGGCAGGTTCGTTCTCGGTCATGTGTATCCTCTCCGTACGGGACGCTCTGCAGCGGCCCGCTGAGGGAAACCCGACTCTGCAACAACACTGCCACCTGCCCAGGTGAGCCGCAGCATCAAGCAGGTAGAGTACCTCCATGCTCCATTTTGGACGTCCCTCTACACATTAAACGTCCTTACACTGCATGACTAGGTCAAACATATTTAATCGTTAGTTGAATGTTTGATTTTGCACTGTAAGTAAATACTGGCCAATGCATGAGAATAACCTGATATTGTTAGACAACTTAGTTAATATTATTCCTTTTGCGCTGCACATGTATACTCCCTCCACAAACATATGCATCACACACACACACACACACACACACTGCATTTCTGTTGAGTATCTATTGTGGTATGCCATACAATGGCCACTGCTGACACTATTTGTGTATCTGCATTAATATAAAGTATCTTCGTATTTTTTGTTCATGTACTTGGTGTGATGCAGGTGAGATCAGTGCAGGTCTCACAGGCATTTCTGTTTGCATGTCTGTACTTGAATGAGTATCAGCATGTTAAAAAAAACACTATTACAGTCCTGGATGCTGATTGGTCAGTTTAGCATTCATGGGATGCTAAAATCTACATTATACAATCACTGTTTGTTTCACGTAGCTTGTGTGTGTTATTTCCAGACAGATTGCTGTCTGTGTATTAGTGGTGGTGGGGCTTTGAGTAACTCTTTCTGCAGGTTGCATCGATACGGAAGTAGGTGACGTCAAGTGACTGTCCTTGTGAGTGAGTCATTGAATCATTCATTCAGTCGATTTGTTTCTATAACATGGATTCATTCAGGAACTAAACAAGACAAAGTCTTCATGAGTAAAAGACAGAATGATGTTGGCTTTATGAGTGGGAATCTCTGGATTTTATCTTGAGTTCAGAATGTGTCAATTAAATAACCTTGGCAATTGTTCACATGTTGGAATGATTCATTTTGACAGTACAATTTGCACACATTTGTTGCACTGGTGATTTAAGAAATTAAGAAAACTGTAGTTAGCTATGTTAATATAACTGCATTTAATATAATCATATTATTACATATTTATTATAATTGCATTTAGTTTAATAAAACATTTAATATAAATGCACCAATTACTGAATTTAATGTACCGTTCAAAAGTTTGGGGTTAAAAGTGACAGTAAAAACATTTCCAATGTTACAAAATATTTATATATATTAATAAATAAAAAAATTCAACATTGATAGTAATAGGAAATTTGTCTTGAGCAACAAATCAGCTTAGAGAAATGATGTTGAAAATCCAGCTTTGTTGTCAAATGAATAAAATACAATTTAAAATATACAGTAATACCTTGAGATATGAGCGTCCAGAAATTTGTGTATTCCAAGATATGAGCAGCCCTTCGAGCAATTTTTGCTTTGAGATACAAGTAAATATTTGAGATACGAGCATGCTTAGAGACGCCAACACTATAGGTGTTTGAGCACTCGGAGCAGCTCAAGCCGCCTCATTAATGGGGTAAATGCATATGATCTCCACTAGAGGGCCACCTTTTTTTTTTACAGCGGGAGGTTACCATGGGCAATGAGTGGAGTATTAAGCTGGAAACAGCACAAGTTATGCGTGTTCAATAATAATAAATATGAGGTTCCAAGCCTATCCAATACACAACACGGGAAGAAACATTACATTTCCGTATTGTGTTTGCATTGTCTATGTTATCCCTCCCTCCTTCTCGTCCGCACATGTTGCTATTGTATCGCCTGTCTCGAAGGTAAGAACTATCACAGGAATCCTTATATACTGTAATTTTTTGGTGTGTGAATGTCTCTATACCAATTAAAAACATGTTTTTTTCCATTGTTATTAGTACTAATAAGGGAGTTTTTTAGAGGGCCGGAATGGATCAATTTTTTCCCCTGTTATTTCTTATGGGAAAAATGATTTGAGATATGAGCAATTCAAGTTAAGAGCTCGGTCCTGGCACGGATTATGCTCGTATCTCAAGGTATTACTGTATTAAAATAGCTTTCATTGTATTTCATAATGATAATTCATATGATTTAATAATCATGTTGCCACAGACTTTTGAATTAACATCTTATATCTTAGTGCTTAAAGTATGACTAGATCTAAAGATATTTATGGACTGGGAAAGGTCTTCAGCCATACTTAAGTCTCTCTTTCCCTCAACAGTTGTATTATTTTGGAGATGGATGAAATAATTACATACATGGCCATAGACCCTTGTCGGCATAAATAATTTTGTCTGCCTTTTGAACGATATTCCTGCTTTTTGGTTAAATGCAAATCTTCATGCTTACAAGGCATATATAGATTGCCCTTTGCTGCGGATCATCAGCTGTGCTGTATAAGTCCTGTGTGTTAATTCTATATTTATGTTAAACAAGGTAACTCAATTTGCCTCTCGCTTGTGCATTCAGCCTGAGTTCTGATATTCAGCATGAGATGGTGGACATGTTCTGCTCAAGTGTGCGGATCAGCGCTTTAGGATTTGATTTAAGGACAGCAGTAGATGATCTCAGCCGAGTAGGCGAGACTGAAGAGAATCAAAGTTAAGGATTTTTCCTGGAAATGTCTCCTTGCTCAGGATTGATTCTGAGCAGTGATCGATGAAGTTCAGATATGAGTGACCGACGCTTCTCTTTGAAATGAAACTTTTGGATTGCATAGATTTTCGATGCTTAAGACAGAAAAGCTGATTATTGCGAACAATGCGTCAATATAAAGGAAAGACGGACGAGAAATAAGAACACAAGATGCTTTTTTCTTAGCATTTTACATCATTTATGCTAACAACATAAACAGGCAGGCACTGTATTTACTAAAGGGACACAAAAATGGCAGAGAAGGACAGTGTTAACTAGTGCAGAGCCGCATGTGTTCGCTCGCATGTGTTCATAGATTACTTTCACTCCACGGGAAGCAGGATGCACACTGGCGGAAAGGGACCGAGTGTCTTTGAGATTAGCCTGAGCTAGCGTAGCTTCAGCATAGTTTAACGCTCAATGGAAGTCCCTTGGTCCTCCTTTTGGCTCTCGTTCAAACGAACTTAATTGATTTGCGAAAGCAATTATGGCTAGGTTTATTTAGTTTGGAGGAGAGTTATTATTCAAAATTGATCAAGCACAGCCTTCAAATAAAATGGGTTCTTTTAAAATAACAGCAGTTCTGGCTGCAGTCGTAAATTGCCCTCTGTTTGCTCATTAGCTAATCCCAATCTAGAGCTCAGTATAATTTGTGGACACAAGACATCGATAGTTATTTCTATCAGAATTAACATTGCAAATTTGTCCACTGTTGTTTTCTAGGGAAAGGTATGGATTGTTTTACCATGCAAGCTTTAGTTTTAGTTTTAGTTTTTCATGATATTGTATTTCCATCTAATGTGTCTTACAATCCATCTCATAAGAGGAAAATAAGATAGACCGGGGCCAGTTTTTGCACTTTTGGACGAAAAAATAAACATTTCATGGAACATATTATATAATGTGACATTTTTACAATACATGGGGTAAGTTGTCACCATGGAAGCTGCCAATTTATCAAATATTAGGATGCAGGACAACATTGTACTAAAAATGGAAATGTTTTCAAAAACTTGGACTTTAAAAACGCTTTTTCAAACATTTGTGTTTTCAAGACCCCAAAACAAATAAATACGAAACTGAACTAATTAAGTTCAAATCTTCCGTTTTTATATCCTTTGAATTATTTACAGTGTTCAATTTTTTTTTTTTACCCAACAGCTAAAACCAAATAAAATAATGAATACATGCAAAAATCATTGCCTAAAAAGATATTAGATATAGCGTTTGTGACAGCTAGCCTCGGTCTCCCCTGTAAAAAACACTAAAGAATATGTTTCCTTTTCAAATCAAGGCTGAGATATCAGTCAGAAGATTTCTATGGCAAGATCCCAAGTTGCCTGCGATGTTAAAACCTCAGTCCCAATGTAAGCCACAATCTTAATGAATCTTTTCATGATAGCCTCTCGGTGCTTTTGAGGATATGTCTATCGCTTCTGCGTGTCATTGTGTCTGGGCAGTAGAGCAGAGCAGTGTTAGGCCAAACTCAATCTGCTCCACTTTAATGAAGAAACACTTTTCAAAGCACACAGCTCTATTGATGAATGAAATCTTATGCAATTATCTCAGTAAGGGAAAACGGCTCATGAGACCTAGATTCAAATGGGAGAGTCAAAAGTTTGAGCAAACTTTTGGAGGATAAATTTTTTTACTGCCACTTTAGATTGTTGTTTTGGCCCTCAGTCCTTTTTGTGGCATCTTTAAACCATACATTTTTAAAGCTGTGAGTCCTTTGTGGAATACTCAAATGAACAAAGCAACACATTAATGATGTTTGTGCAGGATTATTTATGATGTGATTGCTCACATGAGAACACATCTCTTGCAACAATTACCTTCTTGTTCATTCTAGTGCGACTTTGCATTATGGTTGACAACATACACAGTAATCATCTTTCTCAGTAACACTTTATTTTGATGATTATGCTCCAATTTAGACAAACCATAAGCAACTTTGTAACTACACTTCAACTAACTCTCATTAGAGTATTAGTAGACTGTATACTTCATATCTGCTAACTCTTTATTGTTAGGGTCATCCAACAGAAATTCTACTGACTATAAATAACTACTGCAGTCTGCTAGCACTATAACAAGACTTAGTTGAGTTGGTGAATGTGAGTGTGTGTGTGTGTGGTGTGTGTGTGTGTGTGTGTGTGTGTGTGTGTGTGTGTGTGTGTGTGTGTGTGTGTGTGTGTGTGTGTGTGTGTGTGTGTGTGTGTGTGTGTGTGTGTGTGTGTGTGTGTGAGTAAGCTTAATTTTTAAAAGGGAGGAGAACATGTTTTTGCTTTTGATGCCAAAGACTGGGCATCCAATCAAACTGTATAGTATTTTACCATAAATGCATCTGTCTCTTAGCAGAAGCAGCCAAATTGGAACGTTTGGATGATATGAGGATTAAATAGTTGAAATTCAAGAAAATAAAAAAGAATATTATGTATATTTGGACAGTGCACTACTACTACTATTATGAAGAAGAATTATTATAATGTGCATATTGTTGGACACATGCAGTTAATGTGAATATAAAACAAGCATTTTAATATTTGATCTTAAGGATTTATTTGGTTTGCTGTATTGAGTCAATATGTGATGTTCAAAATCAAATCTGCATCCTGAAATAAAATCAAGTGAGAATCCCTGTGTTCAATCAATCTTAGGGCAAAAGGGGCAATTGCATCTGTTAACCAACAGGTGGTGCTATGCATTTGTTTTTGCCCTTTTAAATCTAGTGATGCGTCAGACTACAGGGATTCAAGGGTAGCTCATTCATTGCAGCTTTTTAAAGGGTAACTGCATCAGTTACGTCTGCAGTCGTTGTTACTGTTGGTCATAACAGATATAAATAATATTTACGATATGTAAACAACACTGAACAATGGCTGAATCCTGCAGAGCCTAAATGCTCAGAGTAGACATTGATCTATTGGTTTGAGGATTTCTGCCTGCCCCGCATGCCCGGTTCACAACCACATCTCTTTCGGTGCCTGTTTATTTATTTCTCTCTCTGTCTAGACTCCGTCTCAACCTTTCAACTTGAAACCTACTGTGTTTTTGTTGCTTTGTTTTTCCTGACTATGCGGTCTGGTGGTCAGTATGTACCTGTTTTTTACATTTCTTTATCTTCCTCCATCATACGAGGAATTGGCATCCCCTGTGGGGAGTGGATGGACGGGCTCTGGTTCTCTGCATGAGGCTGCACAGACAGTGATTTGATGGATACTGCATTACATAATACGGTCTGTAGAGAGGCAATGAGCACTGCGGGCACATCGGCCCAGTATTCAGTCTCTCCCCATGAGACACAAAATCAGTGCTGTTATCCTAACCTCACGTTTCACTCCTTAAAGCTCACAATCATCAGCGTCATCTGGCCAAAACTATCACTGGCTGAATGTTTGGAAGGCCAGGCAAAAATAGACTTCCATTAACTTGCAAGCCACAGGAAAGATAAAAGCTATTTTAACGTTTGCTCAAATGAGCATTTATTCATCCATATATGCATTCGGCTTCATATGGCACTACTATAAGATCCCCCCCACTATAGCTTCAAATAGCATGTGTGCTTTACACACATTAAAAAATGACCTGAAGGTCCATTGTGCAGGTTAAAGTTAGTGCTTTCATACAACACATTTTCTTAACTCTGAAACTGCTGTAGTTATAAGTCGTTCTAATTGGTTTTGCTTCAAAAAACAGATACACTTGTTAAATTATTATATATATATATTTTATTTTTTATTTTTATTAAAAGCATAAGGGTAAGGTCTTTATTTAATCTTGACAAGCTATAAATCATTACAAAGATCAAAGTATTCATTTTTTGCCCTATTTTATTATAGCAATCTTAGTGACTCATAAAACTTCCTTATATCCCTTATATAGCTAAAGCTGACTAAAGTGTGGTTAGAGACATTTTGTCTGTTAAAAAAAGGAGAAAGATGTTCAAGCCATCTTATGTTTTCACAAGAATAAGGTATTTATAATGCAATGCTAGCTGACTTTTTTAATTTATATAATGCTATAAAGTAATATATGTTCTGCTTCATCAGATCACAGAAGAAAGTTGTTTCAAACACTCCTCTAATTACATCTTTTTCTGCAACCCTATCAGAGCCCAGTCCTCTAACAATGCTTGTCAGTGTTCTGTCACTTCAATCTGTTTATTCTCGGGTTGGTGACAGAGATCTGACACCGCTATCGTCTTGCCTTGTGTTGGTTGCCCATGCATGCTATTTTGTGTACGGACCGTGGTGTTTGGATCCTGGCACTCATAGTTTGGTATTCAGATATTCATGCTCCATGTGTTTGTTTTCTGTTGTGAGCGCACAGGATGAGCATTCATTCTTTGTCATGCTTTGTTTTCTTGTGTACGTGTGCGGTTTTGTGTTTGTCTGTACGTTTTTTTTTTCACTGCTTGTGTTTCATATTAAGTTTTGTCTTGTGCTGTAACTTACGCAACTGTTTTGTGTGGCTGCGTATTTGTGTCTAGTTTTGTTTGAGTACATGGATTGTGGTTGCTGACCATGTGCTTGCGTTTTTGTCATGTTGTGTGTGAGCACATGTCTTGTCCTATGTGTTTCCTTGTGCCGTATGCTCTCCTGTCTATCGTCTCACCCCACCCATCTTGTTTGCCCTGCCTGTCCTCCCTCACTACATGCCTTGGTTGTTCCCTATTTATTCTCCTTGTGTTTGCAATCCTGTGCGGGTTTGTCGTCTGATGTTTCCTGTTGTGTACCTTGCTTGTCCCGCCCTGCTTGGTCCTGTCCTGTCCTGCCTGACCCAGCCCAGTCCGTCAGTCAGTAAAGTTCCAAGTTGTGTTTTTCCTACATGGGGTAGTTTTTGTTTGTTTTGTTTTATTTTGATAGTTTTCTTGTATTATTACTAATAAAAAGCCCTTTCGGTCCTGCGATTGAGTCCTCGCCTCATCCCTTTACCTCCCCAACCCTGACAATACTGTGTTAAATTCTTTTTAGGAAGATAATTGGAGTAGGTTTTACACGAAAAGACAATTTCAGTCTTTCTACTTGTAAATGCCATGCTTATTTTAATGTTATGTGCCATTTACTTGCAATATCTGAGTGAAAATGGTTCCAAACTAATTCTTACACCATTTATCAGTGTTGAAACTGACTTTCATAAATGGCAGAAGATAAATAGACATTTAAATGCATAAATGTCTTTTTTGTTAGCTGTTGTTCCCCCAAAGTTGTTTGACCAACAAGTACTTATCTATCCATTCATTCGTACATCCATCCATCTAGCAATCTGTCTCTCTCTCACACACATACACACATTTGCTTCATACAAGCTCTTTTTTATTCTTCATGCTGGATGTGCAGCTGAGCCATGACTCCTTTGAGCTTTGCACTACAGAGCGCTATCAATTATTTATCAGCATGCATAATTCACAGAACATCCCTGCTCTACACTGAGGAGGCCTTACAATCTCTCCCTTGCTCTTTCCAAAAGCCCCCTCCAAAATGTCCTTCTCCATCTCTTTTACTTACTACTCCTTTTACCAAAAACTGACCAATTCTCTTGCCTTCCATCCTGTCATGATTTGGTTTTCTATCTGTCCTCACGTGAATCACTCTTTTCAACCTCCCCCACTCTTCTATCCTTCTTTTTTGTATATATTTTATCTGGTATTATATTAATGTCTTACCTTTTGATTTCACTCTCACTCCACACCACATTTCCTCCATATTTGTTTGGAGGAAAATCACAGAAAATCAAATGTTGACTACCTTGTTGGCTTAATAAAGATGTCCACTCTTCTGCTTTAAAAGATCAGTAGGTCAGTCTAGGGGAATCATAATGTGAAAGTTGGATGTTGGATTCATCTTGGCTGATTTTGGTGGGTTTAACTTTTATTGCACTGCAATGGTTTGTCAAAGATCATTCCCACCCTCACTCATAACATCTCATCAATCCCACAGTCATACGCTCTGTTCCAAAACTGAATAACTAGTTAGTAGCCTAGTAAGCTGCCTTCATAGAGTCTTGTTCACTATGGAAAGGCTGTTTCATATATAGTACATAGTTCTGCCTAGTTTGAGCCAATTTCTAAGGCATCACAGAATATGTGTTCAGAATGCATTGTGACAAGCGCATTTTTAATATGCCATTTCTGTGTGATCACAGATAATTAGTAAATTTTTAAATTGTTACAAAAATAAATAAATAACTAAACGCTTGACTGCGAAGCAAGAAGATTTGTGTACTGAATATTTCTGTAAAGCACTGACTATATAATAAGTATGCTATAATAAGTAATCATTACATGTGGAAATCTGTCAGTCATTTTTCAAGTTTGAATTATTATTATTAACTGACTTGTTTATACGCACTTTGTATATTTGTGTGCACTAGGTACGCTTCATGAAGCATAAATATAAATTGTCATTGCTATCACGTAACTGCATGCATTTTGCAGAAGAACATTGTTTTGGCTGTGCTTCGGCTCTGTGCGGATAAATATGGTTATCCTACTGCTCATAAAACATTCACTACTAGAGATATAAGAGATATAACCCGTTTAGCTGGAAAGAGTCTCAAGCTCACCAGATGAAGATGTTTCTGGATCTGTACCCATTCATATGATTTTTATCCTTGAAAATAAAATACAGCACAAGCAGCGCTACAACCACAATGAAACCCTTCACAATAGAATAGAGCTACATATGGCAATTTATCTATTCAATAAAACACCTTACTTACCTGTTGAGTAATAAAAACTCTATCACTACATCACTTAAAAAAAAAATTAAATCCTCAGTCCTCCAAAAAGCCAAGTCAATGTTGATTCTTGTTTTATTACGATTAACAGATGCACACAATTTCCTGCAAAAACCATCCTGCTAGTTCCTAAATATTAAGACTTATACAACGCTTATCATAGTGAATGCAGGAAAAATTGTATCTAGAAAAACAGTTACATGGTGCACTTTTAAATATAGAAAAGTTTTGTTAAAATGTTTATCATTAAAATACCAATTAACAATTGTGTACCAATTTTGTATTTTGTTGGCACACCGAGTTGCTGCCTATGTAGAGAGTTTCAAAACAGTCACTCATGAGTTTCAGTTTTGGTTAGACCGAGCTTTGGAAGCTGCTGCCTGTGTAAGCAGCTCACTGGGTTTTGGAATCTGAATGCATACTAGAATCATACTTGAAAGTTTGACATCTCCATATGATATCTATTAAGAATACATTTAGGGAATGCTTATTTAAAGTCTCTCAACATAAAACGAAATGCATTTCACTTTTATTGATAGTCAAAGAATCCTTGAAGGACACATCTTCATTGAAATCCTCTCGGCAGGAACACAATCAATTGGACACGTTTCAGGATCAAACGGTGCATTTCATCTATTTTTGCTCTACACATGCCTTGATCTTTTGCACTTTGGCGTTCTTTCTTACAGGATAAGTGACGTCTCATTCATGTTATACATGCTGTTTCATTTTCATTTCCTTCTCTGCCCTTAACCCTTGATCTGACCGTGTCCTCTCTGATGGTTGAGGCCCATCTTGGTGGCATCCCTGGGTTTTATCCTTAGGTGGGCGGGGTTTCGCCTCTGTGTGCCCCTGTGGGCAGCTTCTGGCTACTGAAGGACCTCCCGGCCCACCTCCCTTCATCTTCCCTCATCCCCATTGGTGGTTTTGTTGGTGTTTGCAGTGCATGGGCTGTGGGAGGAGTGGTCCTCGTGGAGCCTGTGCTCAGTCACGTGTGGCCGTGGCTCTCGGACTCGCAGCAGGATCTGTGTGCTCCCTCAGCAAGGAAGCAAGGGCTGTGGAGGGCCCGAGGTGCAAACCAAACTCTGCAATATAGCTGTGTGCCCTGGTTAGTACTAATCTCCATTTCCTCATCTGCCAATACTCTCTCTCTTTTCTCTTCTTCAACTCTAAAGTGCATTCTGCCTATTGTCACAGTGGGTCTCATTAACCAATAACTGTGTATGTCTTCCTATTATTGTATTCTTCTTCTTATTACCTATTGTATGTGTGCCTACAAGGTTTGCATGTTGTCTTGTAATACTTAATGATAATAATAGTTGAATGATCATTTAATCTAGCTTTAAACTAAACAGGTTTTATGGACAAATGTATGCATTTGCACAGTTAGAGAATGAGACCCAGTGTGTTCTGTCTTCCTTTGACTTCCATATTCTTTACCCTTTTTCTATGTTGTGTATCTTCTCCTATCTTGTCTCTCTATTCACATGTCTTCTTCTGCCTGACCTTTCCCTTTCCTTCCTGTGTGCCATCCTCACTGCCTCAAGCTTTACCCCAGTCTGCTTGTTTCACGTCAGTCTCTCTCCCCCCTCCTGTTCTGTCTCGGTCTGAAGGCCGCTCGAGCTGTGTGTTGTCTCTGCAGCCATTCCTCAGAGTTTCCTATGGATTTCATTCATTCATTATGCCAGTCTCCAGACTTTTTTATTACATTTTTTGCTCGCTGAAGTGCTGGTCAAATGGGGGCTCAGCTTGAGTTAATAGGAATCCCATATGAACCAATCACACGTGTGCACACCTGCTGGGGTTTGTTGTTTCTTCTACAGCACCGCTCCGGTCTTGGCAAACATGATGCGTCTCCAAAATTAGTTATTACCCCACTGAGATGAGCAATAAATCATTTGTCTGTTACATTTCAATTCATTTTCAGTTTGAACAGTTGTTCCTATCTGGAGTTGAAGACCTCCATTAGTCTGACAGTTGAAGAGTTAAGGGTGACAGCCAATCACTATGATTGTCTTTTATTTGAGGAGGCACAAATGAACAGCTGGGCCAGTCCGGCAGAGCGCTTTTTGACTGACAGTGATTACAACCTGTCAGAGAGCAGATCTCCCACCTGTCCTCACCTACCACGAGGCACCCATGTGTAAATACATTTCATCCTCTTAATATTCAATTGCGCTCATGGGTGTCTACTGACGTGCAATAATTTAAGTCAAATCAGGATAAGGCAAAGTAATATACCTTCTCCTGGTTCACAGTAAAAGATGGTTCTGTCTGTTGTGCATCTAAATGGATATCTGGTACTGTAAACATCGGCATTTTTTCTCCTGCATTACTTCAGCTCTATTTGAGTATATGATTACAGTGATGGTTTGCATCTCTGTAATAAAAATTTAAGCGATTTCAACTTTAATTCCAGTGCAGTTGTCGGACTGTTTTTGTAACGTAATCCACTTAATTAATGTTTGCTTGTGAGGTAAAGGATGGCACAGTGTACAGTAGTCTTGTAAGGGTATACTTGCTTTATTTAATTTAGCATATGCTGATTGTCCTTATTACAATGTTTATTAATTAAAATGATTCTTTGCTTGTAGGATGTTGTTTTCTCAGATGGTTTTCAGAGTACGCTCTGTTCGTTAGAGGAATGCATGTAAAGTATTTTTTTGTGAAAGTTTGTCCTTCAGAAAAGGGGAAAAAGAGAAGTTAGACAGATTTTTTAGTTGTTAATAGAGAACCAATGTATTTAAAAAATAATGTTTAGAGTACTTATATAAACATTTATTGTCATTGTCAATTTTAAAAAAAGTTGTGTAGCATTTTTTCAGGATCCTTTGGTAAATAGAAATTTCAAAATTACAGCATTTATCTGAAATAGAAAGCTTTTGTAACATTATACACTACCATTCAAAGATTTGGGGTCAGTTAGAATTGATTTATTCTGAAAAATATCAACTTTATAGTAAATGTTTCTTGTGCTAGAAATCGTAGTAAAATGATTTGTGAAGAATCGTGTGACACTGAAGACTGGAGTAATGATGCTAAAAATGCAGCTTTGATCACAGGAATAAATAACATTTTAAAATTGTAATACATTGTTATAGATTTAAACAGAAAAAAGTTATATTAAATTGTAAAGAAAAAATCATAATATTACAATTTTTGCTGCATTTTGGATCAAACAAATGCAGCTGTGTTGAGCAGAAGAGATTTCTATTAAAAACATTTAAAAGTTTTACAGACTGAAAACTTTTGAACAGCACTGTGTATATATTCCATAATTATGCAATTCAATTAAGAAGCAAATTAAGTAAAATTAGTCATGTTCTCAACTTAACACAACAGGGACTAAGGGATGCCTGAGTTTACCATTCTTCCTAACACTGTTTGTTTTTAATGCTGTCATTGCCAAAACAAAACAAAAAGTGTTTATTTTAAATGATTGCTGTTCCTAATTTATTTTTTTGCTTTAATGGACAAATACACTAGCAGTTTATCACAATACACTGCATTAAATTTGTAAGACTCAGATTGTAAAAAAATATCTTATAAAACCTGTCTGGATCTTCCATTTGATTTGCAAATGATCTCATCAGTTCATTATTCAGCTAAAGTATATTAATTACAATTTTAAGCCATAAGAAAAAGATCAAATATAGAACAGAAATAAGGCATCAAAGGTAAGGAACATAGCCCATAATTAATAGCTGCAACCATGGACACGCAGATGGATCTGTTTGTTTGTGCATGTATTTATGTCTTGCAAGTGATACTCAAAGTATCCATTTGATGTGCAGAAGTCAGTGTTATTACCTTAATTATACAGTTGATTTATCTCTCCCTTTCCCTATGTTCGTGTGAAGTAAATGCTCAGCTGTGTTTGTTGGTTGTCAACCGCAGCTGCTGTCTCTCCTGGCAACCACAATATGCAGGATCTCTCCACTCTGGGAGTGTGCGTGGTTCTGAGCTCTGCTTGAATTGCGTGCTCTCGTATCTGTGTGCAGTGTTGGAGCATGCGGTTGGTGTTTACATCGGCCGCATGCTTTCATGTTGTGATTTCGTGTTGCTCGCAGTTTGGTTTTCACCACCTGCGCGCTGTGTTCATGTGAACACGTGGCGATGCGCGTCCTCATTGGCTGCTTGTTTGTGTCTTGTCATTGTGAACTCCTCCCACCTTGTTCTCCTGTTTAACTTTGATTTGTCCCAGCTGTTTCCCGTTCATTTACCCTTCCTTCTGTGTCTATTTAATACCTTTGTGTTTGCCGTCCTGATGCTTTGTTGTCTTTTCTTCGTGTCCCTTGGTGAGCCCTGTCGAGTCTTTTTCTGTCTAGCCCAGCTGAGTCTAGTTCTGTGTAGTCTTGTCCAGTCCGCCTAGTTTTAGTTTGTCTTGTTTTCCCCTTCTGGGTTGTTTTTGTTGAGTTTTTTGTTTGTTTTGTTAATAAAGTTCCTCATCCTCTCGCAATTGAGTCTTCACTCTCACAATTCCTGACAGCGTGGGGGAATGGTCCATGAGTTATGGTTATGATAATTTCCAAAACACTCTTGAAGAGGTTGACCAATCACAACACGCTGATCCTGGAAGTTGGCCATCGTTACATCTCATGTGTATCCTATACACCCCCCCCCCCCCCCCCCCCCCCCCCCCCACACACACACACACACACACCCCCCCCCCCGCCCCATTCGCCTTAGTTTCTTTTAAACCATATGAAATCATCTTATCCTCATCTCACTTTTGATTTCCTCCAGTGAAAAGACACTTTAGAAAATGTTATTTTGCATATATAAATATATTATAGTGGATGTGGCATTAGATTTGCATCATGCAGAGAAATTAAATTAAAGACACAGTCAAACTCTAAAAATAATGGTTTAACTTAAAGTAGCTTAACCAGGTTGCCTTATAATTATTTATACACAGATAAAGATTAATTTAAGAGAAACTCAAAATATCACGTTATTTGAACAACGTTTGAGAACCTAAGCTAATTTGATAAAAGATTTTTGAAAAGTTGTAATCAATTTGACAGATTTAAACTGTTTATCTGAGGGAATGGCAGAGACAGACAAACATCATGTCGTTTTTTTTCTTTCTACTAAATAATGAACCCAGCAGCTGATTGTGGCATTTATAGACACATTTGTGGTTTTGAATTATAGAAGTGGGGAATTGATAGATTAATGTTGCTATTTATCTATTTTTTATAGAAAGAAAGAAAAGAATAAGGAATGGTTTAATACAGGGCAGATTAAACAAATTGCCAAACTAGGCAATTACACTAATGTAAGGTTCGTTGATGTTGTAAATTAATATTAATGAATATGACTATATAAATCCCCCACCCCAACCCCTGCACTTTATTTCTTCCACTTCAAGCACTAGATCCAGCCATCCAATCAGAACTCATTGTGTTTTTTAAAAGGAGGAGCTTCATAACACATGAACCTGTACTGTCAGACAGGAAAGAGAAGTTATGCAACAATATAAAATATGCAAATAATTTTTTGATCATTCAATTGTGAAACCCTATTGCGTAGACCTCAAAAAACAAAATCAAAATCACATAATAGGTCCCCTTTAAAGAGTTTTTTTATTTTGTTATTTAGCTTTTTTCATACTTTCTAATAATGTGGATTTATATGTACTACTTTTTTTGTCCGTTTGTACTGCACCGATCCTTTCGGCACTACATTTAGGTCACGGTCTTGTGACTACCTTGAAGTAATGTTGCACGGTCCATTTTTCTACGTTTGACAAGCATCTGCTTTGACAGAGCAAAGGTGACATGGGCATTTTCGTTCATCATGTGCTCTGTCTTCCTTGGAATCCATTAGATTGAGAGATAATTTGATTTCACTTCATACCATCAATCATACCGAGATACGCTTGGATAAAATATGCATCCCCCACATTTAAATAAGATAAAAGTGATATTAGAGGTTAATATGCACAGATCCTGAAACTGCTGCAGAAAGTCAAAAGACGTAACATCTCCCCTACTGTGAAGTAGATAGTGCATACTAGAAAGCATTCATTATATAAACATAAAGCCATAAGATTAATGCCCTCATTTGATGGATGATGTTTAAGCATAATTCTTACTTTCGAACATAATGAATATGTGTCCATCGAGGCATGTAGGCCTTCTAATGTTTTGCAAAGGATCTTGGGATGTGAGAAGTGAAACATTGTTTCATCCACCACCACCCCCACCCCACTCATAAACACTTCAAAATTCATAAAAGCTTTGCTTCAACAAAGGGACTAATGAGCGATGGGCTTCGGAATAGTGACACTGGCTGATAAAAGGGATTCATAAGCAACATGCCCCCCCATGTATTATTATTGATTTACATAGAACTTCACCATGCACATGATCCCTTGTTTCATTCATTATGCAAAAGATCTCATATTGATTTTGTTGCAGCTGCCGGTCAGAGACCATGGCCAGAACCTGTGTTTGTGTGAACTCCATTTATATCCACAGTTAATCTGTGGAATTAATGTAAAATACATGATGTGCTTGCTGCTTTTTATATACGAAAAAACTATTAATAATAATCAGTAGATTTGTGAATTTTTGCTCCAATTTTTTCCTGTGAGAAATTAAAGGGTGACACATTTACATTATGCAGCAGTCAAACTTAAATCGTTATCATCAGACTGCATTTTCTCATAAATTTCAGCTCGAATGTTATCAAACCTTCTATTTAACTTCCTGTGCTTTTAGACTTGACTCAGTTTTCCATCTCTCTTTAATTAATTAAACTAAATTACTGGTCTTCCCTGAAACCCATTAGACTATAATTTCTAAGGAAACAAATGTTACTTGGAGCACCGTTCATCTCCAGGTCAAGGTTTATTTCTAAAAGCATGCATTGTAATTTAATGTTTGTTGAAGAGGTGATCTTAAAAAAGCATTTTTCAATATAAGATTAAAATTTGAAATGGCCAGTGAAAATAAATTGGTGAATTAAGCATGTGACCTGACTAATGAAACTATAGGTGACCGTCATACACAATGTATTCAGTCATTATCTCTATCAGCCAATTTATGTCTGTCTGTCAGTCTGTCTGTCTGTCTGTCTGTCTATCTATCTGTCTGTCTGTCTATCTATCTATCTATCTATCTATCTATCTATCTATCTATCTATCTATCTATCTATCTATCTATCTATCTATCCGTTTTGTATCTGTCTGTCTGTCGTTTCGTATCTATCTGTCTGTCGTTTCGTATCTATCTGTCTGTCTGTCTGTCTGTCTGTCTGTCTGTCGTTTCGTATCTGTCTGTCGTTTCGTATCTGTCTGTCGTTTCGTATCTGTTTATCTGTCTGTCTGTCGTTTTGTATCTAGCTGTCTGTCTGTCTGTCGTTTCGTATCTAGCTGTCTGTCTGTCGTTACGTATCTAGCTGTCTGTCTGTTGTTTCGTATCTGTCTGTCTGTCTGTCGTTTCGTATCTGTTTATCTGTCTGTCTGTCGTTTCGTATCTGTTTATCTATCTGTCTGTCTGTCGTTTCGTGTCTGTCTATTGTTCTAACATTCTTTTTGAATGCAAATGAGTATATATTTCTAATATTAGTGCGTTCTCTTTGTTTTCAGTCATATCATAAATTTAAAGCATTTTAAAATGATTTTGAATAACATGGATGATCTATATGGATGTCATGCAGCTTGAATGCTACAAAATTCTGAAGATCAACTTTAAAAAAAAAACTTTTCTTGCTGGTATCTTGCTGGTATTATTTATAAATTAAAATTCAGATTGATGCATTGCTAAACAGTATCAGAATAAGTAGTGTGTTGTCACTGATCTCTCAGGTTTATATCAGGGTAAGTGAACATCATTTTAACCAAGTTACAATGTCACATGCTACAGATAAACACGAACCCCTGCTGTACCCCGTCTCTCTCTGTCCGACCGCCCGCTCCCTGTTTTCTTCTGTCCTTCACTTCTATGTCCTTCTCTTACCTGTCATTCCTAAACTTCTGTCTTATTCTGTTCTCACCTCCACATCTCTCTCTCTCTGCGTCTCCCTGTGGTTGTGTTGGCAGTGGAGGGTCAGTGGTTGGACTGGGCGGCCTGGTCTCAGTGCTCTGTTTCCTGTGGCTCCGGCACTCAGCAGAGGCAGCGGCGTTGCAGCGTGTCAGTTCATGGATGGGCGGAGTGTAAGGGGCCGCATGCAGAAACTCGTGAGTGCACCAACCCATCTTGTGGGGGTAAGTTTCTCACTGGTGGGCTTACTCATAAATTGACAGGTAGTGTATGTGCACAGCTGCAATTTGTTTGCTGTCATGGTCTACTTAATAGCAGCGAACGCTCTGAATTGTCTGTGGTACCAAACCACAGAGACTTACCGGTCTGCACTGCTCATCTTGTTGCACAGATAAGCTGCTGCGTCAGCGTATGCCAGTTAGCACCACTGATAATAATTAATAAGCATACATTTGCTTCATGCAGGTGCTTTATAACTATGTTCACACTGTAGCTATTTATGGTTGTCACCTCACTTTTTTGCAGCTCAACAGAGTTTCAGTGCTTGTCTGTGTTCACTGTATTCAGTGTGGGGATGGCCATTGACTCATCTCCTCTCTTAATTTGAAGTTTCATAGGTGTTTTTCTTCCTTGTAATTCATTGTTTTCTTCCTCCTGTGCAGGTGGAGGGAACTGGGGGGCTTGGAATCACTGGAGCTTGTGCTCTAAGACTTGCGACTCTGGTTGGCAGCGTCGGTTCCGTATGTGTGAAGGCACGGGAATCCAGGGTTACCCTTGTGATGGCTCCGGAGAGGAAGTGCGCACCTGCAATGACAAGAAGTGCCCAGGTGCACGTCCATGCTTTTTATTTCCTCTTAGCTCTTTCTCTTTGTCTTCGATTTCCAGTACAGAGCAACTGACACTCCAAGCCATTTCTAAGTATGCGTATGCTTTGCATATTTAGGATGGTCTCTTTCACCATGAATAAGGGAGAAATTTGACACAAAATAATTTGTTTGAAAAAATAAAATAAAATAAAATTAATTCATTCTTTCTTCCAGTGTTTGAGGTCGGTAAGAATACCTTTTTAAAATACAGTAGACAAAAATAATATTGTGAAATGTTATTACAATTTAAAGTAACTGTTTGTAAACTGTGATACCATTTTTTCAGGTACATTTTGACAAATACAGTGTTCAAAAGAACAGCATTCTGAATATTTTAATCCCATATACTCCTATCCGTAACCTTCGGTCCTCCGATACAGGGCTTTTAACTGTTCCAGTCCCGCGTTTACTGTGGAACTCGCTACCGATTGAGATCCGACAAGCAAAATCTCTTAACATTTTTAAGTCTAAGCTTAAGACTTATTTTTTTAGGCTTTTAACTGATATTTTCTTCTTTTAGTCTTGATTGTTGTTTCATTTTAAACTTTATATTATATTTATATGTCATGTATTTTGATGTTTTATTTGTCTTGTAAAGCGCTTTGAGATTGTATTTAAAGGCGCTGTATAAAATAAAGGTTGTTATTATTATTATTATTATTATTATTATTAATATGCATTTTGTATGGTTATTAACCCAAAACTTTTAAACTATTATTATTTTAAACTATTATCCAACATATAATACATTTCAACTGAAAAACTTTACATGTCTGCATCCCCCTATTAAATATTGTGATTAAATCAAATTGATCAAATCTTTAAATTTGGTCTTTTCGACCTCTACAGTCTTGATCTCTAATTTCTAATAACACTCCTTAAAATTGACACCCAAGCAGTGACACATATACATATAATTTTACAAATGTAATTTTAATTTCCATGCTTATTTATTTTTTATTACTAGAAAATGTCAGTCTCTGAAATCGGGGTTTTAAACGTATGGACATTAAGCAACAAGTTTGGAAAATGTTGCACACATCGTATAAAATAAATAGAAGAAAGAGAGAAAGAAAAGAAAAACTGACTTCATTTTTAAGGCTCTCAAACCCTATCTTGTACCCTATTTATAAAAAGTGCCCTTTGCTTTTCTCTCCCTCCCTCACTCCCTCTCTCACTCCTTCTCTCTCTCTTCTTCCATTTAACATTCCTTCTACCCCTTTGTTTCCATTTGTCCTCTCTTTCAATTGAGACAGGTCATTCTTGACAGAAGGGAACTGTTCAAAGTGCTGCTATGTGTGATTTGTCAGCATGTCAAGCAGCGCAGCAAACAGCAGATTTTAATAAGCACGCCGTTGACTGCAGCTTTGGGAGGCTATAGATTAAATAAATGTCAGACGTTGCCGCAGAGCTTATATCAGGCACAGAGCTTTGATGGCGCCAGAAACTTGAAAACAAAAATCTGTCCGATAGCTTTGTCGGGGTGTATTATGTTTAGATGAAAAGGAGTAGGGATCTTTTCTCCATCTCTCTGGACTTTCAGCCCAGTCCTCTTCTGTATCTCACCCTTGGGTTGTTCTCTGTTCTGAAGGAGCTTTTGAATGAGCGTTGGAGAGAGATGTGTGCGACGCTTGCTCATTTTCTTAATATTAAATATTATCCGTCCAAGCGCAATCAGTCAATTATCAATCAACAATGGACATGCTTAGTGCAGATGTATCTTCTCTGGTTAACCTCTCATTTTTGGTATTTACTCTGTGCAGCACCTCATGAAATATGTAAAGATGAATACCAAGTAGCCATGACGTGGAAAAGAGCCTCAGCTGGAGAGACGGTATACAACAAGTGTCCATCAAATGCCACTGGTATGTTACTCCACACATTCTCTCTCTTCACCATTTGAAGTCTGTTTGAGTCATTTAAAATATTAAAATGATAGTTCCCCCAATGAAGCGTCATCATCATGCCATTCCAAACCTGTTTGGGGGAGCAAAATGTTTAATAATTTGAGGAACTGCTACTTGGATTTAAATGAGAGTTCACAGTTTCCATTACTATCCAAAAATAGCTGAATAAATAAGCATTGTAAAAGTCACAGTTCTATATTCCAAGTCACAATATATCATGTGAGGATGTTTAAGACCTCATTCAGTAGTAATGCCAGTGTATTAATATAAGGCATTATTTACTTATTTACATTATTTTATTATTTATTTACATAATTTAATCTATTATTTGGTGGAGTAGCCTCCATCTTGGCCATTAATCAAAAGTTTTCAGGTTCAAACTGTGTAAGCAGCGATCCATGACCTTTGTGCCCTTTAGCAGGTCACCAAAACCCAGCCTTCTCAAAGATGGCCGTTCCTCAAAGTATCAAAAAAGTTGCTTTGCATAAAAATGTCAGCTAAGTGACAAATTAGTAGTAAATTAAAACCACTCAAGAAAAGTTAATGATCCGAGCTTGATTAGCTTCATGGTGTTCGCATCACATGAACCTCTGAAAGTACAATCTAATGTTGTTTTGGCCACAGCCAAAGCCACCATATCTAATGCAATCTCTGATACATTTGTTTCTTCTCTTACCATGACATACAGCTTTATTAAAAGATTTTATGATCAGTTAAACCGCATTATAAAACCCCATCAGTGAGGCAATCACTCGGCTTCTAAAATCAACATCTCACAACAGGCTCGAAATAAGTTGGTTTCCACACAGTTAATCAGCATTCAGTTTTTAAACCCATTGAGATGAATTAGTGGTGTATGAGAGGGAACTTAATGAGGATGTTTACAGCCCAATATGTGCCGCTACAGAAAGTTAATACAACAATGATATCAAGAAACTACTCTTGGTGGATTGAAATGTCAGACGTTGCCGCAAAGCTTACATTGGACCCTACAAAAAAAAAAAAAAAAACATTACCTGTTTTGCAAGGCTTTAGATTTAATGTCAGATTCTGACATGTTGTTGTTTTGTACATCATGACATTCTGCTGCGTTTCAAATGTTATATAACAAAACTGTCAGGTAGTATCACCATATCTTTACCAGTATATTTTTTTCCCATTAAGTTTCTAGTATTGGTCACTTGATGTCGGTTTTGCAAATATTCAACCAATGGAAATTATTAAGCTTGTGACTAAAACTCTGTAACTGTAACTCCATTGGATCCTCAAACTGTCGGTCAAACCTCATAACTTGAACGGGGGTGTTGAATGTTGCCTACTCTCCACCAAAGCTTCAGCACCACTGCCGCTTCCAGCCCGCGACATAACGACATCACAGGGAAATGTAAAATGAAGGAGGTTTAATGCAAGTTCGGCGAGTTATTATTATACTATAATTTTTTCCATCTCTCCGCGCCTCCCCTGGCATGCTCTGGGGCCCCCCAGGGGAGGCACGCCCCACACTTCGAAAACCCCTGGGTTATAGTAATATAACTATATAAGTGACTAAGGTTTTGTTTATTCAAGGAGTGGAGAAGAGTGTCTTAGGGCCCGTCCACAAGGAGACGCGCACCACTGTTTACGTATACATTTTTTATCGTATTAGCGTTTCGTCCACACGGCTCCAAAAGTGGATAAATCTGAAAACGACACCCTTGCGGTTTCGTGTGTACAGCCAATCCGTATATTTTGTGAAACGATGATGTCATCACATCACTTTGTCGTTATGTGCATGCTCAAAGTCTTCTTCTCTGTGTATAGTGTATATATGTGGCAGAATTACAGCGCCCCACACTGGTCTGGCATATATACTACACCGTTTTCAGTCGGTTTTAGTGGTTTCATGTGTACGCTGATGTTTCTTGAGACGACGGCGTGTTTACGGAATTTTTTTTTAGAACGAGAAAAAAAAAATCGGATAGGGAATGCACCGGCTTCATGTGGACGTGGCCTTAGTCTTACATTTGTCATTAAGTCAGAGGCTATACTTAGTTTTTTTAATAGCCTGTTTCTATCACTTCATCTTTTATAACATGAGCGACAATTTCAACTGACATCACCGTGTTTAATTATTTTTCAAATATAGCGACAAAACATTAAGTATTCTGTACTTCTCAGATTTGTTCAAGAGTTTCTAAAAATTCCAAGCGCAGTAGGAGAGTTTTTTGAGGTTATTTATGCCCTCTGAGTGCAGTTTGCAATAATTCTCAGATGCTAGTGGAGAAAGACACCCAAGGCGCTCAGTGATTTTTACCTAATAAAAACAGAAAGAGCTAATAAATGATGTCTTTGAAGTAGGAGCGCACAGCAGAGTGTTGAATGAGGTCAACGGCAAGTAGTGATCTATATCAACTCCACATCCCGTCCAGCACGGACTGTTATCCACACTATAACCCCCAAAAGAAAAACCAATTTCTGCCGAGAAAGATTTGCGTGACTTTTCCAGGCTACATTTCTACATCTGCCTGTGTTCCCCATGTGATTTTTTTTCAGGCCCATTTTTATCCCAGTGAGGGTAACAGGGGTGAGGCCACTGTCGAGTCTTATTGGCCGTGATCTGAATGATGCAAGTGGCAGAAATTTTAAGCAAAACTGAGTTAACAGCATCCCAAAATGACATACTCAAAACAGACATTATCCTAGATATTATCGTATGCTGCACTGCAGTGAAGTCTTTTATATGAAGTATGTGAGCATCACAGATTACGTGTCTGTCAGACCTTGACATGCTGTTATTGCTCGTGCCCAACAGTGATAATGATCTGTTTTTTTCCCTTTCCCTGTAGGATCTGCTAGTCGTCGTTGTTTGCTGGACGCAAATGGAGTTGCTTACTGGGGTCCTCCGAGCTTCGCCCGATGTGTCTCACTCGAATATAGATATTTACATTTATCTGTGAGTACATGGATGTGGATGACATGCTGTGATGTCACAAGATGGCCGGTTTAAGCACCTTATTTACACAATCTTTTACTATTTTGTTAAGGAGTTTATATTTTAATCTTGAGATCAGGTTTGTGGTAGAATATTGCCAAATATCCTGACAAATATCAGAGAAGATATTTTGGGGGGAAAAAAAGCTAAATTCTTGTTTTAAGCATGAAAATCTATCTTTTTATTTAAAAAATAAAATAAAATAAAAAAAATAATAATAATAATAAATATATAAATAATAATATAATTATTATTAAATTACATAATCATAATAAAAGTAACAATAATAATAATCATCATAATAATAATAATAATAATAATAATATTATTATTATTATTATTATTATTATTATTATTATTATTATTATTATTATTATTATTATTATTATTATTATTATTATTATTATTATTATTATTATTATTATTATTTCTAAATAAATATTTCAATACATCTGCCTTCTTTTAAATAAATTATGTATTGTTCATTCGTTTACATCACTATTTATAATAATAATAATAATAATAATAATAATAATAATAATAATAATAATAATAATAATAATAATAATAATAATAATAATAATAATAATAATAATAATAATAATAATAATAATAATAATAATAAAACTGTTTGCCCATTTGGTAAGATAATTCAAGATATATCTACACTTCATATATCTACTTCTTAAGTACATTGATCTCATTTTAAGTATGTATAGATATTTTTACTGGGAAACAAGAGAAAATTACTAGTAAATGCAGTAATCATACTTGCTGTCTAATTCAGTTTCTCAGTTTTTATTTAATAACTTCCTTCTGCTAAAGTCAGTCCCTGAATTGTGTAGCTCAGTAGATGAGAAGCATGGATGAGAAGCTGAATATTAAGTATTAAAAATGTTTATACCCCAGAACTGGAGCTGTGCCTCACTGGATGCATATCAGAAGCGAGGACACATTTGTTTGCATTTTGTTTGGTGGTTATATTAGCCACAGAAAAACGAAGGATAAGTATATTTATAAAGCTGCGTGTGCTAGAGAGAGCATTGCCACTGTCACTTTCCACAAATGATAATAACTGCAATGAGCACTCAGCAAAACATTAAAAAGAGCCAGTTCCAGTGTTGGATCATCACTCATTATAACATTATCCAAGGAAATGAAAACCACTACTTGGAGATGCTTCCTTTGAACTTGTCCCTACCATAAATGCTTTAAAGCTTAAAAAGAAACAGCACTAGCTCCCAGCTTTCATATTGATTATATACTTCCTATCGCCTGGTTTCAGACCTCTGGGTTTTGATAATGATTGATTACTTTCTAACAGTTTCGACAGTCTTGTTGCACTCTTTCTAATTCCATAGCCATAACCTTTGACTTTGAGTTCAGTTTCGAGTGGGTTTTAATTCTACGTCTCGACCGAGGCATGATGTGACGGGGGTGATTGCGCTGTTAACCTGTCCACTAACCCCTCATTATAATCAGACAATGCTTAATTAGCTTTGATTGCCATTGTCTGCCACATCCTGCACTCGCAGAACTGTCATTAGACAGTCAACAGTTTGTACGCTGACGTTCAACCGCAAACAAGAACTCTGCAGGTTAATTCACTGAGGGAAGTTGTTTTCACTTTGTTATGCTCACAGCTTGGTTGACTGTAGATGGGAAGTAGATTAAGGCAGCTGTCGATACCTTCAAACTGCTTTCACTTTGCTCCAGACCTGGATCAATGTTGCTTCAGCTTCAAAGCAAGCCTGCACTTCTGAACTTCCTATTCTGGCTTACCTTTAAACCAGAGTGCTTATTTATTCTCTTTTTAAGTTTGTTTATTTGTCTTAAGGGTATAAAATGAAAACAGTGTTATTTTAGTTTTATCACAGCTTTAATATTTTGGGCTAGTTTTCATGTTAATTATAGTTTATTATTATTCATTTTGTTATGTTTGTATATTATTTTATTTTTTCAGTTTTAGTTTGTTTTAATTTATATAGATTGTCTAGAAATCATTTTAGTGCTTTAACTTAAACCTAATTCATTTTAATTCCAAAGAAACAGTTCAAATGTTCATTTAGTTATATATTTATTTATTTTTCAATTAAAAGTTTTTTTTTTTTAAGCTTAGTTTAATTTTAGTTTTAATTAACAATAATAATAATGGAAGTATATTGGTTTAGGCTGACATGGGTATACATGTATAAATAAGCTTCACATTTCTTTACATTCTTATTAATTGTTCATTTTAAAATATATTTAGTGTACACTGTAAAGGAAAATTGATGCCTGTTTTTGTACAATCAGCTTGAATATTTAAGTAATTTGAACTTAAATTGGTTTAATATTGTAAAATAGAAAAAAGAAAAAAAGAAAAAATTTAAAAGCATGATGTTAAAGGATATGCTGTTATAACTTATTGATCATTAATATTTTTACAGTGTATTAATTACTGTGTATTATCCTACCAGTTTAACATATTTATATGAACATAATTCTTAGGAATTTAATTTGACATCTTGACTCGAGTTTACCTCTCTTTGCATCTTCATAAAATGAGGGTGTAAAGTCATGCTCGTGTGGTTATTATTGAGGGTTATTTATCAGTGTCTGTGTATAAAACCCTGTTTTTTCTTCCCCTTTAGTTGCGAGAACATCTTGCGAAGGGTCAGAGGACCCTGGCAGGGGAGGGCATGTCTCAGATCGTGAGGAGTCTCCTGGAGTTAATGTCCCGTAAGAATTATTACAGCGGCGACCTCTTATTCTCCGTGGAGATTCTCCGAAATGTGACGGACACCTTCAAGCGAGCAACCTACATCCCAGCTCCTGACGATGTGCAGGTGTGTATTTGCCTGTGGGTTTGTGTAAAATACTAACGAGAGATGACAAAACTGTGATTGGGCAATATTTTTGATGTTTTACAGTATAATAAAAAGCTTTTTAAGCTCGTTTGTAGTTAGCTGGAATAGGAAAAAGTGCATATACTCCATGCGGACTTAATATGAGGCTATATAATGGCATGTGTATTATAAAATATTTAGATTAATGTTTGATGTCAACTGCATAAAAAACATTTAGATCGATGTTTGACATGTCAAAATGCGTAGAACATTTAGATCAATGCTTAACATGTCAACTGCATAAAACTTTTAGATCAATGCTTGATATGTCTACTGCATAAAACATTTAAATCAATGCTTGATATGTCTACTGCATTAAACATTTAGATCACTTCTTGACATATTAACTGCATAATAAAACAATTGGATCAATGCTTCACATGTCAACTGCAGAATTACAATTCAGTCATGACAACTCTCTGGATCATTTATAAAATATGTTATTAATGTAAATGGAATGTACATGGGTTTGATCTTGGCTGACGAGATCTGATATGCTGCTGCAGAGCAAGTATGACCTGATTTTGCTAAATACTCCAAACATAAAATAAAGGGAGACCCGTTTTAGATCTAGGCAGGTGGTGCTGGGGAGGTGGGAGGGTGATGGGCTGTGGAAGTTACAATCAAACAACCAGTCAGAATGTGAATATAACTTTTTTGGCTGAACCACTAATATATTACCTGTTCAATTACGAAATTTTTAAACGCAGACACCATATAAAACACAGTGTATACACATAACATATTGTTTATAAAGTTTTAAATAAAATATCTTGAATTAGATTTTTTTTCTTACCTCATTGACATGATTTATTCTAATTATAAGCACAAATCAAACCTATTTTAGTGAGGATTTTGCATGAAACAATAAAAAGAAAAAAAAAATCATAAAATGGGGTCTGAAAATTAAATATACTCCATATTTAAAAAATAATTTAGAATTAAATTAGAGATTTAAATTGTAAAGACTTTTAATTTCTCTCAAAGCATCGTACACATTTAGAATTTAGCATCTTGTTGAAAAGGTTTTTATTCATATTTATTAAAAAAACAAAAATATAAATTAGTTATTGTTTGCAGTGCAACAGAGTAACATTGAAATATCAAAGCGGATTTCTCAAGTTTTCCTCATTCTTTCATCACAAAAAATATTTAGTTTGTCTTCACTCTTGATTCTTTTTTTCAGAAATTCTTCCAGATTGTCAGCTTCATGTTGGACATTGAAAACCTTGAGAAGTGGGAAGACGCTCACCAGGTAACACGTCTATCCTCTGTCCTTGCACCTACAAATGTCCGACAGAAGAACACATCTTCTCATATCTGTGAAAAAAGCCAGGTCTGATCTTACAGATTAACAGCAAATGTGATCAGACTGGCTTTGGATGTAATAGAAAGCGACTGTGAAGTGTGTTGGGAAAGGGGTGTGCTGTTATAGCTGCCTCTTTGCATTACACCGCGCCATTAGATGCTATTTGACTTAGGATGCAATCCGGTCCATGGAGTCGTCGATGTCAATCCAGGACAATTTTGTATGGTAATACACTTTCCTCAATTCAACTATCCATGAAATGTTTTTTTTTTCTCATTTCCTGAGGCCTGACCTCACTGCAGGAGATCATTTTCTGACCTGGAAATGAATTAATGGTTATTTTTTACAGTCCCGATTTAGTGCGCATCATGTCAGAATTACTAAATACATCCATTATGTTTTCAATATTTATGTGTGGAACAGCAAAAGCTGCTTAGCTAATAGTCTTATTTTATGTGCCAATTTGTAGTTTTGCTTACTTGGGCAAGCATATTATTATTGCTCATATTTTGAGAAAGGGATTTGAGCAAACCTGTTACATATAACAGTTTATGCTATATTTATGTTTGATTCAACAAGTAAGCCAAGCCAACAAGGAAAAGCAGAGTACTACAATTAAGCCAACTAAGCCCTTTGAACAATTTAGAAATGAAGGCAGTTTTCAATACATTGTACTTCTCAAACATGAAATAATAATTCCTAGTTATTCTTTAAAGGTGTTATGTCCTGAGAAATCAAAATTGCCTTGATCTTTTGATATATAAGAGGTCTTTGTACCATTAAAACATCCTGCATTGTATAGATTGTGGGATCTATACAATGCTATCCGTCTGCCTCCAGTTGTTTTATGTATATACAATAAATATATATATATTTTTTTTTTTTATTTTTTTTTTTATAGATAGATATATAGATAGATAGATAGATAGATAGATAGATAGATAGATAGATAGATAGATAGATAGATAGATAGATAGATAGATAGATAGATAGATAGATAGACAGATATTGTGCAAAAAACAACCTCAAGGAACATACTTGTTAAAATATTATTAAAATAAAAACAAAATTGTTATGACCCCTTTAAATCATGTGACTTATTGAGGAGATATACTATTTATTTTCAAAGAAATAAGATGATAAAATCTCACAGGCTGTTCAAAAATCTTTTTAAAAGTTTGGGGTTTCTTGAAAGACAGAATACTTTTATTTAACAGGGACACAAAAAGATCAAACATTGACATGAAAGACATTTATAATATTGCAATGGATTTTTATTTCAAATAAATGTAAATTTCTAAGGGAAATTAGCATTTTCTTTTGATCAAAAACTCTTTCAAGTACTCAAAGTATCACGGTTTCCACAAAATTATAAGAGCAATTGTTGTTATTATTGATAATATTAAGAATTGGCTCTTGAGCAGCAAATCTGCATTTCTGAAGGATCATGTGACACTGAAGATTGAAGTAATTGACACTGAAGTAATGATCTTGAACAATCAGTTTTGCCATCACAGGAATAAATTACAATTAAAAATAGATGTAGTCCTTTTTAAAATGTAATATTGAACAAATACAGTTTTTAATGCATAATCAAATAATGCAGTCTTGGTTAGCATAAGAGACTTCTCTCAAAAACGTTCTAAAATCTTAGCAAATGCATGGTAAACCCTGTTAACCATCCAAAACACACAAAATGCAATAATGCGCCATTCCACGCCAGTGTGAGTGCTTGATGCCACACAGCTCTCCTGCTCCCATAAGGCACCCACAGCCATTACAGTGCACTGCAGCCACTGATGTCACTTCTGATGTATATATATTAGTTTGTTCATACATGTATAACTGTAGTTCTTTTTTTAAATGATAGGCATGGGATATGTAGAGGTAATGGTGACTAATGGTCACATACCGAGCAAAGTCTGTGCTGCACATGCTCGTGACTTTAGTGAACGTTTATGTTTGTGTATGGACGCGGGCGCCAGGTGCTTAGCTCAGCGTGACTGAACCAGATTTTGGTGTAAAAGCACAGTTGAGCAGGCAAATCTTTGACACACCTCCTGCTCTCCCTGCTCGGTAAATAATCATCTTCTCCTGTGAGCTTGCCTCAATGCACATTCTTTCTGCCAGGATCTTAAAGGGGAAGTGTGTATTTTGTATGTTAAAATGTTTGTTTTTTTCAGTGTAAAAAGTCATTTGTACAACATTGACATGGGGAGGGGGGTGCAGAGGGTTAAGTGCTTATGGTTTTATGTAGATCTGCCAGTTTGCTAAGTTTCTAAGTTTTTTGCAAAAGCAGCAGCCCTTTTGTTTTGTTTTTCTGTATTTTTACTCAAGATGGGTGCATTAAATTTATCAAGTGACAGTAAAGACATTTAAAATATTACAAAAGATTTAAGCACAAGTAATGAAAAGATTTATCTCCAAAGTAGCATGTATACACCTCAGTTAAACAATCTAATAATTGTATAAAAAAAAAATAATAAAACTATTTATAAACGTATGATATTACGTTGTAGCCACATTGGACCAGCGGCTTTGGAAAATTGAAGGATGGATGAATGGATGGATGATTCAGCTATGGGCACCATCTTCTGGCAAGACGCTGGAATTTATTTGGCACGATTCTCACAGTGCATTATTGGTATTCTCTAGCCGTAGAGTGTACATCAGTAGTACACTCGTTATTGCGATGCACTGTGGGATTTAATGAATGCACACAATAACATCAACGGTAGTTGATAAATGCCACTATAAATATATATGTATACATGTATATAGATAGATAGATAGATAGATAGATAGATAGATAGATAGATAGATAGATAGATAGATAGATAGATAGATAGATAGATAGATAGATAGATAGATAGATAGATAGATAGATAGATAGATAGATAGATCAGAGTGAGGGCAGGAATATGCAGGAAATTTTGAATTCATTTTGGTGGGAATGAATAAAAAGTGGGAATATTTTCCTTGTTAAAGAGTAAATATAATGGTATGTGCATGGTTTCTGTTTTTGAATGTATATGTGCTCTTGTGTGTATGATTGTCTCAACCTTGTTGCCCTTCAGTAACAGCTTTGCCACACCATCTGGACACTTACAATGTGGACAAACAACAAGAGCTATTAATAAAAGAGAAATCTTAAGCGAACATACTGTATACACATTGTAAATCCAATATTGAGTTGCAAGACAGTCATTAAGTACATACAACCATTGTATTCTTTATTTGGAGTAAGCAACATGGTACTGAACATGGTAAAAGCAACATGGTAAAAAATGCTGGGTTGAAAAAAACGTCTCAGGTTACGTATGTAACCATAGTTCCCTGAAGAGGGAACGAGACGCTGCGTCGAACGCTTGGGGAATCCTTGGATGATGTCCGCGCGAAGCACAATATGTAAACTTCCGGCGCGCGCGCGCGCGCGTGAGTGACAGGCGCAGATCGGTGACGTCACGAACCAGTTGATAAAAGAGCGCCGGAACCCGGAAGCGGCAGCTTAGAGTTTGTCTGAAGCAAGCCCGGAAGGCGCGAGGAGCTGAGGCCAAAGACGCAGCGTCTCGTTCCCTCTTCAGGGAACTATGGTTACATACGTAACCTGAGACGTTCCCTTTCAAGGGAACTCGCGCTGCGTCGAACGCTTGGGGAACGATATACCAACGCCACCTCAGTGACAAAGGCCGACGAGTGTCTCGTAGCTCACTACGAGAGGACCCGTGTTCCCGGAGCGGAGTTGAGGTCAAGCTGGTAAAACCTCAGAAAAGTATGCGGGGAAGACCACCCTGCCGCATCACAAACATCAGATAACGACACACCAGATATAAGGGCCTTAGAGGCAGCCACGCTCCTAGTAGAGTGGGCCCGGACCCTCAGAGGCGAGGAGGATCCGGCCGACTCGTAAGCCAGGGTGATAGCCTCAACTATCCACCTGCTTAAAGTAGATTTGGATGCAGGGGCCCCCTTGGGGGTCCCAAAGCAAACAAACAACTGGTCAGACTTACGCCAAGGGGCAGACCTATAGACATAAGTGTCCAGTGCTCGCACTGGACAGACCTTGTTTTTAAATTCCTGGTCCTGGTCACCGAAGGGGGGAGGGCAGAAGGCCTGCAGTACTATAGACCTGGCCACATGAGTGGGCACTTTGGGCACATAGCCTGGCCTGGGATGGAGGAAGGCTTTCACCATCCCAGGCGCAAACTCAAGGCAAGAGGGAGCTACAGAAAGCGCCTGTAGATCCCCAATTCTCTTTAGCGATGTTATAGCTAACAAGAATAAGGTTTTTAAAGTGAGGAACTTTAGTGGAACCTCATCCAACGGTTCAAAGGGTGCCTGGGACAACCCCTGGAGTACCAGGGATAAGTCCCAGGCAGGAACCTTGGTCTGGACTGCAGGCCTCAGCCTAATGGTACCACGGAGGAAGCGTGTGACGAGGGGGTCCCGGCCAATGGACACGCCACCCAGAGGTACGTGGTAAGCCGCAATGGCAGCCACGTAAACCTTCAGGGTGGACGGGGACAACCCTGCAGCGAATCTATCTTGCAGGAACTCTAGCACTTTGCCAATGTGACAGGTAACTGGGTTCACCTGCTTCTCGCTACACCAAGAAGTGAAAAGTCTCCACTTCAGGGCGTACAGCTTCCTCGTGGAGGGAGCTCTGGAGTGGAGGATGGTCTCAACAACCTCGGTCGAGAGACCAGAATCTATGAGCTGGGCCCCCTCAGAGGCCAAGCCCACAGTTTCCAAAGTTCTGGGCAGGGGTGAAGAATCGAGCCCGCTGCCTGAGACAGGAGGTCCACTCGAACTGGGATCTCCCAGGGGACCCCGTCCAGCAGGGAAACAAGATCCGCAAACCACACTCTGCCCGGCCAACGCGGAGCAACCAGTGTGAGACGGACCTTGTCCCGGCGAACTCTCTCCAGAACTCCCGGGAGCAGAGCAATCGGGGGAAATGCGTACAGACATAGCCTCGGCCATGTCTGGACCATGGAATACCACAGAGGGCAATGCGTTGATTCTTCGGACGCGAACAGATCTACTTGTGCCCGGCCGAATCTGAACCAAATCTGCTCCACCACCTCTGGGTGGAGCCTCCATTCCCCGGGCCTCGGCCCCTGTCTCGACAGGACGTCTGCTCCCACATTCTGGGTCCCAGGGATGTGAACTGCCCGTAGATGGAGCAGTCTCCCTTGGGACCAGAGGAGGATCTGCCGCGCCAGTTTGTATAGTGGTCGCGAACGTAGACCCCCCTGACGATTTATATAGGAGACCACAGTGGTGCTGTCGGTCTGAACAACCACATAATGGCCCCTGAGGTCTGGGAGGAACGCTTGAAGCGCCCTCCAAACAGCCATCATCTCCAGCAGGTTTATGTGCCAGGACAACTGGTGTTTGTGCCACAGACCCTGGGCAGAGCGATCCCTCAGGACCGCTCCCCAACCTGTGAGGGAAGCATCCGTCGATAGCATGACGTGTCGACAAGGAGCTCCCAACGCAGGTCCTTGAGACAGAAACCAGGGTTTCTTCCACATATCCAAGGCACGTAGGCATCGCCGCGTGACCTTGATAGTGCGGAAAGGGTTGCCCCTCGGGGAAAACCCTCTGGTTCTGAGCCACCACTGTAATGGCCTCATGTGTAGCAGCCCGAACGGGATGACGCTGGAAGCTGCTGCCATGAGGCCCAGCACTCGCTGAAAGTGTTTTACAGTGATGGACTGGCCTATTTTGACTTTCTTCACGGTTGACAGAATCGAATCGATGCGGGCGGGGGATAGCCGCGCCCTCATCGAAACCGAGTCCCATATCACGCCTAGGAAGGTGGTTCTCTGAAGAGGAGAAAGCACACTCTTCTTTGCGTTCAACCTCAACCCCAGCACTCTCATGTGTGCGAGAACAACATCTCGATGCTGAACCGCTAACTGCGGCGACTGGGCAAGAATCAGCCAGTCGTCGATGTAATTCAAAACTCTTATGCCTTGGAGGCGCAACGGGGTTAGCGCTGCGTCCATGCATTTCGTGAAAGTGCGGGGTGATAAAGCCAGGCCGAATGGAAGTACTTGATATTGGTACGCCTTCCCCCCAAAGGCGAACCTGAGGTACTTCCTGTGCTGTGGAAGGATGGAAATATGAAAATATGCGTCCTTCAGATCGATAGTGACGAACCAGTCCTCGGACCTGATCTGTGCCACTATTTGTTTCAAAGTCAGCATCTTGAATTTTAGCTTCATGACCGAGCGATTCAGAAGGCGCAAATCCAGGATGGGCCGCAGTCCTCCATCCTTCTTTGGAACGAGGAAGTAGCGGCTGTAAAAGCCTGACTCCCTGTTTGAGAGGGGTACATGTTCTATGGCCCCTTTCCTCAGTAGAGAATCTACCTCCTGCTCCATTACCAGAGCCTGCTCGGGGTCCACCACCGTGGGTAGAACCCCATTGAACCTGGGCGGGCGAGACCCAAACTGGATCGAATACCCTTTCTTTATAATTCGCAGGACCCACTGAGAAACCTCTGGAAGACATGTCCATGCCGGCAGAAATTCTACTAGGGGAACCAGCCTCTCGAGGCTGGCCTCTGGTGTCTGTGTAGCACACCCGCCAGGGCCCGGTTTTCTGGGGAACACCTGGAGTGAATGCTCTAGGACCCTCCTTGGAGGGGGCGACCTCCTCAGTGCAACCGGTGTAACGGGCGGCAACTGAGGAGGGTCGCCTCCAAGAGGCCCGGCGCGTCTGGCGTCAGGACCTCTTCGAGGTAGCCTTCTTGGCGAGGATGACGGTCCTCAGATCCGTCCTCCTGCCCGAAGGCTGAGGCTGGGAGCGCCTGCCCGACCCCCCGGTTTTCTGGGGAGGTTGGCAGGTTGAGACGCTCTGCCTTTGAGCGGCCCGCTGCACATATGAGGAGGCCTGGGGCTGTGGCTGGCTCACAGCCCCAGGCTGAGGGCGGCGAGGCAGGAGTACATTGAACGCCACCTGCTGCTTTGCCGCCTCCTGGAACTTCTCGACGACCGTTTTCACCGAATCGCCGAAAAGCCCAAAAGGCGACAGAGGGGCGTCCAACATAAAATTTTTCTCCTTGTCCTTTAGAGACGTCAAATTTAACCACAGGTGCCTCTCCGTGGCCACACAGGCTGCCATGGAACGACCAATAGAGGCAGCCGTCTCCCTGGTGGCCCGTAGGGACAGATCTGTGGCTTTACGTAGCTCAGCCACAGCCTGTGGACCAATGCCTCCGCCCTCATCGAGGTCCCCCAACAATTCTGCTTGGTAAGCCTGAAGCAGGGCGGTGGTGTGAAGACACGCCGCTGCCTGGCTAGCTGCAGAATATGCTCTGCCCACATGAGCTAATGTAACCCGCATAGGTTTAGTGGGCAGCACCGGGACTTTAAGCGATGACACCGAGGGCGGAGAGAAGTGGCTCGCAAGCGCCTTCTCCACCTTCGGCATCGCGCCATAACCATACTCTCGCGCACCAACCAGAGTGGCATACATATTATTTTGTGGCGTAAACACTCTGGAGGTGGCTGGCCTCTTCCAGGATCTAGACACCTCAGTGTGCAGATCCGGGAAAAAAGGCAGGTCCCGGCGAGGGGGAGGGACCCGCACTGGCAGAAATCGTTCATCCAACTTGCTTCTCTTTGGACGAACGACAGTGCTTTCCGCTGGCCACTCAATACTTAACGTGGCCACAGCGCGAGTCACCACCTCGAGCAATTCCTCATAAGCTGGGGAGGAGGTTGGCGAATCCTCACTCTCCGCGTCGACACTAGCAACGTCTAACTCCTCGGAGCTAGACAATTGCAGTGCCGGTGCTTCAGCTTGGTCGGAAGTAACCGCCCTCGAGCGTGCTTCCGAAACCATGCATGAAGCACTGGATCCACCGGGTAAGGGCTGAGATAGGGGAGCGCCCGTCTCAGACCCCGCCGTCAGGTCCATTTGCGAACCCCATGACCTAGATCGCCGCAGAGCCTCAGCTGCTGCGGGACCCGAGCCCTGGGGAACGCGAGCCTGGCCGGTCTCAGAATCAAAAACCGCCAGGCGTGAGCGGAGCACCCGCAGCGGTAGTTGGCTGCAGTGATCACAGTCAGCACTCACGAGCGCTGACCTAGCATGCTCCGCTCCCAGACACATTACACATAACAAGTGCTCATCTCCCCCCGAGAGGAAACGAGGGCAAGGAGATGCGCACTGTTTAAATGCCTGGTTCGCCATAAACATAGATATTGTATATAAATATATATGGGAGATCCCTGATTTTTAAACTAGATCTGGGTTTTTCTCTCAAAATAACCAGCACACTCAACACACTCTCACACTGTGCTTGCGAAGACAAACAAAGCTGCCGCTTCCGGGTTCCGGCGCTCTTTTATCAACTGGTTCGTGACGTCACCGATCTGCGCCTGTCACTCACGCACGCGCGCACGCGCGCGCCGGAAGTTTACATATTGTGCTTCGCGCGGACATCATCCAAGGATTCCCCAAGCGTTCGACGCAGCGCGAGTTCCCTTGAAAGGGAACTATTAGAATAAACCCAACGTTGGGAAAAATTGCAGAAAAGAACGACAACTCAATTATACAGCTCATACAGTTCAACCTAATTGTCTTTTAAAAGTTAAATATTTAATAACTAATTTTTGAAAACAAATTTGACGATGTTTTTTTCTCACTTCATAAGAAATTGACAAAATTTGGCCAAAATTCCTTGCAGCAAGTCCTCTCGGTTTCATTAAATTTTCATATTGCATTGCATTAAATATAATGATTTACAGCACTGCAAAGACTTAACAGATTACATAAAATGTTTATTTTACTGAAGTAATGGACCAATTCTGTGGCGTCAATCTCAGTGTAACCCATCAGCTGAGTTGTTCAGCCTCTAACCCAATGGCTGCGTAACATAAAAAATTCTCAAACATTGAAAAACATTACTAAACAAAATGATGCCACAAGCTCAACCCAGCGTTTGGATAGAAAAAAAAACAATGCTTAGAGTGTACATTTTCATCAGGTACATGTTGCTTTGAAAAAGGGTTGTACCATGTGATTATACCACGTTTTTGTCCATGCAACATAAGACTATTTAATTTTTTACATGATACTAGATTAGTACCATTTTTGCACATTTGCCATGACAATATGGTAAATCAGTCAAATATACTGACATATATATGCAAGTGTATACATATATTTCAACAGAAGCCAAAATTGTCCAATTGGAATGACTAAACTCAGCCTCCAAGATGTGCAGTTAACTAGCATATTTTCCCCATAATAAGGAAATTTGGTTGTGAAAGATACCAGACGCCTGTTTGGGAAAGAATGATGCTTTCCTACTATTCATTTCAAAGCAACAACAAGCACCGGTCTGCTTTGTCTCTCATCTGGATGCATATAGAATCACCATCTGCCACATGTTTGAAAATGTTTAATTTGGGATAAATTCAAAACAGATGCAAACCAAAAGTGTATAAATACTATAAATGGAGTCCCCTATGGCACAGAGTAAGACTATATTCCACAGACAATCATGAATGCCTTCATTTCCACACACGAGAGGAAGAGCAAAATTCCAATTAGATTGAGGAATGGCTCCGTGTTGTCATGAACTTCACTGTGAAATGTGCATGTGGCATGCTGTTTTCTGGAATAAAGGCCTGGTGAATTAAAATCCGCTGCCAATTTATAAAAATGACAGAGTGGAGAGCGGGGGGAATGATGCTATATACTGTGCTTCATCTGACTTGTGGATGCCTATTTTCCATCATCGTTTCACGGCTGCATCATAAACTCTCACGATCTGGCTGTAAAAATTGCACTGAAAAGTATTTGAAGGTAGAATTTATTGTCTTCTCGGTAACAACCAGTTTTTTTTTTCCTTTTCTTTTTTTTCTGTTGACTTTTGTAGCAGTGTAAAAGTCTTTACTGCCACTTTTGATCAATTTAATACTGGTTTCAAAGACAGGGCTTAGATTAAGCCAGGATTAGGCTTTAAATCAATTAGGACGTTTGAGTAGCCTTTATAAACATGCCTTAGAACATAAAATAAAAAAATACTGGTGTACATCTTGAGATGTAAAACAATGGCACTGACATATTTTAAGATATGATAACAGTTCATTTTAGTCTGGGTCTAGACTTAAGCCTTATCTAAGAAACCAGAGGCTACAGTATTAATCTGAGTCTTACTGAACCCAAACTTTTGAACGGTGTAGTGCGTTTCAGAGGTTGATTAAACCAAACTTGACTAGACCTCATTTTTGATTGTGTGACTTGTAGGTCTCTCCGGGTTCTGTGCTACTGATGCGAGTTGTGGAAGACTTCATTCATCTAATTGGAGAGGCTCAGAAGCCGTTCCAGAGCTTTCTGGTTGTCACCAACAACCTCAGTGAGTCCCAATGGCATCTATGCAGTAGTGCCACAAATAAAGGTCATGTTATCCTGCTGTGAACATCTCTAAAAAGTGCTTCTGTGAAGAGTTTAACATTTGAACTTTCAAGACTGATAATCTGTTTTCCTCTGGTCCTGTCAGTAATCACCATCCAGCGAGAGCCGGTTTCAGCTGTTTCCAGCGACATCAACTTTCCCATGAAGGGGAGGAGAGGGATGAAAGACTGGGCACGATCTGCAGACGATAAACTCTTCATCCCCAAAGAAGTCTTTACCTTGTCGTCCGATGGTGAGTAATGGAAGATATGGTGTGTTAATGCATGAACTCTGACATAATGAGCGATTGTGCTCTTCTGGTTCACAAAATCCTGTCTGGTTAAAGAGCCCTTATTCAAAGTCTTGATTTTGTTTTGTTGGGTTAACTAGAGTAGGTTTTATGGTTGTGTTCAAAAAACAAAAAAATGCACATATTTAAAGGGCCAGTCACATAGCCGATCACCCACGAATCACTCACAAATCACGCACAGATTGGGTTTGTGCGTGCTTGTTCGTCGAGAAATTGTTGGGGTGTTGGGGGTAGAAATCACTGACGAATCACGCATGAACCATGCACGTATCATTTACAATCACTGACGAATCAGTGACATATCGCGCACATTCATGCGTGATATGAAGATGGGGCATCAGTGGACGGACGTGGATGTGCGCGGTTTCAAACCAGTTCCGATGCATAAGCACTGACGGCCGACACGTGTCCCGCGCATAGTCACGCATACTCTACGCATAAACTACGCACGCCTACTCATGAATTGCGCACAAACTGTGCGTCGGAAAAAATTTTAACCGTTCAAAACGCACAAACCGCCTTCGATGCACATCCACTTACAATCACTGACGGTCCACGTTCGTTCCAACAACGAATTACGCATACGACGCATGCATCCGCGCAGAAACAAAAATCTGTGCGTAATTAGTGTGTGATTCATGCGTTTTCGCTGTGTGACTGGCCCTTTACATTGTCATAGCTAGTCTCTTCCCTGTCTGTCAGTAACGCTCCATTTAGTTCCTGTCTCTGTGAAGCCCCTCCCCCAGAAAAGTTTTATGTGCTCTGATTGGTCAGCTGGATCAGTTGTGATTGGTCAACTGCTACAAGCAGGTTTCTGACATGTCACGTTCTTTACCATAACCACTAGTATCAACACACTACTAACGCAACTCAACCAGACCTCGCCTATTTTTTTTATTTTAGGTTTTTGTGTATCATGTAACCAATTGAAAGTGAGTATGGTAGTGGTAGGTTTTCTTCATCATATGAAGTTTTTTTTTATTTTTTTTACAGTATGTGAGTTCCAGTGCATCTCTGCATGTAGCTCCATCATTGTTATTGATGAGATACTGTAGTGTCAGCAGTGACTCTGACTATCCCGTCAGGGTTCAGCTGCTTAATGTGAACTGCTCTGGTGTCCTGTTATGTTATATGACTCTCTTCCCTGTCAGAGTTGACATTCTCAGACATCTTTCTCCTGACTTTTACCCCCCCCCCCCCCCCCCCATCCCTTATAGAACACATACACACTGCAAAGTTTTGGGTGTTGCAACCATATTTAAATGTGGGAATGCGTCACCTAAATCAGTGATTTGTGATCAAATACAGTTTCAAAATTGTTTGAATTGATAAACATGGCAAGTGTTTTCACCTCTCTTTTAAATGTTGATTAGTTTTTGCATTTAGTTTGTTATCCTGAATATGCATGATTGTATTGTTAGTGGTTGCCACTTAAATTATACAGAAAGCAGGAGTTAATGAATGGGACAAATCCTAATCATAGGACTAAAAACGTCTCGCCTTTCAGGCAAAAGAACAAAAAATATTTGCAATAGAATTTATTCACGACAGAATACATTTGCATATTTACAGAGGCCATAAGGGGTGAGTAAATGATGACAAGATTTTCTTTTCTTTTTGTAAACTATTCCTTTAAGTGCTAATCTTTCCCTATTCAAGTAGTTAGGAACTACATTTGTATTATCTGCATCAAAATTAGCTGTAAACCATTGCAAAGATGACCAATAAATAACCCAATCTGTGTGTTAATCAGTACAGAAAAGGCATAAAGCTGTAGTGTGTAAAGTTGTGTTTAGCTGCATTTTATATGTGTGGCCGTACAGAACTGAAAGCAATCAGTCAGCATTTTGGGAAGAGAGAGAACACGGTTGAGGGAATTGGAAGAATAAATGGGCCAATGAAAATCATAGTGATCTGCCAGCATGACAGGCACTCACTTCTCCGACTTCTAAGATAGGGAAAGAAAAAAAAAAAAGAGAAATATTCTGCCTGAGAGAATGATAACACTGGATGTGGGCTGGGAAGAGCTGGTTTGGAGACTGAAGAGAGTGCTGAATGAAATGAGAAAGAAACAAACGGACATCAAAGAAATGACCATTAATGCTAGTGTCTCGTCGAGTGTCTCAACAACTCCAGGCTAAACTATTACAGACCTGCCTGCCCGTGGAGGACCGCCCAGCAGGAAATAACAAAAACTTCCTGTCTCGACACACTCCCCATTCTGCACACTGCCATCAGAGATAAGATGGCTCCCTAGGCAGAGCTTTGTCCAGAACGGTTTTCTATAGAAAGAAGGAAAGGTTCATCACGGCCCTTTCTTAAAATAGCTTTGTTAAAGTGATAGCTCAGAGAATAGAGGGAAAATAGAAGTCAGGCTCCATTCAGACCAGACCAACAGGGCTTGTTGTGTGATTGTCATCCATTAACTCATAGTTTAACATGCAGTCAGAACCGCTGTGGAGCTGATTGCCATTTGATTTGCTGATGCTGAACTGCAGTAGTGCTGGCTGAGTTACGTCATTTGTCTTTTGATGTCTCTGTTCTCTGTGAAGGGGTGATACATGCCTCCCTTTACTCATTCCTTCACAGAAAACCAAAATCATCAACACACTGAGGGCTGTATTCAATATTCATGTATACAAAAAAAAACTGAAGTTACAGGTTGATCCAAATTGCATGAAGTTAATCACAGTAACTCAAAATGTAAATCAGGAGTGTGTGTGGCTCTCACACGCCTATCCACACTCACGACAATGCCTGGGCATGATACTGATGATATAGAGGATGGTTTCCTGGATTCCAGAACTGGATCAGGGCATCAGTGAGCTACTGGACAGTCTGTGGTACTACTTGATGGCTAAGGATAATACATAATGTTCTCAATTGGATTCAGGTCTGGAGATTGTGAAGGCCAGTCAATGGCATCAATGCCTTCGTCATCTAAAAACGACCTACATACTCTAGCCACATGAGGCTGGGCACCAGCACCACATTATCGTCCACCAGAAGGAACTCAGGGTCCACTGCACCAGTGTAAGGTCTGATTTCATCCCAGTACCTAACAGCAGTGAGGGAACCATTGGCTGGCACGTGGAGGTCTGTGCAATCCTGGATATTACTGGCTCAAATACAAACTGGTCATGCTGGATGATGTTGTACACAGCATAACGTTCCTCACGGCATCTCCAGGCTCTTTCACGGCTATCAAATGTGCTCAGCATGAACCTGCTCTCATCTGTCAAGAGAATTGGGTGCCAATGGTGGACTTACCAATTCTAATGTTCTCTGGCAAATGTCAGTCGGTGCTGAGTTGTTAGCACAGGTCACACTACAGGATGTCTGGGCCTAAGCCACCCTCATGAAGTCTGTTTCTGACAACTTGGTCAGAAACATGCACACCAGTGTCCTGCTGGAGGTCATTTAGTAGGCAGTGCTCCTCCAGTTCTTCCCCGCATAAAAGAGTAGATGCCGGTCCTGCTACTGGGTCGTTGCCCTTCTACGTCCCTGTCCAGCTCTCCTCGTGTAACGGCTTGTCTCTGGATATTTCCTCACGCTCTTGACACTGTGCTGGGAGACACACCAAACCTCCTTTCGACGGCACATATGAATGTTCCACCTTGGAGGAGCAGGACTGCCCGTGTAACCTGATTGCACTGCCTCATGCTACAGACAGTGACAAGTACATATTATACATGCTAATGAGTTCATGTTATCACATAATGATACTCTGTTACGGGCGTATTCTTCTATATCAGAGGGTATGCACATTGTGTTCAGTGATTTTAACCAGCTCTATTCAAGCTCAATTATTAAACCTTTAATTGCATAATGTCAGTGGACATTGCAACAGTGATTCAGCCATGCTTGGCTGAGTTTCTTTTCATAAAATATGCAGTAAAATCCTCTGAAGTGCCTTAGAAATGTTCGTTTTCCATCTCCTTATGAACTTTGAATAGCTCTGAGGACTCCCATTGCAACGTGAAGACAATAGAGCAATGAAATGTGGGCTTTAGGCTCGTTACATCCCCTGTTACTGTATCGCTTTCACTTCCTGTCCAAAGTATGTCCTTCATAAGTGAAATATGATGGCATTTACTCAGGGACGAGTCTATCTGGAGGCCCATAGCATTTTGGGGAGAATAAGAATTGGACGAGACTGAGGAGGGATGGAGAAGAAAGAGCTCCATGATAAATAGCGTCTGAGAAAAGAACAGATGATGAGGTGCCTGTGGAGGCAAGGCACTCGTGCAGAGGAGAGAACAAAACAAATGATATGAAAAGCACAGAGATGTGTGCTGCTGAAACAAGGGTAAAAAGCCAGTGGGGAGGAGTGGACAGATGGCCTGGGAACAGAATCGGTTGTCATATCTCTACGAAACCCTATTTTCTTTATCTTTGTGGTCACTTTTGCAATGCACAAACTCTCTCTAAGAATTTTCATAAATGCCATTCTTTTATATTCTGCTTTAAATTTTGGGTTCACTCAGCTGGACCTGCTTGTTATTGTCATAAGTTGGATCTGATGATATACGTTTTCCCTTAATATTTGAATTACGAACATGTTGGTCAATGTAATAATGCTCTTTTTTGTCCCATTTTTTCATTTATGCAAAAATACAGTAAAAAAAAAGTAAAATGCTATTTGTACATACAGTAACTTGTGCAAACAGTACATGTCTTTTATGATGAACATTTAATTTCAATTTCTGAAATCAAATTATTTTCTCACACACACATAAACATGTTTTATTTATATATACACACACTTCATATTAATCATTTTGATGTGTACACGTCCATGTATTTAAGGTGTAAGGAAAGATTATTACTAAATTTTACTTGATTGTTGCACCAAAAGACTGTTCACACATTTTAATATTTTCCCCATCAAGATTTCTCCTGTCTTTACAGTTTGACTTATTTTATTGAGCTTTTAATCTAGGACATTCAGAACATTTCAAGTTATATGTTTTGATACTTTGACACTTTTTGTCCTGTAGAATCAGACGACACGCCGTATTTTGTCATTGGAGCCATCCTGTACCGCACTCTCGGCTTCATAATGCCCCCACCAAAGTAAGTCCAGTCCTTTATTGTTTGTGAACGCGTGTTTGCCTGTTTTAATATATTTTTGAAAGCTATTTCAAGGACTCTCATTCTGTTACTCAACTCATACTATGATGATTTTTTTTTTAAATGGTCCATTGAATAAAAGTGGAACAAACATAAAGCCTGTTCTGAATTTGAGTTTACATGACTAAGACTGCTTATTTGAAGGTCTTGACTTTACCCTTTATAGTCTGATGGGAGGTCAATAGTTCATACTACTTCATAACCGTGGTTAATCCGGCAAAGTTCGCCGCCGTTTGTGAGTTCACTGAGCTGCCACATTGTCCTCTGTACTAGTTTTAGACCCGGAAACCTAACATGGACATACAGTACAGCTTCCGTTCCTAGAATACATCCTATTCCTGCACTGTCTATTAATACCATGATCCCTGCCATAGATATCCTAATGTTATGCCCAGGGACGTAGCTCTTAAAACCTCAAATTAGCCACATTATACAGCTTAAATACTGTAGCTGCCGTGCCTTATCAAACTGACTCAGCTCGTCTTACTCTGTTCTCACAGAGATTGACACTAGAGAAGCATTATCCCACCAGACATAAAAGGTGCACGGTGGATAAGCCACGAGGGATAAAAAAATGTATTTGGATTAGTAGTTCTCAATTTTGAATTGAGTTTTAATTGATTTATTTTTCTGTATCTTATGAATTGATTTATAATGTCAATTAAATGGTTCCATTAAATTCCTCAGGGCCTTCAAATGTTATCAATGTTTTTATATCTAGTAGCAATTTTATTTGTAATAAGCAGGTAATACAATTTTAATGATTAATAAACCTTTTATTTGTGGCCATTACATTTATTGTACTTGTTTCTTTTGTGGGTTTTTTTAGGTACTATTGGGTTTTTCTCTATTATTCTCGTCTTGAGAAGTTTGAATCTTTTCAACAAAATTGATTCATTGAAATAAAAAAAAAATTAATGGCTATAACTAATAACTAATGATTGTCCTGTAGCTCAAACAGTAGAGCGTGGTGCTTGCAACACCAAGGTAATGGGTTCGATTCCCAGGGAAAGCAAGAACTGATTATAATGTCAATGTGTTCATTGAATGCAATTCAAAGTAAGTAAGTTGCTTTGGATTAAATGTCTTCCAAATGCATGAACGTAAACGTAAAATTAGGAACTCAGGGTTTACATATATTCCTTCTGTCATGCATCTTGAGTTTTGGACTAAAAGGTACTTATGGAAAATAATCACGCTGTGCACGGTTAGGGCAAGTGTTTCATTTTTAGATATTCTGTTTAACTGCGTTGCCTTTGCCCTCAGTCTAGCCACTTTTCAGAGCCTTTCTGTATTGAACGAGAGGAGATAAGTGTAATTAGGCAGATTGGTGCAGCTGACACTGGGGGGCATGTCTTGTCTCCTGTTCAAGCTCTGCTGGGGTCTGTAATCCACTGTCCAAACTCACTGAGCATGTCAGAGCTCTCAACCCTGACGAGGAACACAAGAGCGCGGCGACCACCGCTGGTTGCGTTTGCATCTGTCTCGCTCCGTTGTGAGCCGTGTTAGAGGCCCTGGTATCCAGGTCATTGCTCCTCACTCTGGCTGAATGTGATGGGGCTTGTTGAATATGTATGGGATCAGGGCTATTTGTTTGGTTTTAGTCCGCTTTTGCTTTGTGTCTCATTAATTTTCTGCACAGAAGACACATCCTTGCTCTCATTGCCCCAGGGGGAGCTAACCTGCCCGATTTGTTTGTGACAGAATATAACTCCATGTGACCATGGAAGTTTTCTCTCTCTCCATAACACACACAAATACACACACACACACACACACACACACACACACACACACACACATACACACCAAAAATAGATGGATTTGTTTAGTATGGTCTAAATGAGCTCTGCCGTGGATTTAAAGCATTCACACACGCACGGTCATTGCTCTGTCATTGAATACCATCCAGGGTCACATTCACTGTTCAGTTGAATCACATTGAATTGAGGTAGCATACGGCATGCAGAATTGTATTTAGAATTTAAGGAAAGTAAGCAGAAATAAAAAGGAGTAAAAATGCTGTAAGTGTAGATTGTACTTCTAATCAATATTTGCCACAGATAGAATTTTGTATTTATGCATGAATTTCAATTTTTGTGTCGTGTTATATTATGTAAGAATACTGGTTAACCTATTTTATGTTTTATTTTGTGACAATTTCTCATTTAGGGTCATAATAATTCCTGCAATGTTTTTACATTCTCAGGTGTTGTGGAATGCGTGTTCAACATTTATGACAATTTTGATGTTCGATGATGTTCATTTTGACCCGCAATTTCATGGTTAACTGCAACACAAAAAAAAGAAAGAAAAATGTTTTATTTATTTATTTTTTATCTCTTATGAGGGGATTTAAGTATGCATTTAGGCCTTTGGCAGACACTTTTATCCAAAAAATATATACACTGCATTGAAGACATGTTTGTATGTTTCAATGTTTGTACTTTATTTTATAGTATGTGCACTAATGTGTACTTCCAGTGTACTCTACTAAGAAATTACTGGTAATATAAGATAACTACATGGGTTAAGGTTTGGTTTAAAGGTAGGTTCAGGGTTAATAACTATAATACGTACATAGTATTTACATGGGTAACAGGAGTGTAAACGTGTTATCTATTTGTTCAAAAATGTTAATTTGTCTGGAAAAACTTTTTTTATTTTTGGAATTGCTAGAGCTATGCTTCAGGAAAGCACATAAAAATAAACTAAAAAAATAATAATAATATAATTTTTTTTTAGAAAACAATACTGTTTATTTTTTGAGAACAAATGGTTAAAAATAGTTGTCAAATACAAATTGTTAAAAAAATTATTTGCTCAAATTATTGTTATTGTTAAATATAAGGTTGACGTTTTTTCTCTCTCCCATAGTGTAATTTGTCTTCAATTGTATTGCATACAATTAGGCATAGACATCCTACCCATAATTCAAATAAAATACAAGGGTTAAATTTACTCTATATTTTATAATTCATCAACATAAAAATGAAAATAGATTCGAGAAATATGTCCAATTAGTTGAGATAATTAGGTGTCTATATAGTTGGGAATAATGATGCAGAATCTGTTTGAATGTTTGTATGATCTGAAAATGTTTGTAAAGTTGTAACTTATAAACAATCCTCATACTTATCAATAGATGTGAAATGTAGAGTGAATTTAGTTTTGAATCTAACTCGCTCTGTTCCTTCCTTCTAGAGATCCATTTGTGATCAGTTCAAAGATTCTGACAGTGACGGTGCGTCCTTTACCGAAACCAACAGAGCCCTTGGTATCAGTAGAACTTGCACCTTTACTCAATGTAAGTATCTTATGATTTTTATTCATATTTTAAGAGACATTAATATGAAAAACCCCACCTCTACAAACTATTGCATATTACATCATAGTACATTTTTTATGCACCTAGTACTTGTGTATATATATATATATATATATATATATACATATACAGTAATACCTCGGTTTATGAGTTTAATTCGTTCCAAGCGCGAGCTCGTAACCCAAAATGCTTGTGCACCAAAACAATTTCCCCCATAAGAATGCACAAAAAATCAATTGATTCGTTCCACACGACCATAAATGCCCTTTAAAAAAAAAAAAAAGGTTTTACCCTATTAATTACAGTTAAAATGATAACCATTAAGATCTCATATAAATACTAATTAATAATTGACAATTAAACTCTAAAAATACTTGACAATTTACTGTAACACACTTCAGCTTTGAGCAGCGTCGCTGCTGGCGTGAAGGAGACGAGAGGCGGGGGAGGGGGAGTGGGGTGTTACTGTCAGCAAGGGAAAACACAAAACCCGGATTCAAGTGCAAATGAGTGAATTTATTATAATAGTGCAGAAAACAAACAAAGTCATAATCCAGAGTGAAAGTCGTGGAACATGGAACTCGGGAAACGCATGCGAACACGGGAGACAGGGAGATGCGACCTAACACGGGAGCTCCAAAGACAACGCAGACATAACAGAGACAACCACCGACAACACAGGCTGGAGAGAAGTGAGCTAAATAGGCAGATGAGATAAGAATTAGGTGTGTCAGTGATCAGTGACCACGCCCCCAGTCACACACACACAGGCAAAACTAGGAGACAATGAATTCATGAACCGTGACAGTTTCTATATGCTATACTGTACGTATATATTTCACTACATAAACAATAGCGATCACAATTAATTAATGTTAACAGCACGAGGTAATACCTCTGTAAATCACTTATAAAAGGATCACTGTGGTGAATGATGCAACCAAACCGAGCGACGCTGAGAGAATGAATGAGTTAAGGGGTAATAAAGGGGTTGGAACCGCGTGACGTTAGGATATTTCTGCCGTTAGGATTTTTCCAGTAAAAATGCTCGCGACGATGCTGAGCGTTCGGACTTTTCCACACAAAAATGCGCGTGGGTGAGGGGAAAAAATTTCTCACACTCCGATACAATGCTCGTACACCGATTTGACTTTCCATGCTCGTACACTGATTTGCTCGTATACAAAGTCACTCGTAAACCGAGGTATTACTGTATAAGTATACACCAGATCTTACCAATGCACATTCACTCATACTGACAAATTGCCTCTGAAATGTTGTGAACATAAACTTCTAGTACAGTGACTGTATTTGAACACCTTAATCAGGCACGAAATCCAGTTCTGTTAGGATGAACCTCTATTAATAATCCTCAGTAATGAATAGTACATCTTTAACAACCCCTAAATGCAGAGGACATAAAGTACTTCACATGAAGGCTCTCAATATTTTATGGGAAAAGAAATATAATAAAAATATAACCGCTAGGATTTATGCAAAATGCGAAAGCCACCGATTGGATTGTGCATCAGTGCAGATATCAGCTGTGCAAAGAACACTGCCATTGTGATGTTCCCCGAGTCGCCATGGCAACTTTTACCTACTATCTCCTCCATAGAAGCGTGAGTTTTAGGAATGCGGGAGTGGACGTGATTCATGAATGTTTCCTATAACCATGTCCCTCGTCGTACCGAGGTCGTGCCCCGCTCAGCCGTGGTCCTGAGTGAGCCCCATCTGTGTACGAAAGACCTTGGCAGGGGTCAGTGTCCAGATTGTGCAGCGGTGCCCTGGCCACAGATGTTTGGAAGATGGAGGGGTGGGGGGGGGGGATTTGTGCCTGTGTGTTGGGACTTGTCCTCTCTGTGTGGACAGCTGCTCTGAGACAGCCTGCCTGAGCCATCCTGACCCCCAGAGGCTGCTGGGAAATAGAGGCGGTGCACTCCAGCTGTGTCGTAAGCTGGCGCTCCTCCCCGTTCATCAGTCGTAACACGAGTGTACCGATATCTATGCCAGTTATTGATCGCCAATGTCCATAAGCATCCGGCTGTCAGTCATTTGAGATTCAAATTGAAATGATGTATTCAATTGCATGTTTTGTTTACCAACTGCGATGGCAAAAACGCTCCGTTAATTTGTTCTCATTATGAATGAGAGTACCAAAGCCATCTGTTTTTGTTTGCGATCAGTACAATCGAGCCAGTCGAATGGCATGAATCTACACTGGACACTTAAAACTTGCCTTTGCAGACATATTACAATGACCAAACAGCTGTGTGAGTGTTTCTTGGCTAATGCTGTCCTAAAAGCCTCCCTGCGGAGGGGAATGCGACCGTGTCAAGCATCTGTCATTCAAACACTTATTACTTTGTGTCAGCTGTCACCATGTGACTCAATCATTTGATCCAATCCAGTATGTAGCGTTGCTTAGCCACTTGGGGGCAATGAAATGTTTATAACGGTGCTTTTGGAATGTATGCATCTCTCTAAACCTGCCCTCATTTGAAGTATACAACCTCACAGAGACCACATAGCGTGACATAATTGTCCTCTGATTCTGGTAGCTGTAATGAGAGTTTGTTATACCCCTGAAGGTTAGAGGTGATCATTGTTCAGGTCATAAGATCCCAACTGGGATTCATCCTCCTGAAAAGACATAATAGGCATTACTTGAGTGGAGACAGATTAGTCAATTATACCAGTTGATTTGCTGATGAATTGATAATGAGCTGTTCATCCAGCTATGCACCACTGAACCCTGATTAGAGCCTCACACTGGGCACAAAGTGAGGGCATCATCACAGACTCTCACGAATGAGTGAATCGAGAATAAGTCTTTTTTGAATATTTTTTAATGATTCATCTGGAGTCTACACTCAGGGCTTAATGGAACTATATAGATACTTATATGGAGGTGTATATAACACACACACACACACACATATATATATATCTAATTAAACAAAATCATTATCAAATGAATAGCATATATTAGACATATTTGTTTTATATATAACACGGTCACATTTTCACTTTTCCAAAGTAAATTCTGAAATAAATTATTAATTTCAATAGATTTTACTGACTCAAAACATTTTAACGGTAGTATATTTGGGGTGTAACGGTCCCGAACCGTCACGGAATGGACGTCACAATTCGGTGCATACAGTCCGATGATAAATTGTCAAACACAGGCGATCCATGCTCCAATCAAAAAGGAGACACGCAGGGTAATGCAACAGCGTTTGCTAACTCCCAAAACAGGAAAAAGAGTTGAAGAAGAAGAGGTGATCTATGCACCAACACATTTACATTTATTTTTGTGACTCACTCCATAAGCATCACTGAAAGGAAACCAGGATGGCAGAAAGTGGCATCCTGTTTGTTTTCTTTATTATACAAAACCACAGTGGTTCGTTCTTTTTTTTTTTACTGTGAGAGTACAAAAATAAAAACAGTCTTTACAGTTTTGAATATTGTCTTACTCTTCTTATCTATATGACTATAAAGGACGTACATTGAGTTGATTCCAGTTGATTTACCCATGAACTTAAAGCCGAGGTACATATCGAACAGTGACTTTAGTGTACCCGTTACTCCCCTAGTTTATATATGTATTGTATCAAAAAATATATAATTATTGTTGTATTTTAATATTTTTTACATTACTGTTAGCCAAGTGCAAACAGGCAGATGATGATCAGGAGTGAGAATCAAACACTGAGTGAATACGGGGAACTTAAATACACATGGTGATACTAAACAGCTGGGATGAGGATTAGTGTCCATGGAAACTGATGAGTGGTGGGAAACAATGGGAAACGTGTGACTAATGACAAAAAAACTAAAAGTCCATGAAATCGAAACTCAACTGTATTTGTATTATATTACAAATCATTAAACTAAGTAGCATAAATATACAGCAATAGAAACATATGTTTTTAAAGCTAAACAATTCCCACAAAGAAATTTTAGGGTTTTGACTATAACCGCATGCGTTTCAAATAAACACCAATATTTTTTGTTTCCAACATATGTTCTCCTTCCCTTCACAGACACAGATTCATAAGTTGTTTATGATATATTTCTCTCTGCTGTACCATCATGCAACATGTGTAGTTTTGTCTTGTTTTGGAGGCATTCGTAACTCTTTCTGTCTTCCTTCTCCTCAAAGGGCACAACAGATCCTCAGTGTGTTGTCTGGGACTACGGAAACCCGTAAGTCATACACCACACACACACATAATCTTAGTCACACAACTGTCACTGACATTTATTTTAGATCTCATTTTATATTTATTGAACCCAGTTGAGAGCATTTAGAAATCAGTGTTTGTATTTGCAAACTCATTAACAATCAGAAGTCTTTGACACCACGTTAATTGAATTAGTGAGCTGGAATAAGTGCATCATTCTTCTCACCTCAAGCGCCAAAGTGAGAATTCGACATCTAATTCCCAGAGTTCAAAACACAATGGCTTCGATTTCATGATGAGTCGTCACGACAGGAGCTTTATTTCCATATTGTCTTCAAAAATCTAAACAATGGTGCTTTTCCTGAGGTATTTCTGCTAATGGAATTACATGCTGTGTCCTATTTCACGCTGTAGTTCCCTATAAAGTGAGCATGAATTCAGGCACTAGATTCTCAAAACTTCCCCCCCTACTGTTAAAACTTGGTATTAAGCGTCTCTCAACCTATAGATGTACGAGAATATGTCAAACAAAAGTGTTATTTACTTATTTTTTACTATTTTGACTGCATTGTGAGCTCTTGATGATGTAATTCTCTCTGTTGATATGGTTTGCTTGCGTCTTTGTGCCTGTTTATTTAGAAGCTTTGAGAGTGCCGCATGTATTCTAGTTCACGCTCTGTTTGTATTTGTGTCAGAAAACATCTGCGCTCGGAGTCTGTTTATATCAGGGAGGAGCGATACAAAAGAGTTTTTGAAGCATCACAAATAAGGTGAGAGAGAAAGGGACAAAGAGAGACACAAGATACATTTACAATGACAGCAAGGTACTGTCATTCTTTGACTATGAGCAAAAGAGATTGTTGACAAAGGTTGACCTTCGGCAACTTTGGTCTCCTGCTACACGCTTTGAGAGCGAGGGACGCGGTGCGGCTAAGATAAAACGCTGCAGTTTTAATGGATGAAGCTGTCTGTGCTGCAAACATTGCTGATTATGATGGCAGCTGCGTCTGCTGTGCCGACTCGTTGACAGAATGTACCTGTGTGTGAAGCACCTGTGGAAACTCTGGACTCTTGTGTGTTTCGAGTATTTTGTATTGTGTAACTCCCCACTGGCACAGCACGCCTCACGCATCATTAATACGCACCGGGAGGTGGTCGGCACGGCAACAGGCAGACCTGACTAGACAGGAGAATGGCGGGTGGTAATTACTGAAGCAGAAAACCCTTCTATCTGCAGGCCGCAAAGTCAATTAACGCAAAACCCGATTACCTCTCCCACCAAATTACATTCCAAATCATTCCGAGATGAATGCGCGAGTGTGATTAAAAAGAGGCTAGATATTGAGATTTTTATCGCTATTATAAACCTAAACATGGCAAAATCACTCCCAAAGCTCAAGCCAGTGGAGTGAAGCAACATTCAGTGCTCTTTATTCATTATCAGACTTTTGCTGGGGGAGATCAGAGGCTTTGGTCTTCATAGGTGTATTTTCTTTATTTTTTATGGTCTTTCAATATAAATCTGTTTGTGTTGTCATTTCTTTTTTTCCCCCTCATGCAATTATCTGTTCATAAAAAAAAAAAAGTTTCAAGATTACAATCATCTTTCTTTTGCCTCCTCTTTTATTGTTGTCTCCTGTACCATAATAGAATGATTTCTAATTGCTTCCAGCTCATTGTAATTATTGCACTTTGTCTGTGCACAATCAAGTGAAAATGGGCAAGTCTGCTTTTTTTATTCTTCTGTGAATTCATTTATTCAAAGCAACCGTCACTCTCTGATGCAGGTTTAGTTTCCATGATTAGTTAAAGCGTGTCAGTAGACAATTGATCTTAGTATTTGCATGTCTTTACTTGCACTCTACTTTTTTCTTCTGATGCTCCTTTGTTATAATGAACCCAGTTAGAAAGACATTAGACATTGCCTTAAAATAGATCATAAATACATTTTGATAATAATTAAACATGAAAATTATAATATATAATAAGTTTCAAAGGTTTAGGGTCAATATGACTATTTTGAAAGAAATGTCTACTTAGCAAGGATGAATTAAGTTGATTAGAGCTGACATTTATAATATATAATTTTATAAAAAGGTTGAAGTAGAGACATTTATAATGTTGTAAAAGTTTCTTGTTGAAAAAAATGCCACTCTTTAAAATAAAACGTATGTTCGTCAAAGATTCCTAAGACAATTTGGTTTCTAGAAATAAATTAAGCAGTACAACTTTTTTAACATTGGTAAAAATGATAACAAGCTCCATCTCAACATATTATATCATGTGACACTAAAAACTGGAGTAATTGAGCAAAAAAAAATCTTTATTTACATTCTATAGTTTGTTCATTCAAGGGAAACCAAAATCATCAGCACAATGAGCACTGGATCATACCAACAATCAATAAGAAACTGAAGTTAAAGGCTCATCCAACTTGTATGAAGTTCATCACATCCACTCACGATGTACGTCTGGAGTGTGTTTGGACCCCATGTGCCTGTATGCACACACATTGCTTGGGATTGCTCCTGATGAGATGGTGGCAGATCTCCTCCCAGACCCGGATCAGGGCATCAGTACCTCCTGGACACTCTGTGGTGCTTTTTGGCGGCTTTCGATGCTTGGACATGTAATGTCCTGGAAGTTCTCAATTGGATGCAGGTCTGGGGATTGTGAATGTCAGTCAATTGCATCAATGCCTTCGTCATCTAAAAACTACCTACACACTCAAGCCACATGAGGCCGGGCACCAGCACCACATTATGGTGCACCAGGAGGAACTCAGGGTCCACTGCACCAGTGTAAGTTCTGACAGCAGTGAGAGAACCATTGCCTAGCACCCAAAAAAATTACTAACCAACCACCAAACTGGTCATGCTGGATGCACAAAGCATAACGTTCCCCACGGTTTATTGCATGTGCTCTGCATGAACCTTCTCTCATTTGTCAAGAGAAGGGGTCACCAATGACAGACTTACCAATTCTAATGTTCTCTGGCAAATGTCAATCGAGCTGCACGGAGCTGAGATGTGAGCACAGGTCCCACTGGAGGATGTCTGGCACTCATGCCACATGCCACATGAAGTCTGTTTCTGACAGTTTGTTCAGAAACATGAACACCAGTATCCTGCTCTGTTCTTCCTTGCACAGTGGAGCAGATGCCGGTCCTACTGCTGGGCTGTTGCTCTTCTACGTCCCTGTCCAGCTCTCCTCGTCTCCCAGTATTTCCTCCATGCTCTTGAAACTGTGCTGGGAGACACACCAAACCTCCTTGTGACTGCACATATGAATGTTCCATCCTGGACTGCCTGTGCAATATGATTGGGTTGCAAGCACTGCCTTCTGCTATAGACAGTGACAAGTACCGTAAAAAATAGCAAAACTAAAGACAAATCAGTCAGGAAGAATAAGGAGAGAACAATTGTGCATGAGCACCACCTGCAAAATCATTTACCTTTTGGAAGTCAGATATTCTCAACCAACATTTAGTGGTGTACAGTTAGTTATAGTGATATCATAATCATAATAAAAGTGCTTAGCACTATGCTTTTTTTAAAAGGAGAAAGTCTTCAAAAGCATCTCTGGCGAACTTAAAAAGAGGGAAAAAAGCCTAAGTCTGCATGAACTTTGCACTGTGCAGGGCTTGTAATCATAAATTCCCTTTTATGTACAGAATGACCTTAGCAGAGTTTCCTTTTTAATGTTTTATATTCTTTCTACCAAAGCTTGCAACTCTCTATGCTTTGCTCTTCTACAATCACAATAAGTCACATTTAATCCAACCAAATCTAAACCTCCATGGGGCCATTTTAATCACGGCTGCCAAACAAATAAAACTAAATACAAAACGTGGTTCTAAGCAACACACTGCTTTTGATTATGATAGGATAATGGATTGACTGTATGAATGTGTGCGCAGTGGCTGAGTAATGCTTTCACAGACGTGTGACCGTGCAGCTGGAGCGTGTGTGAATGGACGCAGGGGGTTATCAGAATCAGTCTGCGCTGTATTTGTTACCAGTTAATTTGTTTTGAGTAAAGCCATGTGGAGGGGCAGATTGCATGCAGTTAGGACCTGTGCGGCTGATGTTTGTGAATAGTGTGCTGATGTTACAGGGGCTTATGGGTATTGATGGTGCTCAGGAATGGTCCTTTCTCATTTTCCTAGAGGGGCAAACATGATTTTTCACATTCAGTAACTTTTCATGGTTGACTGACACCTGTAAGCAGTTATGAGGAAGTGGGATTGAGATAATGTGGCATTATTCCTGAAAGCAGTGTGTGTGTGTGTGGTCCTTTTAAACCCTACATTATAGGAACAAAATGTCCCTATAAAGATGGAGATGTCTAAGTCATTGTTTTGGTCACCATAATAAAAAATGGCTGATGTGTTTTTGGAAGCAGAAAGTTTTCTGACATAGGTAGGTTTGGGATTAGGGGACAGAATGTTCTTTTTTGTACTGCATAATAATTATTATGTGTATGAAATGTCCTCATAAAACATGAAAACCCAACATGTAGCAACACCAATGACAACTGGTGAATTTTCAGTAACATTACTCATCTCTTCAGTCTCATATGATCCTTCAGAAATCATCCTGATAAACATCCAGTTACTACATTTTACTGTAAATTTCTAATAAAATACATCTAGGACTTAAAAGTAAAGAATAATGTACCCAACATCATAGGATGATGCGGACTAGTGTATTTTTGTTTTGTGATTTAATGAGCTACTGATTGTTCTTTATACCACTTATCACTTAATATAATACTTTACATTCACGCATTTGACAGATGCTTTTATCCAAAGTGACTTGCATTGCTTTCAAGATAGATATTTGTCAAGCGGTGGGTCTGGTGTGAGACCGGAGAGAAGAGGAGACACGGAAATACAACTGATAGTACATTATTACTAAACCAGAACATAAGCGGCACTCTCTTGGTACAAAACTCGAAGAACAAGGAATACTTGGAAACCCGGAAAGGAAGGCATCCACACACGTAAAAGCACACTACGTTAGTCACTTTAACATCTGACAAAGACAAGGGAACACAGAAGGGTATAAATACACATGAGGCAAATAGGGAACAGCTGACACAACTTTAGGTAAGTGATTCGACAAACAGGAGTGTGAAGGACCTGGAAGATGCATAAAAGGACCCGGAAGGGAACAATGACAAGACAGGACCGTGACAACATTATGCTTTCCAAATAATAAATAATAGCACATGAAAATGCAAAGTGGAAATTGTTGTATTGTGTAAGAAGAACTGCGGAGAACTATGAGAGTCATTTGATTTGATTGTCAAGGTCGATGGTCAAAACACTTTACAGGTCATTGCACAAGATATTTGATGCAAGAGTGTAATTATTAACCAATTAAAATGCACTGATTCCAAAGAGCGTGTGATAATATAGGCTAACGTACATGTTCAAAAAAATAAGTTCTTAAAAAATCTCATCGACAGTGGTCCATATTCTCTCTCTTTCCATTTCACCACTATTTTGAGGTAATTAAACTTACATCGTTGGTGTGAATTGAGAGAGACACTGAAAAAACACAGGCACGCATCTCTCATCTCTCTCTCTCTCGCTCTCACCCTGTTGCTCTTGCTCTCTTTCTCTCTCTCCTAATTACCCTTCTAACTCTTACTCCTCTCTCGGAACATCACTGTGTTTTGCTTCCTGACCTTCGTTTGAAGTGCAACTAGTCTCTGCATGCTTTCTTTCATCTTAATGCCACCTTTCCTTCCAGCTGCCTTATCTCCCCCTGATCTCTCTCCCTCAGCTCTCCTCCATTTCTCTTCCTTGTGGCCTTGAACCTTCTCTTCTTTTGCCGTTCCCCATCCCGATTCATCTGATGATTCAGCCCAGTCTTTCTCTATCACTGTACATCTTGGTTGTTCTGTCTTTCTCGCTCTTTCTCCCAGTCTCTGTATTTCTCTCTTTCTTTTTCAGCCGTGGTGCTTGTTAATTGCCAGCATGTTATGCTGCCCTTTTCAGTGCCGCAGGAAGCCTTTGGTCACTCCACACGAAAAGGACAGCGCTTCACATGAGATGAAGAGCATGTGTCCCCAAACACACACTCACACAGCCACACACGTGTTGGGTTTTCATGTTTTATGGGGAAATTCCATTGACATTTTACACTGTATGAACTGTATATTATATCCCCTAACTATAAATCTACCATTACAGATTTTTACATTTTCAAGAAAAAAAATTAAAAAATAAATTAGTATGATTTATAAGCTGTTTTCCTCTTGGGAACCAAAAAATGTTGAGTGATTGCATTTGAAAGGACACACACACACACACACACACACACACACACACACACAAACTGAGACAGAGAGAGAGAGAGAGAGAGAGAGAGATTATTTGTTTCACATCACACACAAGCACAGCTTTTCTGTTCAAAACAAATGCTGTCAAAGTTGTGACACTTTCCACAAACAAAATAGGGTGCAAATATTCATTAAACCTTCATAAAATAAACATAATATTAAACATTTGTTTTCCTATTTTTGTAATATTAATTTTGAATGCATGTCTCTTGCCATGTCTAAATACTGGACAAAATATTAGTTTGACATTTTTAGAAATAAACTTTAACACAAAAAATAACAAAGTGTGCTAATTAAATAAAATTAAAAACACTATTATTTGAAATGTTGGTGTATGTGTATAGATAGATAGATAGATAGATAGATAGATAGATAGATAGATAGATAGATAGATAGATAGATAGATAGATAGATGACAGACACAGCGTATATACTGGATACGGTGAACAGATCATGTTTCTCTGTCTTTCTCGGGCAGAGACAGATCTTTACTGATCTTTACCGACTGACTCGTTTTACTGAGTAAGTGTCATCACACTAACTTGAGTGTGACAGAAGACATTTTGAGTGTTAGAAATGTGCCCCGTTACAATCATCCCTCAGTCTCCTCACCAAAGAGAACTGCGATACAGTCTTTGTGTAAAGCAGTGAAGAGGAAAGTTCTAATCCACAGGAAATGAGAGCGGGAGACAGAGTGAGATCGATGGAGATCGCAGTCAAGCACAATGGCCCGTGAACGCACATCTCTGATGCCCGACTTTCATTCTTCAACACCAGCAGCTGGCGAGTCCCTTTTGGCATGGACCTCAACCTCTTCCTCTCAGCTTCCTTTAGTGGGTAGGAATTAACAAGGGTCTGTCTTTTTGGTTGTGGAAGATACAATAATAGTCTTTTTTTGGGGGGCTTGAGTTGGTCTTGTTGCTAAAGCAGAAGAGGGGAGTTCTGGGTCTAAATGCGCATAATCACGAGAAAATTACGGATTCACAAGACCGATGTCTGAGATTCAATTGTGTCTTTGCTTCCATGGAAAAAAGCAGTGCTCTTGTGTGGTTTCTTGTGTGGTTTCACCCATTTAACGAGGGGGTAATGAGAGAAAATGCACCATTTCTGTTTGTCCTTGTGCGTAGCACACTCTGTTCTCTTTTAGTATCCTCTTCCTTTGCCTCCCTTTTCTCTCTCTTTCCTCTTCTCCGGCTATAGGATGTGGGCAGCAGTGGAGGTATAGGGTCTGCCAGGCTCCCGAGGGGCTGGGAACTGCTTCTTTAATCTGTTTGTAGCGTAGTAAACGGGAGACAGCTCCAGAGAGCAGCAAGGAAAATATGTCCTACAAAGGCGCTTTTTGTTTACTTCAGTTATTTACATCCCTTGGCTTCCTCCTGACATTTTGTAAAGTGTAGAACTCTAAATCCCTGAGGCTATGGGGGAAAAAAATGAGAAGCTATGCTAAAATGTGGTCCTTTTTATTAATCATTTTTATATTCTATGGACACTTGGTGTTACTTGAAGCTTATGCGGGCAAAACTCTAAAAATAAGGATGGATTTCAAACAGGTTATCTGAACACTCATCTGTTAGTTAGACAAACAGATAGCTCTGATCCAAAACTCACACCATCGGGTTGAACCAGAGGCCGTTCACAAAAAAAATCATTTTCAACATTATATAATAATGAATGTTTCTGAGCACATAATCAGCACTTGTGCATAACTTAGCACATAACCAGTCATGTAACACTGAAGACTGGAGTAATGATGCTGAAAATTCATTTTCATTTCAATTCATTTTCAAATTAATTTTAATAATATTTCACAATATAACTGTTTTTGCAGGAGAGAGAGAGAGAGAGAGAGAGAGAGCGCATAAGTGACTTCTGTCAAAAACCTTCATAGAAACATTTCTAAATTAAAGAAGAAGAAAAAAACGTGGTGTATATTCTGTTTACTGAGCCCTCAAAGGGACATGGTGATGAAAAGATTGAGCAATTTGAAAGGTTTCTGTGTGAACGCAAAAGTTTTTGCTTGGAAACACAAAAAGCATTGAAATAAATAATGTTTCCTTCACCATGTCCCTTTAAGGGCTCTGTTGGTTTTCCTCTGTTATTCTTTTCTTCTTCTTCTTCTTCTATTGAGTAATCACATCTCGTTTTATCCAAATGAGGCTCATTATAGATTGCTAACTTCAGCTTTGCCCATATGTTTCCTCATTTGCAAGCAGAAGAGGGAAGACGTATCAAGAAGTTCATTTGTTGTGTAGGTGTTGCATTCAACTTAATAATATTCCAACACTCATATTTAAAATCACAGTACATACAGAAACTCTTCCCTGTCCTGCACTGAACGCCGCTGTCCGCGGTGCTGAAATCGGTGAAAACAACAGAGTGGTTTCACACAAGAATTTAGGTTAGCCAAGAGCCAAAAGCAAAAGCAATCAATTGCATCTGTCACTGCCCTCGTCGCTTAATCATTCATCATACATCAAACCCCGATGGCATGAAATTATTTGCTACTTTTTACTTTTGGATTGGTCTGGCAAATTGCACTGACAATGCATATTGCACATATTCTACTCATTTCTTTGTACAGTAATCCCTCGCCACTTCGCGGTTCAAGTTTTGCGGCCTCAGTGCATTGCGGATTTAAAAATATTAATTGAAAAACAAAAAGTCACAAATACACCATATCGGCAGCCGTATTGAGGAAAGCAGCGTTGCTTCATCGTGATGCGCGAGAAACGGTTTCCCAGGATGCCAGACAAAGAGAGAACTGAGAAATTCTCTCTGAGGCTTTGTACACATCCACGGCACTCTGACAAGACACGTGATTGGTTCCCGGCGCGAGATCGACCAATGAGAGCACGAGTGGAGTGGGAGTCTCTTCGCCTCTCTCGGAAGCAAATGTTGACGATCCAGCGCTGATATCTGATGATGAGGCGTTTCCCGAACTGATTTAAAAGCCTCGTTATACCAGCGCAGTAACACCTTCATCACATTCATCGAACCGCACAGGTCTGTCATCGTCGTCATTACTGGAGTCTCAAGATACTACTGTCATTGATGAGTGTAGAACGCCATAATACGTATCGTATGAGAGAGAGAGTCTAAATGTATAACATTAAGGTTTTATAATTAAATAGATTTAATTAAAATATATTTAAAGTAAACATTCTGGTTCCTACACACACACATACGGAAATTCCAAGGGGGGCCAATCATACTTCGCAGATTTTCACCTATCGCAGGGGGTTTCGGTCCACATTAACCGTGATAAACGACTGCACTGTTCATTCTTTTGTGAACTGCTGTACCATTATTTGTATGAGTTACCACATGAACACTGGTCTGTTATTAAAGTATCATCTATTTCAAATTTTTCGCCCTTAAACGTCACATAAATGGCGTGCATTGTGGTTGGCGGGTTTATTTGTCAGCTAGATGACCCACTCCTTGGTCACGATAACCTGGAAAGGGATCTTGACTTTATGCTCACAGTCTGGTAGACTGGTGATTGAATTAAAAAAAATCATTCTTTATCCGATTAGCTGATTCTACAGCACTCTTTGCATCCAAATTCAACATTAGATGCTGGCCCTTGATACGGTATAATTTGAAAGCTTCTAAATATAGAGAGGAAATGATTGTACACAAAAAATAATAATAAAGAGGAAGTCACAGCCCACAGGTGAGGAGACAGAGAGATAATTATTTATTCTTCTGAAGCTTCTCCGCATGACATTAGCACAGCTTGAGCTTCGGCACAGATGAAAATCATTCTTTTTGCAAGGTTTATCTCCACAAACATCCCCTTCACACCCCACCGGAGTGTGTGTGAGCACATGCCACTGCACTCATTGTGTCTGTCTGAATCTGCGAGGATGTGTCTCTGTGTGTTAAGTATGCAGTCAGTTTAAAGGATTACACCAGGAGTTGGCATGAAAACCTCACAGCAACCCAATGGCCCTCGATGTGTTTATTTTTAAATGTTTTGGTCTGTTCGGGAAAGTCCAGCACATTATGCTGACCATGGCTGCGTGTTTTAAATGCCCATATATCTGTGCCATCTAATTTCCAATGCCTCTGTTTTGTGAGAAATTTGCCACAATGAAGTCTAGAGTTACTGAGTCTACATAAATAAACAGTAGAGAGTGGCACTTGCAACGCCAAGGTCATGGGTTTGATTCCCAGGGAACGCAAGAACTGATTAAAATGTCAGTGTGTATCTTTAATGCAATGTAAGTCACTTTGAATAAAAGCGTCTGCCAAATCCATAAATATAAATGTAATATTGAACATAAATGTAAATTATTCCCCACGTTTGCGTTCAGCCATTGCATTCTGCATATATTGACACCTTTTTGTCTTTTAAATAACATATGTTTATTTGGTTGGTTGGCTTGTTTATTGGATTATTATAAATATTGATATCTATATTAAATATTCTAATTTATATATTTAAAAAAGCTTTTTGAAGAATAAGAATGTTTTTTTTTTTTAAACATTATCATTTAAAAAAAATATATAATAAAATTATCATTTGTTAAAAAATATATATATATATACAATAACATTATCATTTGTTAAAAAGAATTATCATTTAAAAAAAAAACATTATCATTGTTTTTTTAAGACACTTGTGACGTGTATTATAAGATACTGGCTGCAGAACATGCAAGCTCTCGTTAACGTAAAGATCTTATTTTCTTATATGTTTTTTTTTGCCAGTACAGATCTTCAGATTTCAGCTGGCTTCTCTTGATGTTTCCTAACATCTCTTCTGTTTTTCTTGTTGGACCAACAGAATATTAACTCACGCACAGATACTGAATCCCCCAATTTGCTACAGGCTTTAGTAACTCTGTATGGTAACTTGCACACTCATTACGCATTAAGCATTCCGTTTTTTCCGGATTGTGGAGGCTGAAGCTGGGAATTCGACCTTGCCGCCAGCAGCTCTCTCGCTCTCTCTCTCTCTCTGACCTAGAATCACATGCTGCTCTTTGGTGCAGGGCTCATGCCAGAGGGAGTGGAGTGACAGGGTAAATAACAGGATGTTGATCCCAACAAACCTTTTCCTGAGTAGGTATGGGATGGATGTTTTAATCCGGCTCCTAATGCGCACCACTGCCATCCATCACCCTAAGGCAAACACGGTCCACCGCTGTGTTAAAGCATGCCACTACTAGCCACACAGAGAAAGGGTGCTTTTTTACTTGCATTTAACAGAATTTAGTTGCTCCTGTGTTTAGATTGATAAAATGAGTCTTTTTAACAAAACATGCCATGCATTTCAATCTAAAAGTGTTACATATCCCCTCAATGCCAAATCATCTACAATACTCGTTTGAGAGTGAAATAAGGGATTTAAGTCAATTCAGTTGAGCTTTATTGACACTATTTATTAATATCATTACTTTTGTGATACCATGGTTGTTGTCTGACAGTAATCTATTATTTTGCCAGTTTATAATAAGACTTTATTCTGTTGAAGTACTTTAATTTCTTTAAGTGTGTGAATTTGATCTTTCTTCCTGGGTTATTTTTCCTATTTCTTTATATTATACTTATACAATCAGTTCTTGCTTTACCTGGGAATCGAACCCATGACCTTGGTGTTGCAAGCACCATGCTCTACTGTTTGAGCAACAGGAAAGCTCTCTTATGAAAAGCATAAGTCTTTACCTGAGCATTTGCTATTGCGGTTTTGTTTTCATTCATCCACATAAAAATGATATTTTAAAATAATAACAATGAAAAATAAAATCTTCATTTATAGCTTAATAATTTATAGCTTTATAGAATTTATAAACGACCCATCCTTGTGGAAGCTGAAAGTGTTGCTATTCTGTTATTTTCCATTATTATCCTTCAAATTAAAATGTTTCAAATAACTTGACACCCCATTTTGTTTTATTCAAGTGTTGACATGAACAAAGCACATGAGCTGACAGTCATGCATATGAATCAACATCTACACTAGCAGAAAAAATGTCAATAGTTCAAATAAATTAGTCATCATAATAAAAAAAAAAAAAAATTTAATGTGTTAATCATTAAACTGCTATGTCAGTTTTGTGCAAATGCATAAACATCTCAAGGTTTTACTAAATAGTTGGTAAATTGACCATGAACATTTTAAATGTTTAGAATAACAGGGCAAGAATTCAGAATTCATAATCATCAAACTATCAACCATTCAGTCTGACTCTAAAGTAGTTTCAAATGAAATGAAATGAAGTAAAGTTACATTCTAATGGTCTAAAATACCTGTGAAAGGTTCATGGGCATTTCTGCATGTTGCTTTGATAAGAAAGCATCTGCCAAGTCCAGTCGTGTCCATAATTACAGTACATTGATGTGTTAAATGGAGATAAAAAAGTACTTATAGTATAATTATATTAAACATTTAAAGGCCTTTGTTAACCATGAATGTTTTAGCTGTTTTCCCCGCCAAATGAAATAGAAGAAATAGTTCCTAAACAATCACTTGCTAAACTTTCTTTCCACTTTTTACTTAAAGCACTCTTTGACAGCAAAAACTATTAGCCTAACTAATAAAGTTCAGAAATTATTAAAGACATGCGAACAGTCAAAACAAATAATTACTAACTAGATAAATACAAAACATCAAAGTTATATAAAGTAAGGTCTAACAGATGCAGAAATCAGTCAAATAACACCATAGTTATTAATGTTTGTTAAAGCTGTCATACACAGCAACAGTTAGCATATTTATAGACTGCTGTCACTTTGAGCTAATGCACAAATACACATCTGATATCTTTCTCAACTGTAAACTGAGTATGTTTACAAGAATACTTGCAATTTTGTGTGTATGTGTCCGTTCAAGCACAAGGAGATGCAATCAATTTGATGTTTGCGCGCTGTCTGAAACACAGTGTATGAGTACCAAATTGAATTCTCTTTCGCCTCATCTTGGACTGGAATGGTTTAAAATCTCTTGAATATGTAAATTGGGAAGATAAGACACATGAGTCACTTGTGGCTTGGTCTGCACAGATCACGGATCACCTAAGATCTGTTTAACCCCTAATTTCTCTAGTTTTATGTACACTTGATATGCTTGATTTATGCATATGTCTCTCATAAATAAATATAAAGAACATATTTTGCCTTTTGGATTTGTTTCCAGGTCTTGGCTTCATGACAGTCCCGTTTCAGGAATTAAAAAAAATCACTGTACACGTTTACTGCAGGATGAAGGCATTGTGGGATGTTTTAGGTATGCGATTCAGGGCAGGAGTCTGGTTTATAGACTCTTGAACTCTCTTTGCACCCGCTCATTATCTGAAAATAAGCATGAAGCTCTTTCTCTCTCTCTCTCTATAACAAGGCCATGACTCAGACTTTCTCCCACTCAATGGACTGTGGATCAGCTGCTAGAACAGCTTCTGTTTTTATGACACCGAGAGAGAAAAAATAATCACAGGAACTTAATAGTGATTCCAGAGCCATTTGGCTTACAGGGATTTTTATCAAGGCGGATGCAGCTCTTCCCTCCTCACTGTGATATCGCAACCTGTGCGACCTCTGTTTAAAACCGTGACCTTCCCCACCCCCATTTTCTGTAATAAAGTTAGGCAGTAAGCCATAAGCATCTTACGGTTAAAATGAGCTGAACTGGGATAATGTGGAATCCATCTCACTGCGAGAGTTGCTTCATGCGCCATTATCTGTCTCACCTCTCTCTCTCTCTCTCTCTTTATATTATTTCCTCCCGCCATAATCTTCTGCCTACTTCCTGCTCATTTCATCACTCACATATGTTGCGTGAGCTTTCTGCGCTGTTCTGCTGGGTAAGTGTGTTTGTGTGTCATTAAAATGAGCCACTAAAGATTTAGCGTTCTAAATTTAGGTTCAAATCGTAACACCTGATGCACAAATAAGCCTGTACCTCTTCCGGTGCTTTAATGTGTGTGTGTGGCGGAAGTCAAGTGTGTGTGTGTGTGTGTGTTTGTTGGGGGTGTGGCTTCCAGGGCAGGGGACAGTGTTAGTGTGTCAATCGAAGCACAAGCAGATTGAGTCTCAGCAATCTTCTGTCTGCTTACATATAGCATCTGTGTGGAATTAGACTACACCACTGTGGTGAGTACATACATATTAAATGTTTCTTTTTGTTTTTAGCCAATGACAAAAACTAGTCTAGAGATACGATCATGCTGGAGATGGAAGGTATAGTTTGTATGTTAAAGCTTTTGTAGGAGAGAGAGGCAGAAAAGTACAAGATTATCGCTCATTTTGGTTTGGTTGTTTTTAATAATGTAAAACACTTCCCCCCCAATAAATCTTCTATTTGAGTGTTTGTATTAATGCATTAGTGAATTAAATATAAGGAACATTTAATATCTGATGTCCAGGGTCTCAGTCTCTTCATAAAACATGAGCCGTGAAAGGACAACAACGTCAGTTTGCTGTGGTTTCTGTAGATTTGTGTGCACAGAATTGCTCTAGTTGACTGTGAAGTTTCTTGTTCCATCCTCATCCATTTGCTGGGTTATTTGATCTGATTATGAAGGAGAAAATGTCTTTTTAACAGCCTAACGTGATCCAGCATCATATTCTCATGAATATTGTTTCATGAAGCCGTGACACCAGTTGTGCCGGGCCGCTAGTTGCACGCATTGGTAACCTGGCTGGAATCATTCTCATCAGTGCATCAGGAAGAAAGCTAATCTCTCTAAAGAAGCTTAACAATTAGCGTCAGGAAAGCATGAGTGAGAGGTCAGTGACATGCACTTTCCATGCCATTCGACATGACATAGAAATGAAGAATAAAAAGCATTTTTGAGCAAGTTTGTGCTTCTGAGGACAAGAACTTTATCCTTTATACTTGTGGGAATATTGTGGGTAAATACGGTCAATGTTTCAGTTTTATTTCCGCACTAATTCAGGTCTGAGGTGTCATACTCGGAGGATAAAATGTTGCTCAGAGAGATAGCTTTAGTTTTGCAGCTATAATTGTGAGTTTGTTTGACATGCAGTATGAGTGTAGTGGTATTACATCAATGTGGATAGCCTAGTCCAGATACTTTGATCTTGGAAGATTTTAATGAGAAATTCTTGGCGTTTAATTGCAGACTTTGGTACTCTCAGGAGGAAACTCTTAGAAGCAGAACACCTCAGCAAAAATCTCAAAAACATATCAAGAAATGTTGTGTGTGTTATTGTAGTTTGTGCCATGTGACTGTAAGTTTTACCCTCAGAATGATGATGATTTCCTTAAAATAGGACTGCAACATATGTTATTGGCATTTCAGTACACACACACACACACACACACACACATATTTATATATATATATATATAATATTATTATATATATTATATGTATGTGTGTTTGTGTGTGTGTGATATAGTTATACCAGTCGATGGTATTTTTTTTTCTTTTCATTAAACATATTAATTCAAAACTAATTCCTTCATAAACAGACTGCATCTGAAATCGGATACTTCCCAAATGTATAGTAGGTGAAAACCAATATTTGATAAAATAATATCTAAATTCACAGTACTCAAAAGTAGCTATTACGATTCTGAAGTGTGCATTTGATTTTATTCAGGAAAATGTGTAATTAAATGACTGTTACGTATGAAAATGTTAATGATTACAAAGGAGGTTTCATACATCTGAATATTTTCTTTACGAAGATCGAATATGTTGAATAAGATGAATCTGTTGCTTGTTTTTTATGTGCACGATGCCTCCTGCCAATTTTGTTTTTAGTAAAGCGATGCTATTCTGATGCTTTTAATTGGTTCTCTAATTTGAATTTCTTCCGCACCAAATCGGCCAATTGCAATCACATCAAGCCACATTGTCACTGAACGCTTTCAATGAGAGTTCAAATGCATTCCAGTACTGTAAATTAAAAATAATATCATTCAGAAATCAGTATTTAACCTCAGAACGATCTCAAAGTAAAAAACAAAAAAGTCTGATTTTGTGTACAGTATATATTTCAGTTATGACAACTCACTGAAGGACATAAAGAATGTGTCGCAAGAATATAAAATAACCGAAGCAGATCTCTGCTGGTGAGAAATATGGCTACAATGCTACTAATATACAATACTAAATTTTATGTATCAACACCCTATTAGAAGATTTTGGTTTGTCCCTCTTCTGATCTTTTGGTATATTTTCACCACTGCTGTCTGGGAGAAACTCACAATCATCGCTCTTTCAGGGATACTTTGACCCAGTCGTCTTGCCATTTGGCCCTTATCAAAACTGATTGTTGGCTTACTATTTAATCTACCCAGACCTTAATAAATGGTCTTGTATGAATAACAATATTCTCTTCACCTGTGACCACTCCTGTGTTTTTATTTTAGAATGAGGTTTCTCAGTCAGAATTTCTAAACTTCCCTAAAGGTATTGTTCGCTTAATCCATTAGCCATAAAGTTCCAGAAAATTCCTTTTTGTATAGTGAAAAGGATATGAGTGATTCCGCTTGTCATGTAATATTTCCTCTCCGTTATACTTTTTAGAGCTAATTATCAGTCTTTTCTCTCTCACTTCCTAATTCCCCCTCCGCTCTCCCTTTCGCCATTTCATAATCTGCATTAACTCCCATAATTCTCCTCAGAACACCCTTTCACTATAATCATATAGGGCATATTTAGTTCATAACGCAGGTGCCTATAACCAGATTAGAATAAATTGCCATCCCAAAATAAAACTGTTCCTCTTATGGATTAGCTGTCAGAATCCATGTTTAATTTGTTTGTTCAAGTCGCATTTTCAGCCCGCGTGGTAGACGCGAGTCCAACTTAACCACCACCCTTTGTCAAGACGATGACTCCTTTAATCCACCACAGCTTGAGCTCTATTGCTGACGTTTATCTCGTGTTTTCATCCTGTGGTTTGAGGGAGCTCATCTTGTAGTGGATATTAAAAACAAAAGGGGACAAAGTCAATTTGGTCTGTTCTGTAATCTGATCCCCCCCAGACTACTGTCACGGCAGATCTGGTCATTTAATCAGAGACCTAAACACAATCACGGACTGGGCCATTGATGGGGAAGGGGGTGCGCTGCTGGTTCATTAAACTTATCACAGCATGTGCTAATTAAATAATGGAGCCGCACTCACATAGCAAAGGGTGAAAAATGACTGCTGTGGCATTTCATTCTCCATATGTTGGTCTGCTTGCCCTTGCTTTTGACAGAGCAGCATTGCAAGAATAAAAATGCTAAAAATGAAAAGGTTTGTTTACCGTTCTGGCTAATACTGTAAAGAGGTTGATGAAACTATGTTGGAAAAAAATCTGTAATTAGCCCTGCTGATATTTGGTTTGGTGCTGGAAATAATATAAAACAAAATATAATTTGTTTTACACTACATTTATTTTTAATAGGGATGAGCGAGTACAGCATTATCTGTATCTGTCAACCATATGAATTATCTGTATCTGTACTCGGACTGGGCGGGGCCTAACCCGGAAGTGGGCGGGTTGTCTTGAAACGGGCGTGGCTTATGTTATTTTTTTATCTTGCAATTAATATGGGTTGATCATGAATTGTTATATTTATTGCTGATTAGAAACTATTTACATGACAGCATCAGCATTGAGATTCAGATTTTAATCACGATAACAAACAAACTATATACAGAACAAGTTTTGTAACAATGAATACAACATATGCGGTTACAATTATGAAGAAATCATTATTTTTAATCATTTTTTGTGTGAAGTCAAAAAACTGGTTAGAGCCAGAAGACTGTTAAAAAAAGAAAAGAAAAATCTTCGACAGGCAAAGACGCAACGCTAGTTGCATTCTACCAAGCACCACGTCTGAACAAACTCCATGTTTACTAGAACTCTACTGGTTAATAAGTACTACAAACAAACTGAAATAAAAAAAACAAACCTGAAGCTGAAGAAACCCAAAACGTTAATGGAAAAGACCCGCAAACCTGAATGACTGAGAGAGAGAGCTGTTCTCTTGTCAGTGTTCTGTATGTGAATGAGCAGGGCGGGACACAGGAATGAGAAATTTCTTTAACTATACTTTTAAATCATTGCATTTTTTAACCATTGCTTTGCATTGGCCAACAGGTTTCTCTCTTTGGCCAATGTTTCAGACTTTTATTTTGACTGCTCCCATTCTCCCTCTTCATTAGTTCACCCTGTCCTTGTTCTGTCTAACACCATGCTTTCTAAGATATCTGCATCAACTATAAAAAAAAACAACAATATCGGTCAACTACTACTGGTGCCTACCATCCCAAACACAGTCTCTTTTCAGCAGATGTAATATTTTATAAAAGATAGATAAGAACTGTAAATGATTTTATCTGAAATCCTGTTTCATTCCAAGAGCTCAGTAATTGGATGTTTTCTGATCTAAGCAAAGTATCTGTCTCGCCTGCCAAACAATGTTTTAGATGATGTTTCACTATCCCCTCCATCTCTTATCTCACCTGCTCCTGCTCACCTGCTGTTGATTAATATCCCCGGGAGGTTTGCACCTGATGCTCTGTGCTTGATCCTAGCCTAACCAGAAATACCCAGAATTCCATTCAAGTGTCTGTTGACTCATCTTTGTTTCTGTTGGCGTCGGAGAGACTTTGACTAGGAGTCGCCTCAGATCAGCTGCCTCTGAAGTGTCAATCTGCAGATCAAGGCTAGAGAAAGATTGCACTTACATTACATTTGGTGGGCTTTTATTTATTGAGCACTTTCTGTGGGAGCATATGTGTTGAAGAAATGAATGTTGCATGTTTATGAGAGAGAGAGAGATGAAAAAAGAGACACGTAGATGTGATGTTGTGTTGCTTCTGAGCAGATTTAATGCAAGCAAGCTTTTGTTTCACTACTATTTCACAAGACTAGTGACTATTTCTCACCCTTCTAGAATTGTTTTAGCATAATTAAATATGTACAATGCAATTGTGCAATTGTCCCACCATGCAGTTCTGTGTATTAGGTTGTTCTGTGTATTAGGTTGTTCTGTGTATTATGTAGTCTCATGCATGAGGCACACAAAATTGGATGTTGAAAGTCGTCATCTGATTTCTACAGGATTTCTTGGTGACATGTGTCACATTTTTTAGTTGCCACAAGGAAGCAAAGCTGTTGTGGAAGAAGAAATCCGTTGTGTTTACAATTATGACAATGGGAGCTTATCAGGATCGACTAAATTCTGGATTGAATTAAACGAAAACGCACTGTCACTGGTGATTTTAGATGTCATTCCGACATCCTGTTGGCTGAACCTTGGCCAATGAAAGCTGCAATCCAGACAGTCCAGACCTTCTGTGACTACTGTGATCTAGCATACTTTACCTGTCCAGCATCACTCCACTGCTATCCAGACACCTGAATCAACTATTACAACACAAATCTGGATAGATTCCTGATCATATCCAGCCTTTCCTTAATTTGATGAATTGTTGCTGGCATTAATGACTTGAAAATGTACATAAACGTCTCTTTTAAGCAATTTTCTACAGGCGGCGCAGCGTTAATTGTGCCAGGCAAATTAAGAGACATTTGTGAATATGGCTCAATTTATAACAAGCCTAATTTACATGGAATGGAGGCATGTTGGCACTGAAAACAATTGACTGAAACTGGATCGTGGCTGGTTAGAAAATAAGATGCAGTTTTTGCACTGCAATACAAAGGTGATGCAAATTCTTTGGGATTTAACAAGGTTGACTTTGAGGGAACATAAAACGTTAATGAATTTAGTTATGAATAATTACAGGATGGTCTATTTATTAATATAGCCCCTTTTTAATTAATTTTGGCAATTCCTGTAGACATTGTGGGTGGATTTTATCTCCAAGTACACTTTCCGGATTTATAGGCTCGTAATTCAAGAAATCCATTTAATATACCTGCTTTGTTGTTTTAAGCACCAGGATTCAAATAAATGGATTTTAATATTATACCATCTCTTCTTTTTTGTTATTGATTTGACACAATTCAAACATACTTGCAACGCATTCATTGTTTTGTATTGCGTCTATCAGTTCACATGCTCCCTAGGACTGTAAAAGGACTGTCGGTCTGTTTTAGCACTGTTAGCATTACAATAATGTGAGTTAAGTAGTCAATTACTTTAGCAATTAACTTCATTTAGAGCAAAATATTACTTTTATTGACTACTTTTCAAATAATCCCATTTACTGACAGCTCTTCTGTCCCTACATTAAGAGAAATTGGCTGCGTAAACATGATGATTATTGTAGTTCTAGACTAAATCATACATTTACTCCTCTTGTCAAAACAGATTATAAAACAGTGAAGTACAAACTCTGAATAATACATAAAGCTGCAATAATTGAATGTTAAATTACACAAATATATTTAATGTAATTAATCTCACTTTATTAACCAGCTTCTGACATTTAATGATCAAATTCAACCAAACGAATAAGAAAAATTAGTCAATTTAAGTATTTTCTTCTGCTCTTTTGTAGTGATGCTCATAAAAAAAAAAAGAATGTTATGAATCTTTTCACAGAACTTACCATTACTGCTGGAAAAATGACCAAACACTTGACGGGTTATGTACAGTCTCATTTAACTCGACTAGACTGTGAAACAGAATGTTGCACATATTTATTCAGTTGCACTTTTTGCTGTACACTGTTTGCTGAATCCATAATTAGAAGTTCCTCTTAGTCCGACCATCTGGCCTCAGCAGTGAGTTTAATCTGAGGATCAACATGAAGCTTTACAGTTTACGTTTAACAAATGTTGTGAAACACCATTCCCTCTCCATTTCTCTTTATTTCTACCCACAAAAAAATGAATTTCACACGTGCATATGTAAGAGAATCTTTAGTTCCCATCATCACATTGGCAGCACGTGTGTGTGTGTGTGTGTGTGTGTGTGTGTGTGTGTGTGTACGGTTCAGTTAGCCAATACCCTTTGTACCCCACAAAGATGACAATATCCGAAAGGAATCATTGAACTTGTTTCTGCTACCCATGATAGCGTGTGTGTGTGCATGCTGGTATGTGTGTGTACACTACTACAGTGGTACCTCGAGATACGAAATTAATCCGAGGCGGCCTTCGTATAATGTGTTTTTCGTATCTTGGAACACATTTTACATGTAAAATGGCTAATCCGTTCCAAGCCCTCCAAAAACACCCCATTAAATTTCATAATAAAGCTAAATTGACCTATAAACAATGAAATAACGTAAAATGTCAGCTTATCTTTCGAGTGAGGCTATCTCCGAAAGTGGCGGCAGAGGAGGAGGAGGACAAACGGCAGATAACGTACGTACGTACGTACACTTAACTTTATGAAAACACATACAAAACTTTAAGTTTCGGGTGCGGAGTGGCTGAGCTAAAGCACGCCAGCACGTACGTATAGAAGATGCATGATGGGAAGCATGCTGTCCAATTAGAGAGAAGGATCTCATGGCTTGGCTAGCATCAGGAACCAATGGGAGAGCAGGAGGATGCTGGCAAGTCTACTAAAACTAAGATGGCGGCGTGCAGCGCGAGTTTCAAAATTGTTATGGGGCGAATCTCGGACTTTCAGAAACCTTTCGTATCTTGAAAACTTTCCGTATGTAGAGCAATAAAATTATTCGTCTTTGATTTTGTAACTTGGATTTTTCGTAAGTTGAGCCTTTCGTATCTTGAGGTAGTACTGTATTTGGGTTTGGGGTACATTTGTTGTCCGTAAAGTCTTTTTTGCTAAATATTGTGCAATATTATTACATTATTATTACTATTTTGATATATTTTAAAATGTATTTTTTTTTCCTGTAATGACATAGTTTATAACATGCTGATTTGGTGTTCAAGAAGCATTATTAAAATGATTATTATCCATAATTTTTCAGGATTCTTTTAATAGAAATGTATGTAAAATATAAATCTTTTGAAAAAAATATACATGTCTTTACTTTCCCTTTTGGTCAAAGTGAATGCATCTGTGCCATTGTGTATAAAATCCAAGTGAATGAAAGTAGGACTGAACAGTCACATGATTGTAATTACAGTTAAAAAACCAGCAGAAATAAAGTGTAAAAGTTGAGCGATGGGAATTGGAGTGCTTCTGATAGACATTTTGAGATCACAGAGTAAGAGAGTGATGGAAGGTACAACAGCGATGAGACCCTGAAAGTATACATGACAAGCAGGTATTTACAGAAAGACTAGATAAATAGGACAGCCGTTATAAAAGCAAGACTGGTGGACTTGAGGGCCATTGTGGCTGAGAGCATTTGGAGTGCAGTTGTCATCGACTAGTTCTCATGGTACTGTGCTATTCACTACGGCCTCTCCTATTCTCACTCATGGAATGACCCAATTAATTCATTTTCTCTTTTTCTGTGTGTGTTTGTGTGTGTGTGTTGTCGCTATACCCTATCAACAGAGAGGCTGGCGAAGAAAACTGGGACGCAGAGAGCTGCCAAACGCTCCCATCGCCGACGGTCTCCCACACCAAATGTCTGTGCAGCAAGCTGTCCACCTTTGCAGTGTTAGCGCAGAAAGCTAAAGAACCGGTGAGTGCTATCTTTACCTTTCAACACCACACTTCACCCCTCAGTGGCTTCTCGAGACGGGGCCTAGCTCTCCGAGACCTCGGTGAAATTTGCCTTATGCAGTCAAGTAGCCAAACATATGCTGCCATACATCCAGAACATTGCTCTCAAACATTGTTTGGTTGCTAGAAGGTCATTGTTCCATCTGTTTCACATATGCTAGGCGCTACAACTGAAGAAAGATCAGAAACGATGTGTTCATGGCTAATTATATTGTTGTAAAGATTTCTTAAAGGTAGGCATGTAACATTTTGAGCGTCTGCATTGTTGGCGTGACATTTGATGTAAACTTGCCTTCATTGCGTGCGCTATCGTACGAAAGCAGATGGTGGACCAGGTGTTTAATATATGGTATGCATTATGAGTCAGAGTTTGTTTGGTTTGGGATTATTCCCAGGTATAGTTTAAAAGCATTGAAGCACAGCTTGTTGTTGTTTTTCTTTGATTACGAATATTAATCTCACTAAAGCAGTGGTTATCAAAGAGGCATCAGGGGAGGTGTGGAAAATTATGATAAATTTTCTAAGTAGAAACTAAAAAGAAAGTTTACCATGTGTGACCTCTGCTGGAGAAATTCGTTGGAATGCGCACGGGCTGATTATGAACTACAGGCAACACAAGTGAAAAATGTTTTTGTTGAATTTGAGGTTTTCACAAATTCACAAATTAATTAAGCCCTTGTCTAGCGATCCCAATGCTCCAAATAGCAATTAACAATTATTAAAAGTTGAATAATTCAATAATTAAAAGTGTCTTTATTTGTCGGAGTACCTTTTCTTTGTTCATGAAAATTGTTCTTCTCTGCCTGCTTTTTCGAAGACTGGTGCTTCCCCTCATTGAGTTTGGTATCGTTATAAAGCAGCATTCCAACTTATATTCATAGAGAACTCGACGGCATGAAGCTGAACTTTAAATGTTCAAACTCTTGGTGCTGTAAACAAAAGTATCTCACTTGCACTGACTGACACATCCAAAGCACATACACGCATACACAGAATTACAGTATTTCAAAATATTTGTTTTGGCAAGTATTCGCACAAACTATCTGTTATGTCTTAAGTGAACTTTTGGTTAACTGTTGGGGAAAGTGTTATAAGCACTAGATCCATTCGTTACAGTAGGTCACAATCAAACAATTGTGGTGTTAAGGGGGAAAAGCTGAATATATATTTTTCCTGTAGATATTTGGTGTTGACTTGGTGTGTGTGCCAAATTTGGTGACTTTTAACTTTCAGAAAACTTTAACTCGATATTTCTCAAAATTTACTTGACAAATTGAAAAAATTCGTGCAGCTGTATAACTCAGCATACACTCTAAAAAAATGGTGCTATATAGCACTAAAAGTGGTTCTTTGGCTCGTAATCATAGGGGAACCATTTTTAATGCTATATAGCACCAAATGGTGCTACAAAGAACCACTATGAGGTGCCATATAGTACCTGGTGCATATATAGTACCCTATGATTACGAGCCAAAGAACCACTTTTAGTGCTATATAGCACAATTTTTATTATTTTTTGAGTGTACTTATGTGTGTATGTGAGTTATTGTCAGGGTTCTGTCAGTCAGTTTCGGTTTCTAGGGTTTTGGTCGACAGAACCAAACTAACCAAACCAACTGTACAGACATTCTATTTAAAATAAATGCTGTTAATTTGAACTTTATATTGATCAAAGAATACATAATCAATCATTCTATTTAAGAATTTATCAGTTTCCACAAAAATTAAGCAACATAACAGTTTTGAAATATTGATAATAAGAAATGTTTCCTGAGCATCAGCACATTAGAAGGATTGCTAAAGAATCATACGTAATGATGCTGAATATATGGGGGGAAAAATCACTTCTAAATGTATTAATATACAATTTGTAGTAACATTTTCATAACATGTACAATATTTCACAAATTTCTTTCTTTCAATTGTCTTGGTGACACATGTACCCCCCCCCCAAAAAAAAAAAAAAAATTGAAAAAGATAAATGTTTAGCTTCTATTTGTAATGTTTTTATGTATATAATAAATATTTTGTGTAATTATTATTTACAACAAGCTAATGTTTTGAGTCCGTATTTAGTAGATACGTGTCAACACTGATAGAATAGACGCTGAGCATTGCGTCTGTGATGTGGCTTTTAGCTATCCAGGTTAATAACTTATAGCTGCCGCTTGTTATATTGACCTTGTGCCCCTTTTTCATTTAATGGACGTGAAAGGCCGTTGCAGGACCACCAGCTGCTCAGACCTCTCTGTTCCAGGACTACATGTCCTGTGCATCTCTCTCTCTCTCTCTTCTCTTACTCTTCTATAGAGAGAGAGAGAGGTACATATATATATATATATATATATATATATATATATATATATACATACATATACATATACATACATATACATATATATATATATATATATATATATATATATGTGTGTTTTTATCTACATATTTATCTCTCTTAATCTTTCTCCCTTTTCCCTCAATTCCTCCCCTCCCCTTGGCTGCGTCACCAATGAAACTGACCCACTTTAGCTTAGCAAGTTTTTTTTTTTTAAACACCCCATTAAAGTGATTGATATGCATGGCAGGCGAAGGGGATGCTGGGAGATGGAGAATAGCCCTGAGGAATGAGCGATGTGGGGCAGAGAGAGTAGAGCCAGAGGCCAGTTACAGTCACACAGGAGCTGGACCACACGCTGATGGCTGCCACAACCACTGACACCAGATAAAGAGAGCGTGCCAGGCAGACACACACATGCAGAGAGCCGTGCTGCCCATCAGGCACAGTTCTGCATAGTCAGGGGCATTGAGCAGTGGGTACAGGGAGGCAAGGTGGAAGCAATGCCAGTTCTAAAAACTGCAGAGCTAAAAGGAATACTAAAATAAAAAGAGGGGGGAAGTACAGGAGAGAACATTTTAAAGTCAGAAATCATGTTTACTTTAATGCACATATAATGGAAGTCATTATAAAGTCCATTACAAGAGGATAAACTTTACCATTAGAAGTGTGTCTGCCCTATTTTGTTGCCTGCAAACTTTTATTATATGGAGAAACTTTTATGTTATGCTTTTATTGCTTAGCTCAAGTTTGCAGAATTCATAAACGATGCATTTCAAAATTGACACTAAAGACTTTTACATCGTTACAAAAAAAAGTTATCTTCAGCAGCAAATCAGCATTGCAATGATTTCCGAAGGATCATGTGACACTAAAGACTGGAGCAATGATGTTGAATATTGAGCCATCATGGGGAAATTACAATAAATTACAATAGAAAATACTGTGATCACTCGTTTAATGGGGACCGGAATCCCCCCGCGATAGGTGAAAAACCACGAAGTAGGATTGGCCCCCCTAGGATTTACCGTATATATGTGTGTGTGGTACCAGAATGTTTAAAATATGTATATTTATACTTTAAATATATTTTAATTTAATATATTTAATTATAAAACCTTAATATTATACATTTACTGTCTCTCTCTCATACGACCTCGCTCCGGGAACCAATCACGTGCTTGTCTGCGTGCCGTGGGTGTGTACAAAGCCTCTGAGAGAGTTTCTATCTTTGTGTGGCATCCTGGGAAACCGTTTCTCTCGCATCACGATGAAGCAAAGCTTCTTTCCGCAATATGGCTGCCGTTATGGTGTTTTATTTATTTATTTTTTTAAATCCGCGATGCACTGAGGCCGTGAAACTTGAACCACGAAGTGGTGAAGGATTACTGTATATTAAAATAGAAACTATTTCCCAATATTTCAGATTTTTTATCAAATAAATGCAGCTTATAAAACATCTTATAGGTGTCACAGTCTTGTCACGTTGTTCACATCCAGGTCCCTTCCATGCCCTACATGCACCTGTCCGCGTCTAATCACTTACCTATAGTCTCAGTTGTTTCCACCCGCTGGTAACAATAGGCCACTTTCACGCAGTAGCCGAATACAGTTGTCAGTCCTGTATTCAAATACTTAATATGGTTTTTGATCTCACAAAGTTGAACAGGGGAAGGGAGAACCACATTCTATAACCTCATTCTATACCGCAATCCATAACTTATGTCTGTCTCGTCATGCAGTGCGAGAGAGATGCTCTGCGCTACACAAACCCATGTCTGCTGTATGTTGCAGGGTTATTTATGTGTGGTTTTGCTTTCTGTAATTTACAGTGACTGAGATGTGAGCTGTGCATCATCTGAAGGATTAAGATCCAGTCACTGTTCTCCACCTCAACCGCCTCTGTTCTATAAGCGACTCAAATGCTTACCGAGATATAAAAGCTGCTGTCGTTTATTGACGATTTGCCAGATGAACTCGCGGCTCGATCTGACTCTTGTTGTCTCAGAAGTGATAAGACTTTCCAGTTTTATGAACTTCGCCATCTTCGATATTACTTTGATCACTATCATGACAAAATGTGTGTTCATACAGACAGTATCCGAGACGCTACTGTAAATCACTGTGTGAATGGGACATGGGACATTTCAACACTTGTAAGTAAATGTGATCATCAATCCAAAACACTGGCTGTGTGGACGTAGACAAACATTTTAATAAGTGTGTAGTTTTGAATGATAGTATATGTAACCCACTTCTATTTTTTTAAAGGAATCTGATTGCAAAATAAGCTTTTTAGTTGTTTTTTATTTAACAGCCACTTTCCAGGTCCAAAATGAATTGCAATCCTGTAACTGTAGAGACTGCTAATGTCCCTGCAAAGTGTCTTGCTCAAGGGCACAGCAGCTCTGCAGTTATTGGGTCGCCTTAGTGGATGTTGACCCAGCAGTTGTAGCATCAGCAGTCACAAGCTACAGTCATTCAAAGGGATAGTTCACCACAAATAAAAAAAAAACTGGTCGTTTCAAACCTGTATGACGTCTTCTGTGAGACATTTCTTAAATATACTTTTTGAGAACGTTTTTGTGGATGAAAAGTATTTGGTTACCAATATTCTCCAAAATGTAATGTAGAAAATTGGTAACGCTTTATTTTATGGTGTTCTTGTTAAAAACAATTTTTTTACATGTACTTACTATAGTAATAACAGTAAATGATGTTTAGAAGCAACCCCACTTATTGTCACGGTATTGATACGGGAGGACTCAATTGCGGGGTAGCATAAGGATTTATTATAACAAAGAAACATAAATCAGAACTTACAAAGAAATGCCCACGAGGGGGAAAACATAACTAAACTAGAACAAACTGAAAACCAGACATAATCACGGGTACTCAAGAGAAACAGGCAGGACCAGGAACACATCTCACGAGGGGTATCAAAAGACAACGACACGACACAGGACAGCAAACACACTGGGGTTAAATAGGGAACACATGAGGGAGGTGATGAGAGACAGCTGGGAATGATTATAGGGAACAAGGAGGCGGGGCAGACGCTAACGAGACACACACACACAGGAGAGAGAGTGCCACGGTTCAGTCACTGGAAACCCTGGAACCGGAACTGAGCCTGACAGAACCGTGACACTACCCCCCCTCAAAGGAACGCCCCATGGCGTTCCTACATAAAACAAAACCCCATACCACACCGCATGAACAACAGGACAGGGAGCTAAGTAAAAAAAAAAACAAATTCTATATGGGAATTCAGGAACGAGTGGAAGGGAGGGCAAACAGACAATATCAATGAAAATCAAAACAGGACAACCAAGAAAAAAAAAAAAAAACAAATACCAAAAAGTTCAAACCACAAAACCCAGAAAAAAAAACAGTCCACATAACCAGAAAAAGAAATACCCAACAGTACATAATGTCCAGGGAGGGAGGAACAGGGGGAATGAGCCAGGGTGGCTCAAGCAGGGCCGGCAGATCGGGCGGAACTGGCGGATTGAGCCAGGTGGGCTCCGCCAAAGCCGACAGATCGGGCGGAGCCGGCGGATTGAGCCAGGTGGGCTCCGCCAAAGCCGGCAGATCGGGCGGAACTGGCGGATTGAGCCAGGTGGGCTCCGGCAGAGTCGGTGGATTGGGCGGGTCCGGCAGGGCCGGAGTGTCAGGTTCGGCCCGCGGGTCGGGCGGGCAGAGTTCAGGGTCGGCCCGCGGGTCAAGCGGGCGGAGTTCAGGGCCGGCCCGCGGGTCAGGCAGGCAAAGTTCAGGTTCGGCCCGCGGGTCAGGCGAGCAGAGTTCAGGGTCGGCCCGCGGGTCAGGCAGGCAAAGTTCAGGGTCGGCCCGCGGGTCAGGCAGGCAAAGTTCAGGATCGGCCCGCGGGTCAGGCAGACCGAGTTCAGGTTCGGCCCGCGGGTCAGGCAGACCGAGTTCAGGTTCGGCCCGCGGGTCAGGCAGACCGAGTTCAGGTTCGGCCCGCGGGTCAGGCAGACCGAGTTCAGGTTCGGCCCGTGGGTCAGGTGGGCAGAATTCAGTCCGTGGCGCCGGCACGGCGAGGCGTGCACGGGGCACCGGCAGGACGCGGCGCGCACGAGGCGCCGGCAGGGCGAGAAGTCTTGGTGGTGCCGGCAAGGCAAGAAGTCTCAGGGGCGCCGGCAGGGCGAGAAGTCTCGGGGGCGCCGGCAAGGCGAGAAGTCTCGGGGGCGCCGGCAAGGCGCGAAGTCTCGGGGGCGCCGGCAGGGCGGGAAGTCTCGGGGGCGCCGGCAGGGCGGGAAGTCTCGGGGGCGCCGGCAAGGCCAGTAGTCTCGGTGGCGCCGGCAGGGCGGGACGCGCACGGGGAGCCGGCATGACAAAGCGCCTCGGGGTGGCTTTCGGGACTGGCGGACCGGAGGACGTCCTTCTCCTCCTCCTCCGTCTACGAAGGCTTCGAGCGGCCTCCGGAACGGCGACCCTCTGACTGTCTACCGGCTCTGGGACGACGACCCCCTGGATGGCTGCAGGTTCTGGGACGACGACCCCTTGACTGGCTGCGGGCTCTGGGACGATGGCCCCTTGGCTGGCTGCAGGCTCTGGGACGACGACCCCTTGACTGGCTGCAGGCTCTGGGACGACGGCCCCTTGGCTGGCTGCAGGCTCTGGGACGACGACCCCTTGACTGGCTACCGGCTCTGGGACGACCGGCAGGTCAGGCAGGCAGGGCTCTGGGTCGGTCGGCGGGTCAGGCAGACAGGGCTTTGGGTCGGCCGACGGGTCATGCAGATAGGGCGCTGGAACAGCGGCCTCTGGGACGGCAGTCCTTCTCCTTCCCCGCCTTCGTCTCTGGGACACCATGGCTCCGGAATTCCCCTTGATTGTAGCTGGAACAATCGGTTTAGGGATCGATCTCTGTTCCCTTAGCCGGATGTGACCCACGAATTCCCAGAAGCTAAGGTTCTCCAGCTTGTCAAAGTCCCAATAGATTAGGGGCCGGTCGAGGCAAAGGTTAAAAGCTTCCTTCAGCTCAGCCTCAGTATAATCCAGATCCTCCATCTTGACCAGGAATTTGCAAGCTAAGTCACTCACGTCAGTGCCCAGCTGACGGAAGTATTCCGCGTTGATTCTCTGAATCATCTGAACCAAAGCGGACGGTCTGGATGTGAAGGTGCCGTTCATGTTCACAAACAAATCCTTCCCCACTGAGTCCAAAAGGGTCGTGTCGTTCTGTCACGGTATTGATACGGGAGGACTCAATTGCGGGGTAGCATAAGGATTTATTATAACAAAGAAACATAAATCAGAACTTACAAAGAAATGCCCACGAGGGGGAAAACATAACTAAACTAGAACAAACTGAAAACCAGACATAATCACGGGTACTCAAGAGAAACAGGCAGGACCAGGAACACATCTCACGAGGGGTATCAAAAGACAACGACACGACACAGGACAGCAAACACACTGGGGTTAAATAGGGAACACATGAGGGAGGTGATGAGAGACAGCTGGGAATGATTATAGGGAACAAGGAGGCGGGGCAGACGCTAACGAGACACACACACACAGGAGAGAGAGTGCCACGGTTCAGTCACTGGAAACCCTGGAACCGGAACTGAGCCTGACAGAACCGTGACACTTATATAGTAAGTATATGTTGTTAATTCATATTACTCAGTAATTAGTTGCATAAATTAGACTGTAACAAGGGCACCTTAAATGAAAGTGTGTCCTGTATCTCAAATATTAGAGTGTGGTGCTTGCAACACCAAGGTTATGGGTTCGATTCCCAGGGAAAGCAAGAACTGATTAGAATGTCAATGTGTATCTTGAATGCAATGAAAGTCGCTTTGGATAAAATTATCACTTTACATTCTAGTTTCATGCTATTTTCCTGTTTACATCATACATTTTTACAACACATTAACTCACTGCTCTTTAAAATATGCTGTGCCATTTCTGAACATGTTGCTTCCTAAGAGAACAGAAGAGTGACAGGCAGGAACAGAATAATAATTTATGGTTTATATCTATGTCGGCCAGACCTAAAGCTGTAGGTCAATGTTTCCTAATCGACATTTATCAATTTGTGTCCCTCATCATAACGTCATTGCCTAGCTGTTGGCTTTTTGGTGACATTTGGAAGTACAGAGTAAACGACACTGATAGCAAACAGTCTCCACCCGTTAGCCTGGATGTGCATGGGTCATCACATCTCCACCAGTGTCTTTGTTTCATTGAAGCATCTCATTTTTAGAACTGAGCTAAGTGAATTATCTGTAAACCTCTGATGGAAACGTCCTGAATATGGACCTGTGAAGTACAACAGCTGATTTGCAGATATTCTGGGGTCAAAACACATTCATCTTGTGTTGCTCATTGCTCTCTGCCCTCCCAAGACTACAAATCAAGACTGCTTTTGGGCTTTGTTGTTGAGAACTAGCGGAGAGCCAGTCGTGATAGAAACTTTTTTTTAGTTGTAATGTCTTAAGGGCCAGTCACAGAGCCGATCGCGCACGAATAACTCACAAATCACGCACAGATTGGGTTTGTGCGTGCTTGTGCGTCGAGAAATTGACCAAAGTATTCCACGAGCATTCGACCCACACCCGACGCATGAATCACTGACGGAGCGCGTCCAAACACGCATGCTTCGCGAACAAGTACTTTCAGAATCCACATTGTCAGTGGAATTAACATGATACGTGCGCGGTCCATGTGTGGTTCATGAGTGATATGAACGTGGGGCGTCAGTGGACGTGCGCGGTTTCGAACCAGTTCCGACGCATAAGCACTGACGGCCGACGCGTGTCCCGCGCATCCGACGCGTGTCCCGCGCATAGTCACGCATGCTCGACGCATAAACTACGCACACCGACTCATGAATAACGCACAGTTGTGCGTCAGAAAAATTTTGAACCGTTCAAAACTTAAAATCACACACAAACCGCCTTCGCACATCCATTTACAATCACTGACGGTCCACGTTCTTTCCACCGACGAAATACGCATACGACGCACGCTCCACGCAGAAATGAAAATATGTGCTTAATTTGTGCGTTATTCATGCGTTTTCGCTGCGTGACTGGCCCTTTAGAGACATGTTAAAGGGTGGTTTTGGCGTTTGTTGAGACACTGTAGTGTGAGTGACTTGTGAGTCAGTGTTAGAGTTTCTGGAAGAGGACAATCACACGAAATGTGTGATGCGACGTTCCACTTTAGCCTCTGATGGTGTACTGGTACTACAGCTATATTACTGGCTCAAACTTAAATGGCTCCACATCACGGTACCTGAAAGAGGAACCAAGAGGCATGTGTCTCATGTAAATGTCAAGCTGCTTGACATGATGCTTCCTGTAGGTCTTTTTGTTAACACAAATCACAAGTTTATTGCAGATCTAACTTTTTAACTTTTTTTTTTCAAATAAATGTATTAATGAGACAAAGTTTCCTTCCTTCAGTTTTCTGTTACAACTAAAATGATGCGAGTAAAGAATATTATAGAATATAATTTCTTAAAGATGTATTTGTATATGTATATTTTTATTGCATTATTAATAATATTTTTATTATATTATTGTTATTATAATATTTGTTATTGTTACTACTACCACTACTACTTCTACGACTACTACTTCTAATAATATTATAAATAATAAATTGCTTTGTAGTAATAATAATAATAATCATATATTTTTATATTATTAATATTAATATGACTGTTGTTGATATTGTTATCGTCATTGTTGGTATTACTACTACTACTAATAATAATAATAATAATTTATTTACACTATCAATTGCAATGAGAGAGACAATTGTACAGTATTTATTAATTATTCTTAATGTTATTTGTTCATTTTTAACTCAAGCCCTTTAAATACAAATAACAGACAAAACATTTGATTTTAATAATTCTTTCAAATGTTGAAATTAGCATTAATTAAGATTAATTTAATTATTCATTATTCATTTCCTCAGATATATTTTTCATTGATAGTTCATGTTAACTAATGTTAATAATAATATGTTACCATTATCATAATATTAATAATTATTTTTTGTGTGTAAATGGTCAAGAATTAAGCAACACGACAACCCATAAATGTTTTTACAGTCGATTCTGATCAATTTAATGCGGCCTACATGCATAATTATTTATTCAAACTGTCAAGATTAAAAACAACACGAGAACATGCCCAGCAGTAACAACCCAGCCAAACAAAATGCTTTTGTGATACATTAGTGGGTATCGTGCCGTGAGAATGAATTAAGTTATCATGGCAGCTCTAGCCCATGTTGACATGACTATACAGAGGAAGAGGGGAAGATAAAATGGTTAACAGCAAATAAAAGAGAGATACACGGATGGATTAACCTTCGCGTTTAATCGAGAGGAGAGGGAGGATGGAAAGTGGCATAAGCTTCTGTCATTACAGGCCATCTTTAGTATAGCTGCTATCACCCACTGATCCTGTTTATCCCCTGCTGTCTTTTCCAAAGAGCAAAACGCTGCTATTTACTAAGGCTAAAGGTCCGTTTTATTTAAAACAACGCGATGTGTATTTACATCGATGCCTCTTGTCTTATTTGCAGTGCCTGCAAGCTTAAAGCTTCCTATGGTTATCATGCCAGCCTCATAATATGCATAACTCTGTGCTGATCAGTTGCTCGCTGATGGATGATGGGAGTAGTTGGCAGAGAGAAGATAGCGGCTTCTTTAGGCCATAACAGTTTGTCGCCTGTCAGTTTTCCCATGCAACTGATTCATCGTCACACAGGATTAAACTAGAGGCACTCGAGCGCAGAAAAAGACACATGACGGCACACGCTATGATCCGGTGTTATTACCTCTTTTAGCACCGACATACGCATACGCCCATTTTGAACAAGTAGGCCTACCTGCCCTGCATATTAAGATGCTCGCCGTCTGGTTGAATGAAGGACGGAGGTCTTTCTCTGTATCAGGGAATCTATATAGCGTCGTAATCTGCCTCAGGCTTGTTGACCGATCTTGCTACCTCTGTGTACAGACAAACAAGCACATATAAATACGTATACTGTAGAGATAAACATTGTTATCCGCTCCACATGGTGTAACAATAAATTTCCCATCAGACATAGTGATTTCGAAGACTGTAGAGACGTGCTTTTCATAAGGTCTCACGCTATCCATGCCTTATTCTTTTGCCGTTGTGAAGCTGGGCATGCAGAGCTATTTGAATTGCAAAATTCTGTGTCTTTTTGCTGTAATGTTCTTTAAAAAAATGTAAAACAGCTCTAAAGGTCAGCTAATGTCACTCTGATACAGCGAAGTCTTTGAAACAGTTTTTACAGTGTTTGCAAGGCAGCGCTGTACTGAGGTTTGGGAAAAAAAATTGTTTTCCATTAAATAACTAATTCAGTTCAAACCATTTAACACATATATTATATTGTAGTTATATACTCTATATATAACTTTTTGCAGATAACCTCAGCCTTAGGTGTGCTAGCTATTTTTGAATGATCGTTGTGTAAGAAATATAAAATTCAAATGTGAAAATCTCCCTTTGATGTACATTATTTCCTAATGAGTGAGAACTCAATATCTCTCAAGATGCCACTGCAAAAATGTCTGCCCACTGCTCCGTGTGTGTGTGTGTGTGTGCGTGTGTGTGTTTAATAGTCCTACTCCTGCTGATTGTGGACTAATTTGGATGGGTTAAATGCAGAGAACAAGTATTGGTTACCATATTCAGCCTTCGCGTCACTTTCATTTTCAGTATTAGAAAGAATTTTCATTATTTCAATTTGTCGTCACGATTGCAAATGGAATGTGTGATGAAACGCTGGAGTGGCTGACATTGTAGGTCACAATACCAGCTTGATGTATAATTAATGTATAGTATGCATACTTGCTTGTGTTAATTGTAAAGACATTATTTATCCATTTACTTGGTATTTACTTGGCTCTTTAATTCCTTCAGGAAATGCAAATCTAGTTACACGTGCTACATCAGTATAGTGCTAGACTTGAACAAGATATTAATGAATATGATGACTAATTAATTACTACAGAATTTGAACCCTCAACGATTTGAATGCCAGCCTATATTTTTAACCATTAGTGTCACGGTTCTGTCGCTGTTTCCAGTGTAATTAGTGTTCTAGTGGACAGAACCGTGGCACTGCTCTCTCTCCTGTGTGTGTGTGTGTCTCGTTAGTGTCTGCCCCGCCTCCTTGTTTCCCTTAATCATTCCCAGCTGTGTCTCATCACTACCTTCCCTCATGTGCCCTATTTAATCCCAGTGTGTTTGCTGTCCTGTGTCGTGTCGTTGTCATTTGATGTCTGTTCCTGTGTACTGGTTCCCTGTTCCTGATTCTCCCCGTTCCATCCGGTTTGTTCGTTTATATGCTCTGTTCCATAGTTTGTTATGTTTTCCCCCTCGTGGGTTCTTTTCTTTTGTGAGTTTTATTTATGTTTGTTATAAATAAATCCTTTCCCTGCATCCCTGAGTCCTCCCTTAAGTATTCCGTGACAGAACGACACGACCACATGAGGACTCAGCGGGGAAAGGGATCCCATTCTCCTCCAGCTACCATGGATTCCAGCCTGCCTGTTCATCTGACGCTGCAGTCAAAGATTCTGGGATCTCTTCGGCAAAACGGGACGGACCTGAGGACTTTTGCCCAGAAGTTTGGCCTCAATGCAGCGGGGCTGGTTTCCGGTGAGGCAGCTCTTAAGGACCTGTTTAATGCTGCCCTGGATGAGCCCCTAAGCTCGAGGAGGATGAGGGGGCTGGACCATTTGGACTTTTGGGAGTTTGTGGAATTCCTCACCACACCCTCCATGGTTCCAGCCCCAGAGGAGTTTCGGGCATCTGCAGTGCCCCCAATGCCCACTGCAGCCGCAAATCCTCGCACCCGGAGGAGGAGGAGAAAGAGGGTTTCGTCCCCTTCTACTGGCCAGGAAGTTGCCCCGGAGCCCGCCGTCGGCCAGGGGGCAGCAGCACCTCTTATCAGCCCTGCCATGGCCAAAAGGGCTGTTGACCTTTTTTTTGTTTTGGCGGCCCTGCGTGCCTGGAAGACGCACGGGGCTGCCCACCCAGAGCCCGTGCAGCCTGACCCGCCGGCCGACCCAGAGCCCGTGCAGCCTGACCCGCCGGCCGACCCAGAGCCCGTGCAGCCTGACCCGCCGGCCGACCCAGAGCCCGTGCAGCCTGACCCGCCGGCCGACCCAGAGCCCGTGCAGCCTGACCCGCCGGCCGACCCAGAGCCCGTGCAGCCTGACCCGCCGGCCGACCCAGAGCCCGTGGAGCCTGACCCGCCGGCCGACCCAGAGCCCGTGCAGCCTGACCCGCCGGCCGACCCAGAGCCCGTGCAGCCTGACCCGCCGGCCGACCCAGAGCCCGTGCAGCCTGACCCGCCGGCCGACCCAGAGCCCGTGCAGCCTGACCCGCCGGCCGACCCAGAGCCCGTGCAGCCTGACCCGCCGGCCGACCCAGAGCCCGTGCAGCCTGACCCGCCGGCCGACCAAGAGCCCGTGCAGCCTGACCCGCCGGCCGACCAAGAGCCCGTGCAGCCTGACCCGCCGGCCGACCAAGAGCCCGTGCAGCCTGACCCGCCGGCCGACCAAGAGCCCGTGCAGCCTGACCCGCCGGCCGACCAAGAGCCCGTGCAGCCCGACCCGCCGGCCGACCCAGAGCCCGTGCAGCCTGACCTCCCGGAGCCTCCGCCGGTCGTCGTGCCAGAGCAACAGCCGGTCGTCATGCCAGACCTCCCAGAACTCTGCCTGCCTGAACTCTGCCTGCCTGAACTTTTGCGGTCAGTCCCGCTGAACCCACCGGCGCTGCCTGCCCTGCCGGACCCACCGGCCCTACCGGAGTCCACCAGGCTCGCCCTGCCGGCCCCGCCGGACCCTGAACTCTTGCCGCCGCCGGACCCTGAACTTTTTCCGTCAGACCCTGAACTCTCGTGGCCTGATCCGCCGGCCCTGCCGGAGCCCACATGGCTCGACCCGCCGGCCCCGCCTGATCCGCCGACCCTGCCGGAGCACACATGGCTCAACCCGCCGGTTCCACCCGATCCACTGGTACCGCGGGAGCCCCCCTGGCTGAACCCTCCTGTTCCCCCTTCCCTGGACATTAAGATTTTTTTTTTTTCCCTTCTCTGGCCCTGAGGACTGCCTTTTCAGTTTTTTGTTGTTGTTTGGACTACCTTGAATTTTTCCTTTTATGCACTGTCTTGAATTTTGTTGATATTGTCTGTTTGCTCTCTCTCCCTCCCTCCCTTCCTGGTTTCCTGTGATCTCTTGAGTTCCCTGTCTTGTGTGTTATGCTTGGTGGTGATGTCGGTGTTGGGTTTTTGTTTCATGTTGGAACGCCAGGTGGCGTTCCTTAGAGGGGGGGTAGTGTCACGGTTCTGTCGCTGTTTCCAGTGTAATTAGTGTTCTAGTGGACAGAACCGTGGCACTGCTCTCTCTCCTGTGTGTGTGTGTGTCTCGTTAGTGTCTGCCCCGCCTCCTTGTTTCCCTTAATCATTCCCAGCTGTGTCTCATCACTACCTTCCCTCATGTGCCCTATTTAATCCCAGTGTGTTTGCTGTCCTGTGTCGTGTCGTTGTCATTTGATGTCTGTTCCTGTGTACTGGTTCCCTGTTCCTGATTCTCCCCGTTCCATCCGGTTTGTTCGTTTATATGCTCTGTTCCATAGTTTGTTATGTTTTCCCCCTCGTGGGTTCTTTTCTTTTGTGAGTTTTATTTATGTTTGTTATAAATAAATCCTTTCCCTGCATCCCTGAGTCCTCCCTTAAGTATTCCGTGACAATTAGACTACTCTTCCCATCCCCCAAAGATCCAACAGGACAACAGGAGAAGTAAAGTGTGAAGTTTCTCACGTGACTCTAGCACAATCGCTACGACGCAACCCATGTTTCTCATTAGAACATGTCCTAGTGCAAGGTGATGTGATTCCTCACACAGTAATAAGCATAGCTGCTCTCCTGGGCGACACACACCGGCTCAATTTTGTTATGAGAACTGTCCCTTCTTGCATGTTCATTTAATTTCCAATTGCAGAATGTAAACCGGTTTATTCTGCTGAAAGTCTTTGTATAATTGACCCTTTTCACAGACTGTGATGGTGCATTTACACAGATACACCTTAATTCTAGCGAAGGATTTTTATATTTTCATAATGCTACACTAAAGGGCTTTTCACACTGTGCTTAACCCCAGGTTAATGTTTTCTAAATCAGGTAAATTAGGTAAAGGAACATTTCACATTTGTAGTTTAGAAGCGAGGCTAGCACCACGTTACCCAGGGTTATGAAACCCTGCTTCTGAGCACGGGTTAGCACCGCTTTTGCAATGCCACTCACATGCAGTGCGAAATGTTACAGCTTGACGCTTGGCAAAAAACAGCCAATCGCTTGCATTATATCCATAGGCGTTGTAGATCAAATGCAATGCATTGTAGAAGGAGTAGTTTCATTGTCATTGAGGAAAAACTGTCAAAAACAGTTGAAGTGTACTTTATATTCTAACCATTCTGGATAAACTTACCAGTACAGTCAGTAATATATAATATGATGATGTGCAATGCTAGTGTCTTTTTGTGAACATATTGTGTGTATCAGTGACATGGACACTGCAAATAATAAGTGTGTAGGAATGCACAGTGTGAAACCTGAGCTTATGAATGAATACCTAGGGTTCAATCTTGACCCCTGATAAATGTGAAACATGAAGAAACATAACTCAGGAATTATATGTTTCTATCAGTTTAGAATGACCCAGGGTTAACTATTTTAATTGTGAAAAGGCCTTTGATTGGCATTAAATTACAGGAAACTACAGTGGAACCCCAACTTACGAAATTAATCCTTTCAGAGGTTGGTTTCGTATGTCGAACTTTTCGTATGTCGGTCAGGCTTTTACATGTTAATTGCCTTATTCGTTCCAAGCCCTACAAAACAACCATTTTCAGCATGGGATGAAGTACAACCCAGCTTCATACTTCTCAATAATCTCCCTTTTTGACTCAATGAATACCCTCTTCTTCCCTTTGACTTCAGCAACAGTCTTCACATCCATGGTTACTGATTAGAAAAAAGTTTATGCTAACAGAAGAGGCTGGTGGGAGCGATGCTGACCAATAGGAGAGCAGGTTTGTAAAAAGTGTTCCCCTTCTTACATGGACTATTCCAGCCATCCCTGTCATTCAGTGTGAAATGGACTATTCCAAACTTTCCCTCGGAGTTCAGGAAGTGTCGTGACAGAAGAGAGTTGATGGATGATTAAGGTAAAAGAGATCGGCTGAAGATTGTATATAGTTTATTGAGTGAAATACAGGGAATTAGTGCCAATCGTTGAGGTTTTATCGATCTATGCACCTTTAATAAATACCAGTTTTGGATTATTCCCTGAGTGAGACATCATTGTTCTGACCGGACAAACTGTAGTCTTCATCCAACCCGAACCAAAATCAGAGCGAATATCAAAACAAAACTCGGAAATCGTCGCCTCGCCAATATTTCGTTTTTCGCATCTCGATCATTTTGTCGAGACCCGAAATCTTTTATCTTTTAAAAAACCCGAATTCTTTTATCGTATGTCGAACTTTTCGTACGTAGAGCGTTTCTTAAGTCGGGGTTCTACTGTACTCAACACTGCTCTATGTGTGTTTGTAGTAGACAACAGATTAAACTTTTTTTTCTCTATCCTGGCCAATGTAATTAATGAATAAATAAATGTAGCTCAAACAGTAGAGTGTGGCACTTGCAACACCAAGGTCATGGGTTCAAATCCCAGGGAAAGCAAGAACTGATTAGAATGTCAATGTTCCTTTACTGCAATGTAAGTCGCTTTGGATAAAAGCGTCTGCCAAATGCTTAAATTTAAAATGTGAAAATGGTGTATATTTTTTTCTCTTTTGGAAAGTCGTAGATTAAGATTTCTTATTGTAATGTTTTGCCATTGGGCCAAATGGGCCCACATTTTTTTTGTCGATTCAGTTCATCGCTATAGAGTTTCTGAGAACCCTGGAAATTTGAAAAGGGTCCATGCAGTTCTAAAAGCTTTATTAAACAAGCAAGCAAGCTCTTGGGTCATCCTGTTTTGGGAAGTTCCTTGTAGGTTTGTAGCATGATGATTGATCAGCACCTTGCTTTGGGCTCGCATCGTGCACCGTCACCCTGACAAAGATTCCCACCACACCTTGTTCCTCTCCCGACCACTTCAAAGATAACAAGTGTCCAGGGAACTTGAGGGATAGTATTAGCGTATGCTAAAATGGCACTCGTTCTCTCCTGGTGTTTGTATATACTGGGTGAATCGGGTGGAACAGTCGACATGCATCCAAACAGCAGATTGAGGCTTGGTCTCAAAGGTCTCGGGGCTTAGATGAGGTAATGATACGCTTTGGAGAGTTTCAACCGTTTGATTAATGCCAAGTCTGATTAAGTTTGTGTTAGGTTTTTCTCGTTTTCCCTCATCCTAGCTCCCTAGTTCCGCTAAGTGCGTTTCTTATTGTCATAATGAGTTATTGCAGAGCGAGAAGGTACGGAGAGAGGAAAGATCAGGGATAAATGGTGGCTGTGCAGCGCGTGAGGCTGGAGAAGTAGGTTAACGTACCTGGGCTTAAAATAGACATGACTCCTATTTGCTGAGGAGCTTCACACTGCCCTAGGGTGTGCTGGGATAGACGGCCTATTATTCCCCATGTAATGCATGCCGTCTGTGGCCCTCAGAGCCAATAGAAGCTGTGGTGCATGCTTTTTTTAGGACAGGTCTTTTGGTATGGTCGCTTAGGGCTGTAGGCCCGTGAACGAGAACAGGTTCTACCGCACCAGGATCTCTGTGGATATGGCATGTGATCATGTAACCCCTCAACAAACGACATTTGTGATTAAATCTCACCCTATATCACTAGAATAATTTAAAATAAGTGTTTGAGAGTCAAGTGGGCACGGTTTTGAGTTAAAAAGACGTGCATGTGGCTCAGATGGAAGGAGGCAGATTTATTATTGTGTGAGTATCATCGAGAAGTGTTAGTTTGATGTTTGGTGCCTTTAGTAAATTAATTGTTTGAACTATTAATATATTTTTATGTGGCATACTGTGAATTGATAAAACTAGATCACTCACAGTATGATGAACAAAGCGGCCTACACTGAGAGCGCCTGATGTGCTTTCACTTGACAGTTTCTATTTTCAATATGATGCATAAATACTCCTAAAATAAAATAATTTTATTTATAAATATCATATTTTTTTGTAATTTGGCTTGATGTGTTTGAAATAATTTTGGGCTGTTACATTAAAGCCAGCTACTGATGCCTTCCAGGCCTACTATTATAAATCATATTTTGTTTCTAAACTATGAAATACACCACTGTTCAAAACTTTTCAGTCGGTAAGATTTTCTTTAAAGGATCTTTTACTTTATTTGATCCGAGACACAGTAAAAACAGTAACGCTTTTAACAATGTTTAAAAAACTGTTTTTGGGTTTAGTCTGTTTTTTAATGTCATTTATTCCTGTGATGCAAAGCAGACATTTCAGCATCATTACTCCTGTCTTCAGTGTCACTTGTGTTTCATCCTTCAGAAATCATTCTTGTTGTTCTTATTTGCTGATTGTTAGGCTGCCTTTACATGCTGCTTTAATTTTCATACCTCTCACTTCTGAAATCATGATTACAAGCTTTTCGCATTAAAGTGCTTTGTTGTCAGAAAGAAAATCAGGACTATTCTTGCCTATTTCTGGTTAAATCTTACTAAAGTCAAACTATATTGACGATATTTAATATTGAATAAATTGTAGAGTCCCGTTTGTTGACAGCCATATAAGCATTCACAGCGCTAGCTACATATTGAGATTATGAGATCATTTAAATACATGCATTTGCTGTGTATAAAACATAAAATATGCTTCAAATGGTTATTCATATATGTCAATCTGCACTATTTTAATGATAAGACAAGGCGATGTAGCTGTTGTGGGAAAAAAAGAAAAAGAATACCAGTAACAACAGAAAACCATCTCCACTCCACCAAAGTTTATGGTACACCCAACTGGGAAACTTGAGTTTAAAAATTATCTCTGTGCTTCCCAGTAGTAAATATGACTTGTGTTATGAAGTGTTAGTGTGCGATGCAGAGAGGAACGAAGAGGAAGCTGGTTTCAACAGAAAAACACTCCTTTATTCACAAAAACGAAAACAAAACACTTTAAATATAAACAAAAGAAGCATGCTTGTGCAAACCTTGAGACTATGATAAAAGAGATAGAACAGATCATGGAGACGGCATCCACACACAGGAAACTACACAACAGAGTCACAATGACACTGTCAACAACCGACAAAGACAAGGGAAACACAAGAGGGTTTTATACACAAAGGAATGACGAACACCTGGGTAGACTTGTTTTTTTGCTTTTTTGTGGAAATTGTGACAATTTTTCATGAAGAGAAAGGTCAAAAAATAAATATTTCAAACATTTATTTGTAACAAACAGTATTTGTAACATCACGGATGTCTTTACCGTCACTTGACAATTCCTTAGTAAATCAATATTTAAGACAAGAGCAATAATGCGTATATAAAACGTATTCAGTCTGGTTAAACAGTTGCTGTCCTTCTCCGTCTTTCTTTTTTAAATGGGATCTTCCCGTCATTCATTAGTTTTGGTTGTTTTTATTCTGTTGTCACCTCATGCTGTCTAGCGCCCACACATCTGTCGGAGGTGTGGTGGTGAATTGGAAATTAGGCCTCTGCTAAAGCTTCCAAAGCAAGGAAGCTTTTTCTCTCTTTTTCTGTTTCAATAGCTCTTATAGAAACGCAACGGTGACCACATACCTTTTGTGTGTCCTTGTAGTCTTTTTCCGAATGAGTTTTCTTCATTGGAAAGTTCAGAGCCATGAACCAACCCAGCTATTTCTGAGATGAATCATAGCATTACAACCCTTCGTCTGACGCATAAAGGTCAAAATGTGAAAACTATGTCTATGCATCCCAAGAATTATTGGGAATTAGTTCAATAATAAAAAAAATATTGACTTATAAGTGCATTTTAAGTATAAAAACAACTGTTTTTGATTTTTATTTTGAAAAAATTTTCTTCAATTTAGGTTTCGGTTTTAAATGAATTCTGTTGAACTTTCCAGAAAGCAGAACTGTTTTCAACATTGATAAAATATATATATATTGCGCGGAAAATCATCATATTAGAATTATTTCTGAAGGATCATGTGACTAGAGTAATGATGCTGAAAATGCAGCTTTGCATCACAGGAATAAATTACATTTTAATTTTCATTCTCATTCATATAATAAAGGTATGATTATATTCCACACTATTGCTGTTTTCCCTGTGTTTTCAAACAATGATCTCTTTGTTATCGTAAAAAACATATTTCAAGTCGCATTTAAAAAATAATTTCACCGCCCCCAAATATTTGATTTATGATCATTTATCACCAGACAACAACATTTGAGCTCATGGTTAGTCTATCTTGAAAGAGATATTGTATAATGTCATTTGAAAAACTTTTTTCCCATTTACCCCTAGTGCTTCTGTGTTTTCATTTTCACAACAGGACAGGAGCAATCCTCACATCTACCATGCCAATGGCATTTTTGTGAAAGAGACAACACCTATAGTACTTTTCCAGGCTGCTGGCAAACTAGAATGGTCAAAATTGCCAAACCGAAGCCGGCAGAGGCATAATGTTGGCAATTAATATGCCAGGGACAATAGGCTAAGCAAAAGATGAGAGTGAAGGTTGGCAGCACCTCTCCCAGTGCCACCTGTTACACCTGCACCTGCCAGTTTGAGTAAAAACACCGCCGCCATACCTCCACCAGCTCCAATAACTCTCCCACTCTCTAAGCTGTTTTATAGCCTCTTTTTCCCTTGTCTACATTTCCTTTGCACACAAAAACTCACACTCTTACAGAGAACAGATGTGCTTATACAGTATGAGCAATTGGTAACCCAATGCCACAACCCACACACAAGCTTTAGGGTCTTTGTTCACAAATGCTATTTACCGTAGTCATAAATTCTTTGTGCGGAAGCTTGACCAGGCCACACCAGGAGGCCAATTGAGCTGTAAGTGCATGAATGAGGACTTCCTGTTCAAGCCAATTCACAGCTTGTTATAAACAGCTGCAAGCTTTATAAAGTCAAACCTGAAGCCATTTCACAGGCTCTCCCAAAGAGCATCCAATGTTATTTATTTGAGTATTTTTGCAGTGGCTTTTTAAATCCATTGTGTCAAGTGTTTTACTCTTACTTTAAGAGCTGAATCTAGCAAGGCTTCACACGAAAAATGAAGGGGTTTGGGTATTTTGATGGAAATGACATAAAGAGATTGCTTGGTGTAGCTTATTTAAACAGGTCTGTGCAGTTCATGGCACTGGAGAGTTCGGCATGTGGACTGAACTGGACCATATACATTGGGGTTCAAATATTAAAGACTGTATATTATGGTGAAATTATAAATTATGGGATATTTTCTGTTAGTGGCAAAGTAACCAAGTAATGCAATTAGGTACTTTTTTTTTTTTTACTTCCTCCAAGACTGACTTTAGATGAGTGTACTGTATGTGGATGAAGGTTTACATCCTAATATATCTTACTTTTTATAAGGAACCTGGGAATAGTATTTATAATTCAGATTTGCAATGAAATATTAAATCCAGGCAGTTGAGATTTTGCTATATAATTTTAAGCATAAGTCGAGAACACACACATGAAGATGAAGATTTAGGTAAATATGCTTTTATAAGTTTTATAAGATACATCCAAAAACAGGTAACTGAAGAAAAACAAGCGCTAGTTTAGAAACCATGAGAACTGAAAACAGAACAACTTAAATACAGGGCAAATTAGGGTATAAATGACAAACACCTTAGTAATGACATCATTAAATGAATCGCCATGACAACTAAAAAGTGACGAAAACTAAAACAAGAAAGAGGGAAACTCGTGAATGCAATCTAAAACCACTAAAAGATAAAATACAACTGAATAACCATAATAATAATGTATATTGTTCTATGTTAGCATACTGTATGTAAAGTAAACTAGGTTGTACTATATATAGAAATGTTTATATAGATATAGATGATAAGATGTGTTAGATAGTTAACTACATATTGTTTAACATCAGTGTACTGTACCTATCCAGGTAAGATTGGGTTTCGTTATTTATTATATTATATTATATATTATTCATTTATTGCACATTTTTTACATGTATTTACCTTATTGTTCTGAAACTATGAAGCATTTTTACAAGTGATCTCAGACTTTTGAACCCCACTGTATACACAGGATTTACCCTGCCTAGACTGAAAGATGTATCTTGTTGGCCTCCTTGACTATTTCTGAGCATCCTTCTCTTGAGGAGGCCGTCCATGGAGAATGAGATGAACTGGGGTTAAGCCTTTAGCTGGACACCACATATTGCTAGATTCTCTCTCTCAACAAACTCTAGCTGACCTCTAATACGAAGCTGTGCAGCTTGACGGATTGCATAAATTGAAAGGTGACATATGCCTCGTCTTAAGCTCCTGGTTTTCTGATTTTGTTGTCATTCCGACATGTAATCTGACTGGTAAATAATAGCATTTGTACAGGATTTTCATTCAATGTCATGTGTACAATCAGATCAGTACTGGTAATTCTTTCATCGTGATGTTACTAACATGCAGAACACGGGACAATAGACTGTTGACTTTTGTTTCTTTGATATTTCCCAGAAAGGAAGAGTCATATTGGTTTGGAACGGCATGAGTAAATGAAGGCAGT